>CM023102.1:30233191-30346563 GCA_013103745.1 Gardenia jasminoides | reverse complement strand
CCTTACGTACCTGCCCGACCAGCGTGCCGAAATTTGCCAGAAAGATTTTCTTGGGTGCCATCTCCCGATGCTGGGAGGTACAAATTCTTCCAGCTGAAAAGAAGGCAGCACATTAAAATGTTAGGCTGAGTCATACCAAATAAACCTCTCTTCCTGATAGATTGCACCATTGATGCTATGGAATTTCAACCTCGCCATGTCTGATTTTGTTCTCACTGGTGGAATTATTGGCCATAATGAAAGAAATTGTGGTTTTGAAGTGATCAAACACTGGTAAATGAACAAACAGCCATGGAATTGACGCTGGCTTAGCTATCCTGAAGATCCAAAAGAGGAAGACAGCACAGTGGTTAGCGGAGACAACTGCTGAACAGTCTGAATGGCAGGGGAAGCTGGAGGAAGGGCGAGAACCGCGTAAGTCAGCGAACCAAAGTCGTGTAAGCGCAGTTCTGTTTTAATGCCATACGGTAAGATTATCATAAAACCCCACACTTAGATGTATGAGTGGGGAGTGATTAGTAAAGGTCACAGAGAATTAAATCTAATGTAAAAATCGAAGTAAATCCAAACAAACTGACGTGGAATTGGGGATAAAAGGAACGAATCTATAAACCTTGAAGCTACTAAACCGGAAAAATTTCTAATAGGAGAAACATAGGGAAAGACAAGTGACCAGCTGGAAAGCATCTGAGAGTTGAAAGGATCCTGTACATGGCAGCCGCAACAAACCTGTGAACAATATGATCAAGTGTTTAGATGAATTGCTACAGTTCACAACCCAGGAAGTAAACGGGAAGAATTTTAAACTCACAACACTGTAAAGGGAAAAGTAATGGTGAAGATGTTCAAGAGCCATGACCCACTGTTATAAAGAAGAGGTAAAGCTGGAAAAGAATAATGTAAACGGAAACCACGAGCAAATGTGCCATGAGAGTAACCACAAGAGGTTGAATTAAAATCGGGAAAAGAGGCACCCCATTTACTCTGGCCCTTCGAAAGTACTGAAAAGGCAAACTGATTTTGACAGGAGTTTATGATCAAACTGAAAGGAACCGACTAAAATGGACTCACACCCAATAATGAGGTGCCAGGAACTGTCTGGTGTGGGCTGTCGAGAGTTTGGGAGCTCAGCGGTTCCCAACTCAAGGGTAGTTCTCCACTTCTTAATTTTCCTTTCAAACCAAAATAAAAAAAGCCATGAATACTTACAAGTGTAAATTGATTTGATGATCTGCTTGCAGACCCGCAGAGGGTTTAGCTGGGTGGTTTATGTGTTCGCGGAAAAGAGAAGGTTAAAAAACATCCTTTTCACCACTACAATTGAATTTACCATAACCCCATGACAAAGCAAAATTGATTGGTGGTAGGGGATTTATCTATATTAGTAATCATCCCGGTTACAGAAATATGGTCATGTGAAGTTAATAGAGCAATTAGAAAATACTGGGCTGCAGATACATGCAAATGACTAACCCGAAATGTGGAAAAGCAAATAAAGAGAGAATAAAGTAGTTTCAAGTAATTCGCAGACCTTGGCAAACGTTAATGAACTCATGGTTTTAGGCTCGAAGGTATCCTCGTGACTACTCAAAACAACACATTGAAATTAGTATGAGAATTGGATCATCTCAAGGTGTAGAGTTTCCGGGATGGAAAATTTTAAGAAAGCTAAATGCACCTCACATAGAAAGTAGCCTCTAACGCTGTATACTGAATTCCTGAGGATGTATTTAAGCCAAAAAAGATCCATGAAGAAACCAGCCCACTCCTGTTAGTTTGATAATATAATTAATCACAAACCTGAGTATAAAAGCAACAAGCATCTCTGAACCAAACAAGACAAAACAATGCAGATAGTTTGGTAGCTGGAGTAAAATCATGCTAAAAATTATGGTAAAATAATGTTGATGTTGGTACTAAACTAGTGTTCCAGCCAAACTGGATAGTAAGATGCAAGTAAGTCTACTAATTCCCAAAGTGCCAAAACCAATGGCATACGTTATACAGCCTTTAATTGAGTCAAAAGTAAATCAATCAAATGGCCATGGATGGTGATAAAAACACCAATTTTTCCACGCTTCTGTGGGTTGGGAGAAATTAGAATAAAAGGAATATCCTATCAAAAAAAGAATAATGAAGTTGAAAAGAACAGGCATCTCATGCAGATTCCCGAAACGGTCATGACTGCACTGCTATCAGGGAAGCAACTCAAATGAGATCCGCACCACCCAAGACAATGCAAGCAAATACAGCACCCAATCAACGTGGGAGGGTCTACAAGGCACCGCCTTCGGCGCATCCCAACAAACCGCCCTGACCCTGATGGTACGTCTCCCGGTTTTTCAAAAGTTTTGGCCCTTACAGCCTTGATCCTGCCACGTCGCGGTGTAGTTTTTTCCCACTGGTCACCCTCAGTCTCCAACGAGACTCCACCCCATGAATTCCTAAAACTGATCTCCTGGGAAATGAGCCCTCTAATCTAGACCCATAAGCCTATGTAATGTCCTCATGCAATTCCCAAGATTCTCCCACCAAATGGATCTGCAGACCTGAATTTACAGTCAAACTCATGCCTGCCCTGCGCAGACAGACTGACAACCTACAGCTTGGCGCATACTTTTCTGCATGTAAGACTGTAAAGAGCAAAGGAACTGCAATCAAATGGAATGCCCGCAAGCATAAGGATAGGCAGGCGACACTTGCTTTAATGATTTTAATGACTGATCTAACCAATGGCCAGACCATCACATACTCAAGAGCTTGGCTGGGCTAAGAAAAGTTAGGTGGTTTTACAAACCAGTAGGGAATAAATAATGTGTGATCCTTGTCCCCATCTCTTCATTCAGGTATCTCATTTCGAAACCAAAGTGGAAGACAAAATACTGAACGAACTGAATGTTCGAAATCTACCTTTCCTCAACACTGATTTTCATGACTGCTCAACTAGGCAAAACCTGATGAAGGAAATAAAGTTTATTTGGCAACCAGCTTAATGGACAAAACGATAGCTATCATCACTGAGAACTGATTTTAGCAACGTAGCCTAGAAAGAGAGGGAAGTTATATAGTAAGTGAGCCAAGAGGGAATGGGTTATGTATAATGGAAAAGTAAATACTTGACTGCTATACTCATTTATTGACGTCAAACTGCGTGGTTTGATTTCATAAAACAAAAGTGATGAATAGAATTACACTCTGGTTAAATGAGAAAATGTTCAACACATAAGTGTGTAAGTACTCATGAAATCAGGATTATGGTTCCTCACCAGCTTACGCATGCCATTTGTATTCGGCAATAAAGTAAAAAAGTATTGAAAATAAAATAGCTGCACCCCAGAATGATGGGAGAATCTCAAAATTCAATCGGTTAGAATAGAAACCCACCGGAAAGTAAGTGAAAGAGGTTTGGGATTTCTGGATTTGAAGCCTTTAAACCGTTTTCATTAGCTTAAATACAAGGGTGGAATTTTTTACTAACTAAACCTTCTGTTAGTAAGTATTACCCAAGGGTAGAATACATTTCCAAAGGGAAATAATCCTGAATATGAAAACCAGGATTCATGGTGTTTTAAGAGCATCTCGAGTGCCTAAGATTAAAAGAAGGCCCACAGCAATATTGGATGGAAAAATTCAAAGGCCATGAAGATAAATGACTATGAACAAAGATAGATCTGATCAAAACAAAAGCAAGAATGGAATCAACAAGGTTAGTGGACCGATAAAAAGAGTGTACAGTTTTACGAGTTTCTGAAACGCCGAGAGGGCACCAAGAGAATATCAAGAAAATTCCATTTAAGTATCCATGATACCAAGGATAACAGATTAATAAACTCCAAACCCTGGAATGTCCCAGAACCGTAAGTACCACGCAAAGAGCTACAGCCACGTTAAATATCGGCACGCACAAGGCGAGTAAGAAGAGAAACGCAAGTAGTAATTTAAAACATTACAAAATTCAAATTACGAAACAGTAAACCAAATTCATCTCGACGCCCGAGATGGGACTGAAACTCAATTGAATGAGAGATAAAGCGCAAGATGCTTAAAAGGAGATCCGTGATGCTATGTAATAAACCAGTCAATTGAACGACATGCTGTTTTATCTAGCTCATATTGCCACTGGAGTGATTCCAACCAAATGGGATGGACTGAAAACTTAAAGGCAAGCCCTGTCATTGGGTATTCGAACTGGTAGGCTGCTTGAGTAGAGAGAGGGACAAGAAAACCATAACTGCCACCTGACCCTCCAAACCGGTGGTCAAGAAATCCATATATGCTCCAATGGGAAGAAGAGAACCGGCTTATTAATGGCTAAGCCACGATGCTGGCTAGAATTTAAACGATATAAACCGTTAATGACAAGAGAGTTTTAAATACAAAGCAGTGAGGATAAAAAAGAAAATGGAAAGCACCAAGGTAATAACTAAACCGTAGTTCAGATGCAAAAGCAATTGGACCGGAAACAAAAATAAGTCAATGGGGGTATTTGTTTATTGTTGCTAGGGTTGGAAGGAAGTGATTGCAGCAAACTGGGCTGGTCCTTCCTTTTATGTTCTGAACCTAAGTTAGAAGAGGCTTTAGCAATTCATTGCAACCATGGATATCAAAAGCAGCTTTGAAAGGTTGGGCATGGATTATTGTTGAATCAGATTGTAAAGCTGTCATTGATAGACTTCAAAGCAGAATGTTGATGATGCAGTCTCATCTACAGTGTTACAAGATATTAAGCTTCTTAAGCATAATTACCTTGATGAATGTTGCTTTTCATTTGTTAGAAGGAGAGGCAACTCAGCTGCCATAAACAGCTCAATTATTTGTTAAGCTTCGATGTGAAGATAGATTGGAAATCTAGTTTCCCATGCTGGTTCTGAGTCAGCACTAGTGGACATGAGCGAGCATGCTCTAGTCTGGTCCGATTACCTTTGATATTGAATGAAATGTTGCCGTTTTGACAAAAAAAAAAAAAAAACCCCATAGGTTCTAAATATATATAAAACAAAAACTATACCGCTAGGTCTGTCATAGTGGAAAACCAACTTTTCCACTGGAAATTTTTATAGGGTGATGGACGATGCCAGCGCGGATCAATTTTTTCTTTTCGGTTTATGACGTGGCCCATCTTCAAAACAGAAAAGTTGATAAAATTTCCTGGAGGGCTCCACACGGCCTCAGCTAATGCACGAGCAGCCAAGGTCATGCATTAGCTGCATTTATGCACAAGGCGAGTCTTTACTTGACCAGAGTGGCCAAAAACACAAGTTCATTCACGATTGCAACAGCCAAGCTGTCGTAAATCTCAAGGCTATTTTGTTCATCCACTATAATTGCAATTCTTCATTTGTTTGGTAGTGGTGGTGGGGGCCGGGGTACATGCTGGGAAACTAATGGGAGGAAAAGTCATTTGATATTACAATTGTACTATTTTCAACACAGAAAAGTTGATAATAGTTCCGTGCCCTGGACGTCGATGACTGGGCTTTTGTGTTCATACGAATTGATATTGCAATTGTAACACAAATGATGAAAAAATGTGAAAAAATCCGTGTACAAAAGATGGCATAGTGTTAAAAAAGATATAGCGCTGTAAAGCAATTATGAAGGTCTATATCCCATGTCACACGGGATCAGAGCAAGTCATGTGAGCCTGCCGAGTAAATTCAAGGGTGAGTGACTTTTTTAGTGTTGGGGCAGCTTTGCTTGGGGTAGTGTCTATTGATTATAAATTGAAACGTGGACTCCTCCGAGAACACCGAAAAAAAACTTTCGTTATCCCATAAGTAAACAGCCATCAGGTCCAAAATTTCCCCACGATGAAGCTTGCTCAAATTATACTTTTCGTTTTGACGGTGTTCTTTACACCAGTAGCAACATTCTCTCCTATAGCCAAGCCTGGCTGCAATGATACCTGTGGAGAAATAAAGATACCATACCCATTTGGCACAACAAAAGATTGTCATCTTGAGTCAAACTTTTTGGTCACTTGTAACTACTCGTTTAATCCTCCCAAATTATTTCTGCAAGACTCAAGCGTGAACATCACAAAAATATCCCTTGAAGGCCAATTGAACATTCTAAAGTTTGTAGCTCGGGCCTGTTATAGCCAATCGACAGCTGAATCCGAATTCCGTTTATCCAAATTCACAATCAATAGTACCATCAACAAATTCATAGCAGTTGGGTGTGACACCTATGGTTTTGCCAGAGGCATTCGCTACATCAGCGGGAAGACTCTAAGACAAACTATTGGGTGCATCTCCATGTGTGGTGACCGAGATGATGTGATTAACGGTTCTTGCTCAGGCGGGGGATGCTGCCAGACTTCCATCCCGAATGGAATGACAAGAATGGAATTGGCAGCAGGAAGTTATTACAATCATAGTTATGTTGAAGCTTTCAGTCCTTGTAGCTTTGCCTTTGTTGTTGAAGAAGGTAAGTTCAACTTTTCTTTAGACAGCCTTACTAATTTGCAGTCGGTACACAAACTTCCCATGGTGCTTGATTGGGGAATTGGAGACGAAAATCAGACATGTGAAAAAGCAAGAAAGGACTCGACTACTTATGCTTGTCAGAACAATACCTATTGTGTAAATGGAGAAGGTAATTACATTGGATATCGTTGTTTCTGCAACGAGGGTTATGAAGGTAATCCTTACTTGCCTAACATTGGTTGCCACGGTACGTATATCTTTGATAAACCTTTTTTTTTTTTGAGCATATCATTGCTACTTCACTTTGGGCAACCAAGTATTGGCGCATCATTGTCCATTTAAGTTAGTTAAACTTTACCCCCTTGAAAATTACATCAATATTTGCATACATAAAGAATGATGATTTTTGACCTTTTTATAAAATTAAGGTAGCCATCTTACTTTTTGACTTTGTTCTATTTGGGAAAAAAAATTCACAAAACAAATATTCAATCAGTTTCTTAACTCATGTACATCACATTTAAAAGTGCTATAGTAAATAATACTAAAAAGTTTTATTTCCAAAGAACTCTCAATGCAAACAAACATGGTCCGGTGTTTGAAATATGATTTTTACTTTTTAAAGAATGATCCAACATGATATTTTTTGGGGTAACATTATGCAGATATTGATGAATGTCAAGAAGAAGAGACCAATAATTGCAGATTCAAAGAACTTTGCAAAAACGTCAGAGGAGGCTATAATTGCTCTTGCCCGAAGGGTTACCATCAAAACGGTGATGGGAAAGGGAGTGAAGGTTGCACCCCCAAACATAAGAAAAGCCATCAGGTACTCGTGGCTGGTATTCTTGCAGGTAATAATAGTTCGTCTATTGTGTTACCGAAGTTTCCAAGTATTATACAGATAGGCAGAGAGACCAACGTGGCCAAAATGCAAAATTACCGTCCCCGGATCAGCTTAATTTGCAGTTTGTCTATAAACACACATACACGTAGGATCAACCCAAACTCGGTCTTTTTAATTTTTGTCCATTTCTTAAGGTATTATTGTTTAGAAAACGAAGATTGGTTGAAATGCCAATTAGGGATATTAACTAAGATTGGCGCTTTTATGCTCATATTATGAAACACACACGGACACACATATGCAGTATCTCCAAGTTCTTATTCTCCGTCACTGAAGAATTACGGATGTATTTGGATGGCAAATTTCTTAAAATATTGATGATTTCAAAAAAACTCCGCCATTTGGTGCTATTTTTTTTCCGTTTCTGAATCTATCGGTACCGCACATGGAATATGCGAAAGCAGAGATAGAATTTTTTTTTTTTTTTTACAAGTCCGTTCCGCACATTAGATGTGCGGAACTAGAGACAATGAAATTTCATGTCTCTAGTTCCGCACATTGGATGTGCGGAACTAGAGACATTGAAATTTCATTGTCTCTAGTTCGCATACATCCAATGTGGAACCAGACATATGAAAATTTTGTCTTTGGTTGCATTGGATGTGTGGAACCAACAAATTTTTTTTAAATTTGCAAAAAGGGGCTCCGGAAATATATATGCAAATTTTGTAAATAATTGTAGTAGTAAATTTGTTTATAATTTATGGTTTTGGTGTTTAGTATTAAATTAGTTTTAGTGTTGTTTGTTTTTAGTATTAAATTTTATAAATAATTATAAACATGTTATAAAGATTGATGATTAACCCTAAACCCTAAGCGCTAAACCAAGAGACCCTAAACCCTAATATAATAAAATCCTAAACCGTAAACCAACTAAAAACCCTAAACCCTAAGGCGTGAATCTCCTAATACTAAATCCTAAAACCCTAACCCTTAAGAAAGCCACTAAACCCAAAACCCAGGACCCTAAAAGCCTAAACCCTAATATAAGTAAACCCTAAATCAGGAAAAACTAAACCCAAACCCAAACCCCAGCTGAAGCCCTAGCCCAAACCAACTAAAACCAAACCCTAAAAGCCCTAAACCCTAATCTTCTACACAAACCCTAAAACCCTGGGAACCTTAAAAAAGCAGGGTGAAGCCCAGGACCCACAACCCAGGCCCTAATATGAGTAAGGCTCTAAACCCTAACACTAAAGGCCCTAAACCAACCTAATAAATTTGTAATTTCCAAAGGGCTATACCTTAAATATAAGTAACAAACCCTAAACCCTAAACATTTTGGGGTTATATATATTTATATATATTTAAATTTGTATATATGTATATATATTTGTATATATGTATTTGTATATTTTATATATATTTATATCTGTATGTATTTATATGTATGAATTTATATTTATATATTTATGTGTATGTATGTATATTTATATATTTATATATATTTATATTTGTATATATTTGCATATATTTATATATATTTATATATTTGTATATATTTATATATATTTTTATATATTTATAATCATATATATTTATATATATATTTATGTATATATTTATATTTATAATCCTTTAAACCCTAACTAAACACTAAACACTAAGCCAAAACCCTATACCTTAAACCCAAGACCCTAGAACCTAAGCCCAATTAGGAGTAAACCACAAACCCAGCCTCTAAACTAAGTATAAAGTAAACCCTAAAATGTTATGGCCAATCTCAAAACCCTAAAACACTAAACACTAAATGCTTTTGGGGTTAAGGATTAAGGGTTTAGGGTTTTCAGATTTAGGGTTTAAAGGTTTCTGTGGTTTGTTAAAATCGATTATATCGATTGGTTATAAAGCGTTTTGGGGTTTACTTTATCGGGTTAGTTTGGGGTTAGTGATTAGGGTTTAGGGTTACTATACTAGGGTTTAGGTTCTAGGGCTTGGGTTTAGGATTTAGGGTTTTTGGGTGTTTTTAGGATTTAGGGTTTAGGCTACCAAGATTTAGGGTTTTTTAGTTTTAAGGACTAAACTTAGCCATCCTTTTAATGGTTTAGGTTATAGGGGGGTTAGGATGTAGCGATCGATAAATCATCCAAATCAAGTCGTCTACCTTTGTCAAATAAAGTGTACAAGAAGAAGACATATATATATAAATATATATACATATAAATGCATTAAATATATATATAAATATATGTCAATATATAACATATATGTATATATAAATATATATAAACATATAAATGTATATATAAATATATTTAATAAATCCATATAAATATATAAATACATATAGTTATATATATAGATATTTAAATATATATAGATATTACAAATATATATAAATATATAAATTTATATAAATATATAAATTAATATAATTAAACATATGTATAAACATATATAAATATATATAACACTATACATATATATAAATATATAAACATATATATAAATATTGTTATATATAAATAGTTAAAATATATATACATATAAATATATGTCAATTATATAACATACATATAAATACACGTAACATTATATATATTATAACTATATAAAATATATATAACATATATATAAATACATATCACATATAAATTTATATATATAAATATATAAATATATACATATATACATATATAAGATATAAATATATACATATTATATATTAAATATATACATATATATAAATATACATACAAATATATATAAATATATACTACTAAAATTGTTTACTAAATCATAACCAATTTCCGGAGGCTCCTTTGTGCAACTTTTATAAACTTTTGTCAGGTGCCTTACATTGCATGTGTGGCACCTGACAAAAATTTCCATGTCTACATGTAAAGACCTGAGACATGGAAAACGTGTCAGTGCACATTACATGTAGCATGGAACCTGACAAAATTTTTAAAAAATTTGCACAGAGGGGCTTCCGAAAATTGTTTGAAAAAAAAAAATCCTCTTTGGTGCCGCACATTGAATGTGCGGCACCCATAGATGGAGAAACAAAAAAAAATAGCATCAGATGGCGGAGTTTTTTTGGAATCGTCAATATTTTAAGAAATTTGCCGTATTTGGATAGTAGTTTATTTGAAAATTTTATTTTAAAAAATATTATAATAGTACTTATGATGTAAATTGATTATATGAAATAAGAATGTGGTTGAAAATATAAAAAATGCTTAAGAAATGTGTTTATGATAAATGCAAAATAATTTTTACCAAAAATTAGCTTCCAAACAAACCTGTTGCTTATATATTGTTTCAATTTTCATCTTAAATAATAAATCAAGATGTTTTAAGCGACATGAAAAATGGATGGTACTTATTATCCCAAACCACACATAGTATCTCACTGTTCCCGGAGAATTGCATAGAGGGGAGCAACTTGAAAGCGGCTAGAGTAGAGTAGACTGAGCCAAAACTAGCTACCTAAGTCAATGTCAACCCAAAGCTTGGCCATCTCTTAATCAGGTTTACTTTTTGACCTTCAATTCAGCCAAGCCAAAGTCTACATACACCACGCCTATCACATGTCCGAACCAAAGAGAGCTAGAGTACGTAGTGCAGTGCCAACTCGATGATTAGACACATTAACCAAGTGATTGTTATATTTTAACTCGAATTCAAGTCTTTTCTTTTTCTGCATCCATTATACTGTACGGTTTGAAGTCTCCGTTAAATTGAAAAGGAAAAAAAAAAAAAAACTGGGTAGACATTTTCTCACATTGCCTATCAGTTAAAAGCATCACATATAGCAAAGCATTCTATTATTGCCGAAACAATAAACCTCAGGGACAAAATCTAGCTTTTATCTTGTTGAGAAATATTATCAACAATTTCATTAATATAAACTTGATAATAAGCACTTGTATTAGGATTATGTTATAGTAACGGAGTTATGGTAACACTAGAATAACTTGCAATAGCAAGTTTTTTATCTTTAGTGACAAATTGATTTTAGTGACTTTTCTAATATTGCAATGGTAAGTTTCAAAGAAATTTAGTAAGTATATCTCTTAAAACAGTAAGTTATAGTCACAATGAAAATTTCACGTTTTCAATAAACAAACTTACTTACTCTTTTAATAAAATTTACCTTTTTTTGAATTTAACTTATTAGTAAGTTTACTAAGAAATTTAATAAGTATATATCTTAAAATAGTAAGTTATAGTCATCAATGAAAAATTATTTTTTTAACAAATAAATTTACTTACTTTTTAATAAAATTTACCTTTTTTTGAATTCAACTTACTAGTAAGTTTATTAAGAAATTTAATAAGTATATCTCTTAAAACAGTAAGTTATAGTCATCAATGAAAATTTACTTTTTCAACAAATAAATTTACTTACTTTTTAGTAAAATTTACCTTTTTTTGAATTCAGCTTACCAGTAAGTTTATTAAGAAATTTAATAAGTATATCTCTTAAAGCAGTAAACTGCAACCATTAATGAAAATTTACGTTTTCAATAAACAAATTTACTTATTCTTTAGGGATAATATCAGATACCTCCCCTGAGGTTTATCTTAATATCACCTGGCACCCCTTTGATTTTAAAATTATCACTCACCTCCCCTAGTAATTGTAAAATGACCATATTAACCCTGACTTGGTACATAATTCACATATCAAAGAAATGGATGTCAAAAAATTAAGAAAGGAATCAAAAGTCACTTTCTTCTATATTTTCTTTATCCAACATTCTCTTTTACTCATTTTTTTGGATGGCTGTACCATTTTTTATTTATAAATTGTAATAAATTAAATTTTATTGTTTTCTAATTGTGATAATGTGGAGTATGAATGTATCATTTTTTTATTTATTTTGAGTTGACTTTTATAATCAATTAGTACAACTTAAAGATTTGGGTCATGAGTTGTAAAGATGTTAGGAAAAAAAAAGGCTCATAAGAAATTAGTTTTAAGTATATATAGTTGAATTGATACTAGTATATTTCTTTAAAAATATCTTTTTTTATTTTTAAAATTTATATTTTTATGGATTATTGATTTGTGATATGGTGGTATAAGTAGAAATTATTTTTTAAGTGGTTATTTTTTTTTGGAGCAAACAAAGTGGTTTAAGAGTATTTTTATTTAGCAAAATGAGCAAAAGGATAGTTTGGGGTTTTTATAAATTGTTTTACACATATAACAAAAATAAGGGAGGTAAGTGATATTTTCAAAACCTTAGGGGTGCCAGGTGATATAAAGAGAAATCTCAGGGGAGGTTTCTGATATTATCCCTATTCTTTAATAAAATTTACCTTTTTTTGAATTCAACTTACTAATAAGTTTACTAAGAAATTTAGTAAGTATATCTCATAAAGCAGTAAGCTACAACCATTAACGAAAATTTACATTTTCAACAAACAAATTTACTTATTTTTAATAAAATTTACCATGTTTTGAATTCAACTTACTAATTAATATACTATGTTAAAAGGTAAGTTTTGTCTATTTCTTAAATTCTTGATCATTTGGGACTCTTACTGTAAGTACCAATTCCAACGTCAATAAATTTATTTCGTATGGCAAATTACTAATTATTAAGTTTAGACTAAAATACAATTGCCTCCTCAACCTATTTGTATGATTGATTGACCACTCTAAAGTGGAATTGATTCATGATCTCCTAATGGGTTGCGATTGAGAGAATTCCCTCAAAGATATTAGAAAAAAAAATTGTACTATTATTAATTGCTTTCGGTACTTGGAGATGGAGATTGGGGTACGCGTACAATTTGAAATAAAATCTGAAATTTGTTGACTATTTACATTAATTTGATGATTATAGTTTGAAAATCAACATAGTGTATGCGTTCTGTAAACATTGCATGAAACTTGTGCTGTATGCATAATTTTCACTAGAGATTTCTAAAAGTTACGCAACTTGACATATAGATGAATTTACTATAATTTTCAAAGATTATGCTACATTAATTTAATTTCAACTTTTATACGTATGATCTTGATAATCAATTTATTAAAATTTTATCATTTTATTGTATTCATATGGATTAACTTATAGAAATTGTGATGAATAGACAACTACCATTATATATATAATTCGGTTCGGAATGATTTATTATTATTGTAAACCAAACTTTCAATCTTTTCAAAAATTAAAAAATAATTCAAAATTTATAATCAGACAAATTTTATTACACATTTTATAAGGTCATGTGAATAGTAATTTTTTTTATAGTATTCTTGTCATTATTTCAATTAAATTTCCTAATGCTAGTTTCATATAAGTTTTTAAAGTAAATTAGTAAATTTATCCCACAAAGTAGTAAATTTGGATCACTAGTCAAATTTACCATGTTATCATAAAATTTACTATGATTCTATAGAAATTTGTTAGCAGTTGAATTAAACTTATTCTCTAAAAACTAACTTTGGGATATAAAGTTCTAATTCATTTATTCCAAGAAAAAAATAACTTTCATATATACGCTGATTTAATATTTTAGACATAAAAGTTACTAATTTATTAAGTTAAATTTCAATCATTAATAAAAAAATTTATCACTATTTCAAGTAAACTTCCTAATAGTAGTTTCATATAAGTTTTTAAAGTAAAATCGTAAATTTTTACCACAAACTAGTAAGTTTTGATCAGTAATCAAATTTACTATGTTATTATATAGTTTATTTAAACTAAACTTACTCTTATAAGTTTTTAAAGTAAAATAGTAAATTAATACCACAAACAAGTAAATTTTGATCATTAATCAAATTTACTATGTTATCATAAAATTTACTAATATTGTATAAAAATTTACTATTACTTCAACTAAACTTACTCTTTAAAAGTAAGTTTGAGATGTAAAATAGTAATTTATTTTCAAAAAAAGATCATTTTCATATTATTTCTGATTTACCTTTTGAGATATAAAAGTTACTAATTTATTAAGTTAAATTACTCTTTTACGTGCAAAACTTACTTTTAAAAATTATATGAAACTTACGTGCAAAACTCTTTACTCTTAAAAAGTAAGTTTAAGATGTAAAACAGTAATTTATTTTCAAAAAAATGTAAGTTTCATATAATTTTTATGATTTACCTTTTGAGACATAAAAGTAACTAATTTATTGATTTAACTTACTGTTTTAGATGCAAAACTTACTTATCTTTAAAAGTAAGTTTGAGATACAAAATACTAATTTATTTTCAAGAAAAGGTAAGTTTCATCCGATTTACCTTTTGAGACATAAAAGTTACTGATTTATTCAACTAACTTACTCTTTTAGATGCAAAACTTACTTCTCATTAAAAGTAAGTTTGAGATTTAAAATAGTAATTTATTTTCGAGAAAAGGTAAGTTTCATATTATTTCCAATTTACCTTTTGAGACATAAAAGTTACTAATTTATTAAATTAACTTACTCTTTTTGATGCAAAACTTACTTCCAAATTTTTAGGCTAATTTTTAGGCATTATCTTATCTAAATGATTGTCTTCCAAATTTTTAGGCTAATTTTTAGACATTATCTTATCTAAATGACGGTAACAGGGTAACAAATGATCACTAAAGTGTGTTTTACCTGTAATATCAGGTAAATTTTGTTTCGTTACTATAACTATCGTTACTTGAGTATTTTCCCTTGTATTATACTTTGAAGTTGAATATTGCTTTATCCCTGCACGGTTTAACACGTTCCTTCTTTTTTCTTCCTTTGCTGGGGTTTTTCTTCTTCTAAATATTGTAAAAAAACACTATATTAGGTATTGCCGGGGGCACTATGGCGCTACTAGTGGTCTCTTCTTGGCGCCACTACGTGTCCAAGGAAAGAAAGATGATGCGGTTAAAGGAAAAATTCTTTCGAGAAAATGGAGGGCTCATTCTACAAAAGCGACTCCATGGACAACAAGAATCCTCAAATGCCCCAACAGTTTTCAGTGCCAGAGATCTTGAGAAGGCAACAAACAGCTTCCATGAAGGTAACATTATTGGTCAAGGAGGTTTTGGGATAGTCTACAAAGGGCATCTAATAGACAACAAAGAAGTTGCCATCAAGAAGTCAAAAACTGTTGATCCCAAACAAATTGAGCAATTCATCAATGAGGTTATGATTCTTTCACAAGTCAACCACAAAAATGTAGTAAAGCTCTTTGGTTGCTGTCTAGAGACAGAGGTGCCTTTACTCGTTTATGAATTTATCGACAATGGCACTCTTTTTAATCATTTACACAGCAAGAATCTGGCACGTGAAATTGGTTGGGACATCCGACTGAAAATAGGTGCAGAAACTGCAGAAGCCCTCTCATATTTGCACTCTGCAGCTTCACCTCCAATCATCCATAGGGACGTGAAGACCATGAACATACTTTTGGATAAGGAATATACAGCAAAGGTATCAGATTTTGGTGCTTCAAGATTGGGCCCTCTTGATGAAGATCAACTATCTACAATGGTGCAAGGAACTCGTGGATATCTGGACCCTGAATTCTTCCAAACATTTCAGTTGACAGAGAAAAGTGATGTTTATAGCTTTGGAGTCGTTCTTGTGGAGCTACTAACGGGGAAAATGCCCATATGCTTTGATAGATCAGAGGATGAGATAAGTTTAAGCAATCATTTCCTTTCCTCAATGAAAGAAAATCGACTGTTTGAAATTCTTGAAGATTTTCTTGTGTCTGATGAGAATATTGACCAATTGACACAAGTTGCTGTGCTAGCTGAAAGATGTTTAAATGTAAAAGGCGATCACAGGCCTTCCATGAAAGAAGTGGCAATGGAACTGGTAGGGTTGCGAATCAAATCAAAGCATACTTGGACTCAAGGTTCTCGAGCTTATAACCAAGAAGAGATTGAGCCCTTGATTGATCATCAAGAACAATCAACTTCCACCAGTGGCGGTGATATTATGTTGACAACTACATATTATAACCTCAAAAATGGGGAAATACTGCCAATTGCACATGGGAGATGATCATTTGTGATCGGCAATTTCCCACAAGTGCACAACATTAATCGTAGTAATAAAATCACATGGAGTATTCCAAAGATCGAACCCACAAGGACGAGTGAATTTCTTTGTTTTAATTATTATAAAAAATAAGAAAAATTCAAATTTAGAACAATTGATATTTGACTAATAAACAAAATAAATAATTAAATCAAATTAAAAAGTGGTTAAGAAAACAATAGATGAAAAAGGCCTAGGGTTTCAGGTTAATCCAGAATTTTGAATTAATTCCCAATTATCTTCTTGACAAAATATGAATGCATCACACAATTATATTTTAGATCATCTCTCGATATATCTAAAGTGTGCCTAATTAAATCTTACGTCTCTCTCGAAATTATAAGTGTTTAATCAAACCTATTAAGATCCTAAGTGCTACAAGCGCGTCATACAAACTTAACCTACTCTCGTAATTAGGCTAAGTATGTTTACTTATCTAGTGCATGGTTGTATCATCTTTCTCAATTTAATACAAACCCAAAAAGTATATCTATGGTGGCCAATCACAAACATGTAGTTAAAATCAGGATAAACAAATCATAGCAGTAACTAAGAATTTAAATGGAAAAACCAATCAAAATCCCTTCATAAAAACCTTAACCCTAAAAAAGATTAGTTCGACATAATAGAAAGAATTAAAATCACAAATTCAAAGAGTTCACAAAGAAAAAAAAAATGGTAAGAAACTTCTCAATTTGCTCGCCCCAATCACCTTTTTGATCGCGTTTTGATTTGCCCACGAATAATCTTGATTTCTCAAGAAGAATATATGAAAAGATGTTTTCCTAAGCTAAACTAATGTTTTCCAACCCCTCCAAATGTCCTGATAACTCCTATTTATAGTTCTCTAAGGTTATAAATGAATCCCAGTCAGAATCGGTTTCAAAAAGTTGATAAAAAAAGTCTCACGCGAATTTCCAATGAAGATCGGTTCGAAGACCGGCCTGGGACATTGATTTTGCTCACTTATTGATCAACTTCAGTCCAATGTCCAGCGCAATGGTGCCAGTTTTGGACATGAAAGAGGATGAATCAACCCTTGCACAAAACATAAAAATTGTAGCTCTGAGTTATCTTTCCAATACTACAAGAATCACTTAATTTGGAGGTTTGGTTGCTAAGATATGCTCAAAATATTGAGTAGTGGTTAGGAGAGCATCGCAGCACAGATATACTTTAGTAACTTAGATTTTTTACCATGAAAAAAGGGAGCATCAGATTTTAATGTCCCATAAAAATTGTAGAGTATTCTCTTATCTTTAAAATGCATCAAGAATCATCTTAATCCAATCTCTGTAACTCAAGTTATAGCCAAAATACGAAAACATGTCAAGTCTACCAAACTCCTTCCTCTTCACTTCTTCTTGCACCATTGCTTCTTTACACCACATTTTTGGTCCATTTTCTCTCCAATTGAGCTCTCTACCTATTTAAACAATATAAGAGAAAAATTAAGTAATTTCCATTCAAACTAAAGTTTAAATAACATAATTAGCTAGTAACTTATGCATATAAATATATACAAATTAGACCCTATCAATTTGATCTTGCAATCATCGAAGTCCACAAAAAACCTTGTCAAGGTGGCATTTTGAAGTAATCCTTATTTTGTTTTTTGTTTCCCCATTAGGATTCGATGCCACATAAGTAAACTATAAAATATATAATTCCATGTATATTGTGGTTGGAATTGTAGAAGAAAACGTGAATTTGGTTAAATCAATGTATACCATGTATTTTAATTTGTAAGTTATACTGCAATTTAATTTGGGAGTTTTGAGGATTACAAATTTTAATGTTGGGAGTTATGATAATAACAAACATGTTAATAGAGGAATTTCAAATTAAGTTTCTTGCAATTTTTAAATAGAATAAATATTATGCCATCAATTTGTGTATGTTGCAATTCCTACAGCTTTATATACTTTAATTACAAATATCATATTAACTACAATTTATAAATAAAAAAAAACTACTATACATAATCTTTGGACATGTAACCTATGTTACGTAGCCTATAAATAGTGAATCTCTTTGAAGAATTTTGGATACTTCTCTCAATAGAGAATTTCTTTTAAACACAAAAGTTTCCACGGTCATATCTTCTTCAAGTACTCTATCTTCTTTGGGCAAAGTAAGGTACTGGAGAAGTCACTGTTTCTGTTGACTGTGCAAATCAAGGGGAAGCAACAATTCTTAAATTGGACTGTTGTATTCTAAAGGTGACACGCTGCAGTTTCTGTATCTATTTCACAAAAAATCGTAAGGACCTGTTTCGTCTTAAAAAAAGTGTTGTTACACACTTCAATCCTATTATACTTCTCAATTTCTGTTAAGTTTGTGCTCGTATATTACACGCCAAGTTACATATATAGTAAAATATTATATTTTAAATATAATATTGAGATAAGTACCTTGCTCAATTTAGTTTATTGAACTAAATTTGGGATATATTTTTTTTTTAAACTTACTTGATTATTTTAGGTTAGAGGATCAGCAGTTTTGCATGTTAAATCATGCAAATTGTCTAAGCAATCAATAAGAGAAACGAACCCTAATGTTGAAAAGGAATTAAGAAAAGGTACTAAGTAAAATTGCTTCACAATCAAAAGGTGGTATGAACGTAACCGAAAAGATGCTTTGTTTTCTGGAATCGAGACATTGGTGCAAAAACTTTGACCAAGCTGTGGGGTTGTAAGGTAGTAAGGCACCCTTGGGTTGTCGTAGTTTTGATAGAAAAGCACATTTAGATTTTACCAGGAGGCAATAACCGAGCTTTGCTCGGTGGAAAGGTTGCATGCCCTGCCCAATTTTAAATAAATATCAAAACTAAATATGTGAAAGAAGAAAAAATGGTGCTTTCAAGCAAAAGGTAAGTTTGATTGCTGGAAAATAAAACCTTGAAGCATAAATTGCCACTTGTCCGATGCAGAAACCATTTGTGAACAGTGAGAGGATTTGCAAGGGAAGGGTGGAGAGAAGAAGAGTAAACCATATTCAGAGGTAAGTTTGATTTTTTTCAAAAAAAAAAAAAAAAAATCAGTTGCCATAACATTAAATTTCAAAAAAAGTTTCTGCAACCATTTAGCCGCTATAATTGCCATGTGCAACAACTAATTTGAAGAACAAAAAGGTGACACTGGTCTCAAACAAGCATCCTTGTTGAGACGCTGAATCAGAAAATTGTAGATATCCATTTAACACAGTCATATGTTGAAAACATCCCGGGTCTGTTATCAGACAACAAACTACCATCTCCTAAAAACCAATTCAAACGGATAACAGCCCACAATACAAATTGTCTCAGATAGAATAAACAGAATCCAGCATATGGCAGTCAAACCAGTAGTACAAGGCAATTAAAAATTCAGCTGACAATAGTTCCATTGTCATTAAGGCAATAAGCAGTTACAAGGATGCATTTGATTCCCCTCGTAGACATAATAAAGTCAGGGGAATACTTCACAAACAACAGCATCATCTTCTCTCCAAGACAATCAACCACATGCTGACACGAGTTAACACCCTGCGTCGAATGAAGTATCTATAAGAAAATATAAACAAAGCTGTCTGCCGACAGTCATAACTTGATGGCACTCTAGACAGCAAACAATACCTCTCGATCAGCCCCATGCACTTAGTAGGTAGTGAAACTCAGCCTCTCAGAGCAATAAAATCCATAGAGCCATTGTCATCAGTAATACTAAGTGCAACACAGGCCCTCGAATTGGCAACAAAAGACAAAATTCACGAGGCAAGAAACAATAGCAATAATGAGTAGAGCAAAACAGTTTACAGGTTAACTACTCTCAACAACCATCAACAGAGTACAGATATGATAGACAGCATATACCTAGGGAAGACATAAAGCTCTTTATCACAATATTCACACATAATGCCCAAAGTCTTTGCAGAGTCATTAGGCATATGGCAATGTGGACAGACCAAGTACCATAGCCTTTGCACTGTCTGAACCTTAGCCAGACTGCTTATCCATGCAGTACATAAATCCTAGATCTAGAAAAAAAATAAAAAAATTACAAATTCGAGAAGAGAAAAGGAGAGGTACTCCAAATGACCAACCAAACTATAGTCTTGGGTCTGCACATTTTTTGAAAGGGTCTGTCAATCAACAAACTACAAGTAATGATATAGTTAAAGGATCAGCGTGCCTACTTGCATGCCAAGCACCCTTGTGGGGAGAACAATCAGTGCTTGAAAACCAAAATCTTGAGTATCATTGGCTAAAAATATCTGCAGTAAGTAAGAAAGAGTTTTTTTGGAACCTGTCTAGAGGGAGAATGAGTGAAACACTCTGATATTTTTTCCAGCACTCATGAAGCATGAGCAATAGCACAATGCTAAATTTTGCATGGACTTTTCCTGACATAAATCTTTCCTAGAGGAAAAAAGTTGTTTTGTCTGACAGTAGTGCAGATGATAATTTCAATGCAGATAACATTTGCATTGCAATTTGACTCAGGTTTATGTGAGAGTCACATTTTGCTAATGGCATTTGCTTAAAGTGTTAAGATCTTAAAATTTACCTCTGTGCTTAGATGTCAAAGTGTCTTTTCACATTACTGGACAACAACCATAATCTGTAGATGATACTCTGTGCAATATATAATTAAACAATCGAGGTCTTATTTTAAGCACTTGGAAGTTTATGATAATTGTAGAAAGCTTCATGAAACAGCACACTAAGGAGCAAGCTTCCTTTTATTCAATGATGCATAATATTTTAAACCAAGAATCGATATGATTTGTTAGCTAAAAACAGACTTTAGACTCCAAAAGCTTAGTTCAGAAAGAGGATTCAAGAGATGGATACATAACCGCTTTTCACAGTATCTCTTGGTACAGTATATGAAGAAAAGAATATTAAGGAGCCATTCAACTCATTAACTATTAGTCTATTCATACATATTTGGGCCTCAAGAGAAGAGGGCATCCACCTTTACAATTACATTTCCTTCTCTTTTAACTGAGACATAAATCTAACGGTTTGTCCCTTAGCCTTTTTCTCATCCTGCACTCTATCACTTTATACATGAGAAAGAAACTTAAAAGTTTCTAAGTACACCTTATGTAGATGGATTGTTCTCCGTAGAATTAAAGTGGGAATTTTCTGAGTTCTTCTCTTCCGATTTCTTCCCTCTCATTGACTTAGTGAAATTATGAAAGTTTCACTTCATTACTGACAAAATACTGGACATGTTTATGAATTGGTGATCACATGAGATGTTGAGAACACATTGTGCCAGAAAACCAAGCTTCAGCAGGTGCAAAATTCTGTGTTCTCAGCTAAAAAAGCTAGAGCATATTGACCAACCTTAATGCAACATTCTCGAAGCTGAAGCTAAAAAATGAATGAATTCTAGCATAGAACCAAGATTCTGCTTTCCAATTTGAACTAAAGAAGCTGTATGAAACAGCATGCTCTCCACAAGCCAAGACTTATCAATGCTGATTCCTTGACATTAGTCAAACAAAACAACTGCTTAAATCCACACAAGCTTTATCCAAGATAGGATATAAATGTAGCAAGCAGATTCAATTCCACAGGAGTAAGCGTCAGCATAGTATTTTTAGCTATTACTCAAGATATTTTTCCTTGCACTCCATACTTTTTCTCTTTTCTAAAATATGATAACCCAATTACAAAAAAAAGGTAAAATACAGGAGAGAATAGACTGCACTTAATGTTAAAATGGAGAGTATGAGAATTAATCTTGAAGACTGCATTTATCCTTCCAAAACTAAGCAGTAATTGAGGGAAGAAACAGAGCTTGTTCTCACTCAAATGTTGCACATATTAAAAACATCCTGTATGATTTTTTTTTTCTTTCCTTTTCTTCATTAAACAGACGAAAAGAAAGAGAAGAAAATAAAACTCTCTTGCCCAACATTCGATCTGAATGAACTTTTAAGACCTCTCTCCTTCTCTCTCTCTCTCTCTCCACATTCTTAAACTAATAAACATAGAATAACTAATCAGACCAATTCTCAACAAGAGTGCCTTCAACCACAGCCACAAAAACAATAAATCGGAAAATTATGTTTACTTTCCAGAAGTCCTTTTAAATGCAAGCTATAGGCTCTGTAATCTTCTTATTCTTCTGCTTATATGAGAAACCTGAGCTTCTAACTCCACTAAGGAACTATTTAGTAACAACCACTTTTCAACTATAAAATCTCAGCAGCTCTCAATCGAGTGATCTAAATCCTACAGTCAATTCTATCATCTTCAATAGCTCACTATCTTCCATAATTGTCCGAAGTTAAAAGAAACATAAAAAATCTTCCCAAACAAAACAACCAAAATCCTAATTATATAAGTAGATGTCCATTTAACTCCATGGACTAACTGATTTACCACAACACTTAGAGGGACACCATAACCAATCACCAACTAATAACACACCCTTAGTCCTTATGAGACACACAACAAACAAAAATTGTCCGAATATTCATTAACTACACTCAATGATGAGCAAAATATTAGAGGTCTGAACCACATAGCAAATGCAGAACCATCTTCCACAATTTTTTTGTCTAAAGAAGTACATTGACCTAAGCATGAAGTGTACAATCTCGTCCAGCAAACACTGGTAAAGCTTGCTGCTGCACCTCTGTTGGCACAACATATCCAATTTCCTTCCATCCTGCAAATTCAAGTTCACAACTTCCTTCAACAAAATTTACATTTCTAGTGAACCAATATTACAGAGATTCAAATTTAAAAAGCCAAAGAGTTAAAAGGAAACAAAAGTATCTCAGGAAAGGAAAACACACTAAAGAAAGAACAAGGAACAGGCAAGACAACAGTACTGAATTGTAAAATTAAGACATAAATAACACAGTCTAGAAATATAAATAACAAGAAAGATTAATTAATCAAGAAAAGCTCTTCCCACCCCTTCACTCCTCACCCCAAAAAGGTGAAGTTTTTGAAGGTGGCTCTAGTGGTGGCATAGGAGGTGAAATGTGTGGTGAGACTAAAGATAGTGGTGGTGGTTCTTCAGAGTGTGGGGCTGATGCAGGAAGATGCAGAGGAGGACTCGGAGACGCTGGAGGAAACTTTGAAGGGGTAGCTGGTGGTACAGTTGAAGGCGGACTAGGTTTTGGAGTAGGCATCGTTGGGGGCTTGGCCATAAAATGCCGGCTTTGGTGGTGGAATAGGAGGAGGATTTGCCGAAGAAGTGGAGGTGGCAGAAGAGGTGGAACCATGAAGGAGATCGCCAAACCGACAACAACATCAAGAACATCGTTGGAAGTAAAAAAAAACGAAGGGTACAGTTCTAGAAAGGTTACCAGAATTGATGGAGGATGAACAAGTTCAATGAGTAAGAAAGGGTACGATGACGAACAACAATAACCAATAGATCGCCCGAAGAAAGGAGAAGAATCGAAGGAAACAAAGAAATAGTATGGGGCAGGATACAAAGAAGGTAAAAAACTTGAAGAAATCAAAAGAAATATTAGGCAAGAGACAAACCTCTTGACACCGGAGTAGAATGGAATGAAGATGAGAGAGATAGAGATTCAATCTTCGTGGAAGAGATTTACTGTAATACCCGAGATTTACTATTTTTTTACAACTCTCTTATGCATCTCTTGTAACAGAAGAAAAGAGTGTTTGTAAGGAACAGAGAGTCTAAACTTCAGTTAGGAAACACATAAGACCTAATCTATATTATCTCTTCTATTTCTTACTTCCAGATTCCTAATTCATTCCATCAATTATTTACTATCTATGAATTCTTTTATTCTTTTCTTTGTATAGGATCATTTTCTATAGAATTTATTCTATCCTACATTGGATAAGAATTTGTAATTCTATTAGAATAAGTAACACAAGTAAGATGTGATGGCCTTACAACTAAAATAAATAAATAAACAAAATATGATGATTTAGAAACATTTAAGACAGGTTGCATAAAGGTTTAAAGAATCTGAACTAGAGTAGGAATCATTATTTTCATGGGGTAGGTTTTAAAGCAAGAAAAGAAGTTTGAAAAAGAAAAAGAAAAGCTCGTGAAAGAAAGGAAGGGTTGACCCTTCCTTATAGATTCTGCCGGCGACCTCTTGCTGAAGCAGAGACAGGAATAACAGCGCCGCCGCTCTCTGCCATGCTCCCACAAGGAGAGCCGGCAGCTTGATGAAGATGGTGACGGTTGATTATGGTGATTGGTGGAGATTTGGTTAGAATTAGTAAGTTAGGGTTAGGAAGAAAAAAAAAATTAGGGTTGCTAGAGAGTTGGGGAAGAAAAGACCCAAATAAGAAAATGGGCTGGGTTATTGGATCGGGTCGACCTGTTTGCAGAATCAAGTAATTTTGGGTTGGACCGACCATTAATGGGTTTTGTAGTGGGTTTTCTTTTGGTGCTGAAGGTTGGGCCAACTAATAGGTTAACTAATAGTTAACTTGGATGGGCCAAAAATTAAATAACTAGTTTTGTCATTAATCAAATTATATAAGTTGGGCCAAATTTACTGGCTTGGGCTAAGAAGTTTGCAGAATAAGGGAAACTAATGGATTTACTTAATAAGTTAAATAATTAAAAATTACTAATAAATCCCAATATATTTTAAGTATTGTTAACTAAAATATTATTAACTATGAAGTCCAATATAGCTTAATGGTTATAAATAGTAACATTCTTAACAAAGCCTATGATCCAATTTCTTAAGCTCAAAAAAAAAAAAAAAGTCCTATAAGATCCAATTTAATTTCTTTTCATCAAATATTATTTAGACCTAAGCCTAACTAATGAAAAGCCCAACTATTAAATAGGCCTTGTTCTTGTGCCTAACCCAAAACCAAATTTGGCCCAAATTTTTCTGGGCTCATTTATATAATAATTACAACAACAACAATAATAATTAATTAATTAATTAATTAATTATGTATATTATGTATATTATGGGAAACTAATTAATAGCCACTTATTATTACAACAACAACAATAATAATTAATTAATTAATAAGTTATGTATATTATGGGAAACTCATTAATAGCCACTTATTAATAAAGGAGTTTTATAAGTCAATAAGTTTCTAAAAAGGGAAAACTTTCTGTACTAGTAAACTTTCTAAAAATGAAAAGTTTCTATTTTGAGAAACTCCTACCTACTTTTTGTAGATTGGTTATCTACGTATAATAGGATATTTAGATCAAGAAATTGTACCTTATAAATAAAAAGAGGAAAATGCAAACTAATTAGAATGAAAATGTGTATCTCTTATATGTTCAAAGCACGAGTAAAAAAGCATTAGAAGTATCTCACAAGCAATCCAAGGGACGTGGTACTTATCCTCTGTGCTTGTTCAAATATGAAATGAAATTTTCTTAAGTAAATGTTTTATTTTGATATATGCCAAAATGGATCATGTATACTTATTTTAAATGTTTTGCTATGTTAGATTCCATGAAATTGAGTGGTATGTTTGTGATGTATGAAACGATTTTTAATTATGAAGAGCTCTAAACAGTCATGGAATAGACGGTAGGGAATATAGTCCTGCCATGTCTAATGATCAAGTGAAGATCAAAGAAAATGTTTGATCAATTATGGAAAGTCATGGTGGTCGGTATAAAGTTTGACTAATTGACTCATGTATGGGTAGGTTAAGTGAAAATCAAGGAAAATGCTTGACCCACTGCCCTCCTAGAAGGGGTTAAACTCTAGGTTGAGTACTCAAAAATCGAATATTGTATGTACTGTTCTATGAGCCACATTAGACATGTTACTTACTTGTCAAGTTATGCCATATACGACTCATGTTATGTATTTTATGCCTCTCTATTTCTAATATCATGACTATGTTTATTCGTTGTTATTTCGAGAGCTTTATTTAAAAACGCATATGATGTATTGTCAAAAGTGTTATAGAAACATTTAGAATGTAAGGGTTCTAAATTTTATTCTTTTTTAAAAAAATAAATAATAATAATAGTAATAATTATTTTACTTCTTTTGTATTAAATTATTGATACTTATATTTATGAAATAGCCATTTTTTTATGTCTTAGTAGATCTTTTAAATTACTTTGTCTAGTTTCCTATTGGCTAGTGTTGTGACTATTTTAGAGGGAATTTGGAATAAATGATAAAATAATGTTGGTTGGAGGAAATCTAGTAAAAGATTATTAATGATGTGTAGGATGAACTTTAAAAAGACTAGAAGGACTCTTAGTGCAAAACGAGATAAAGTTGTGGATAAGATAAGATTTCCTTAGATTATGAACCAATAGGAGCGCGACAAGTGGCAACCCCATTACCACTCCTTTTTCTTGCAAGACTACAACTAAATTATACCACAAAACTCTCTCATTTCTCCAAATTCTTTCTCACTCTATTTCTCTTTCCTCTTTCCACTTTTTCTTTCTCTCTTTTCTCTCCCTTGGCCGATCCACTCAACAAGAAAAAGAAGGGAGAAAACTTCATTTTCTTGGCTTCAATCTTGCAACCTAATCTTCTCCACTTCAAGTCACATCTTAGAGCTAACTCAAGCTTGGTGTAGGAGGTTGGAAAGTGGGAGATTTCAAAGGTTCTTGAGGTTGATCTTATGGTTGTGTAGCTTGGAAGAGAGGTAAGATTCTTCCTAGTGATTCTTGTACTTATTTTGGTTAGATCTAAGTAGATCTAGAAAGTTTTGGCAATAATCATGGGTTGGATGTGTTAAAGATCCAACCTTTAGGTAACGGACTTGAGGAGACCTTTTAGATAGATGTCTTGAGGAATTGATTGGATTTTGTGGTTGTGATTATGGGTAAAAGTTATCATTTCAACCATGGAAATGATAGATCTACTTGATTTACATTTGATCTATGGTAGGTTTAGTAATTTACTTGAAGAAATGGCACTAGATGTTCTAGTGGCTAAACTACTAGAATAGATCTTGATTTGTTGGTTAGATCTTGTTGGAAATTGGCTATTTGTATCATAGGGCTAATGAATGACGAAGCCCATATGGATTTGAGTGAGATTATGTTAAATTAATGGTTGATTTTTGGAGAAAATCTTGAGGAAAAATATGTTAGGCTGGCCGAATGGAAGCTAGAAATTTGCAGCCTTGATTATTTAAAATTTGTGATGTTTCTTGGCAAGATTTTACTCAAATAATTTTGTATTATTTTCAACCATGAGTGTGTCAATTTGGGGCCAAAATCTTGAATTTTGGATGGTTAAAAGTGAAGTTTTTCATTAAATTTTGGATACAACTATTGTTTGGGCAGTTTTGGGTATCCAAAATTGTTGTGACTGTTTTCTTAATTTGTGTGCCTCAAATTTTGGTGAAAACTATACTAGATATATGTTAATATCTTGATTCGAGTATGCATGTTAAGTTTGAGCTTAAATGAGTGAGTTTTGAGGTGAAAACCTCACCTTATTTTCGTTAACCTAAAAAGTGAGAAGTTGCGCGCACGTAGTACTTATTTGGGAAATTTGGTTTTTAAACGACGTGTCAATTTCAAATGGAGCTTTTATGTTATTTTTCTACTCAATTTGATTACTTTTCACTTGAGGAAAGTTTGAAGATTTTTTGGAAATTTTTGGATTGAACTAGTAACTAGACTTACTTTGGTTTAGTTTCACAAATTGTTTATAGGAGGTGTTGGTGACTTTGAAAGCGATTCTAACTTGGATAGTGAGATTTGATAAATTGGTGAGTTTCCATGCATGTTACTTGACTTGAATTTGTAAATGTGACATAAGATTGTGATTTATTTATATGAATTTGAAATTGTACCTTGACATGAATTATGTTCTGGTTAAGTGATGTGACTTGTAAACTTGGCTTACTAATCCTTCAAATAGGGGTAGTGTGTACTTTATCACACTCACTCCTATTTGAATGGTGACATTTTGAAACTTGTTGTGTCGTGACTAGATGTGCATGTTAATTTCGAAAATTCCTAAGATCTATCAGTAAGTTGATCGACTCGAGCCATTGGCTAGGCCTAGGTCGAGGAGATTTGACAAACCATAGGGTTACGTGACGTGACATGTGCTCTGGACTTGGTATATGGACTTGTTCCTTTGGAGAGTAATACATAATTTACGTGTTTAGTGAACGGCCGGACGGGGGTTTTGGTAGGAGAAAGGAGAAAGTTAAGTTCTATATAGATATTATATGTGAAAGTTGACAGAGTGTCAACTACGTGTCATGTGCTCAAGTTTCGTGGAAATTAGCTCTTGAGAACTACCTGTATCTTTCCTGCGTGTTGTTACTCGCTTTTCTTATTTGCCTTTAAATGTGAATTTGAAGTGAATTTTTCAAATGTTCTATGTGAATTGCATGCCTTTTGGAACTCACCGGGTGTTAGCTCATTCTTTTAAATTTGTTTTCCTTAACAAGGATTAAGAACCCGAGTGAAGGTGCAACCAGCTAGGGTTGGATCTTATCTTTTGTATTTTGCCTTAGAAAATTGAACTTTGTATTTGGAATTTGTAAGATGAACTTCTAGTTGTACTTTAAGTACGTTGGCTTGTATTTTATTAGTTGGGTTGTAAGTTGAATCGAGTTGCGTTTATTAAGTTGTAGTTTGATTTGGAATTGTTGTCTAAGTTTACTTTAAGTTTCCTTTGAAGAATTATTAGTCATTTGATTGAGTGAGTCCTAACGAGAGTAAGGCAAACAACCTGCCGAACCCTTTGGTTTGCCTTAGGGAGAGGTGGGACTGTCACACAGAATATGAAAGAGCTACATGATCTGACAGATGAGTAATTATGACCTACTGAGCGTTGTGTCGCTTAATCCGTTTCCCCTTAACATTTTTGCAGATCTCGAAGAATATGAAATGGTTTATATCGAGGAACCAAAAGATGACTTTTACTAAGGAAATGTAATTCTAGAAAGCAAACTCTAGTGATAGGGTTTCAATAAATGCGAAGTATTGGTCATGTATCAGAATATATTCATATTTGTATTTCTATTAGTTGAATGGGCGTGTGGGCCCAGACTAGATGTTATGTCATGTTAATTTTAATCGTAATGTACCACAGTCTAAGTTATCCTATTTCACGAATATTAAGTTAGTAGTTTAGTAATGTTATGGTTGCCTTGTGCTCTCGAGTGATGGGAATGGGGCGAATGTCTCATGTCTAGCATATGCGGGCTAGGGGCGGGACATTTTAGTGGTATCTGAGACAGGTTACGATAGACCCTATAGGAAGGTTACATATTAGGTAAATAATGAGTTGAAATTAGGAAATTAGGCCGGAAAAGTTTGTGCATGTAATTTAAGTTGAAGATATTACTAATGGTGTATTACAATTTTGTAGGAAAATGGCTACCTCGGTGCACGCAGAGAATCAAGAGTGTGATTGTTCGGTTCATCTGAAGGATGTGACATGGCTCGCTTTAGGAAGAAACAAAGGTTTTACAGAGACATGTACCTTGACGAGTTAGAACGAGCCACAGATCGAGCTAAGGAGGCAAAGGCATTAGCAGATCATGTAACTGACCAGACACATGAGATTTCCACTTTGATATTGTCAAGGGAGCATATGAGGCAAGGCAGGGAAACTTTATGTGAGGAGGTCCTCCGTCTTCAGGTGGAGGTTAACCGTTTGAGAGCTGAGAAGGAAGAGCAAAGACGATTGCCGATATGTGGCTTGAGAGATTTCAGGAGGTGTCTACCCTACTTGAGGAGCGTGACGCTGAGTACCAAACTTTAGTGGTGAAATACGAGGAGAGGAGGTAGTGTGTCTTTAACTGGATAGAACTGGATAAATAATCATGTTCCTCTAGCACTTAAGATGCCTGGATGGGCCCATTTGTGGCCAGATAGTGATACTGAATTGGATAGTGAACCGGAGTCGGATCCTAAGGAAGAGCCACTAGAGAATGCACCTATTGAAAGCGATCCCAATAAGGAGAGAGTGGACGGACAGAATGGTGCTAACGAGGACAACGGTGACGACGTTGACGACAGTGCGGGCCCCCCAGAAATGATCAGTATAATCAGGTTAAAAAAAGTGTGTTTAGTAGTTATTTGACAAATGTTATGTGAAACAATTAGATGATTAGGATTTTTGGGATAGTTTGCTCAAATATTTTTGCTCGTTAGTTGTTAGCAATTGGGTAGGAAATGTATGAACATTAGGTTCGTTATTTAGTCTTTTGATGGGTTAGGACTTTGGATTTTGTATGAATTTGATGTTCAATGAAATTTTAAATTATGTAAATGTTATTACTATAAATATATATATACACACACACACACACACAATAATAGCATAGGAATATAGCATAATAATAATATCCAATAACAATAATGATATGTTTAAGCGCCTAAGATTACACTTCCCTTTTGCATTTCATCAGATTGAAAAAAGGTTTCAATTTAGTTAAAAAATGAATTTTTAAATTCTTACTATAGCTTTGAAAATTTAATGGTTCATGATAAGAAATGGCACCCAGCAATAGGTGCCGTGGGAATCGGCATAACAACCATAACACAGAAGATGGCAATGGAGTTGGGGGCAATGGGATGTATTACAAAAATACTAATTTGAACATGAATTCCTAGGGAAATGAGCCAAATAGGAACCAGGCATTTATGATGGTGCCTACTGAAATGGTGGCTACCCCCACTGGAGTGGCACAAGCATTACAAGAGCAAGTTCAAACCCAGGTTTAGGCAGCCCAAAATCAGGCTCATGATCAAGGCGGGACCCATTTTTACTATGAAAAGATGAAGAGGGTCATGTTCCTACTTTTGATGGTACTCCTGACCCGAATGTAGCAAAGAAAGGGTTGGATGAAATTGAAAACAATTTCATGTTATTGCAAGTACTCAAACACATGAAACACCTTATCATTAAACCATTCTTGGTAGGAGAGGGGAACAAATGGTAATCTACGATAGAACCCACGGTGACCCCACTAGTTAACTGGATAAAGTTTAAGGAAGAATTCCTTAAGTACTTTTTCCTGTCAGTAGTTAGGATGCAAAAGATAGATCAATTTGAGAATTTGAAACAGACACTCGGAATGTCTGTTATGGAATATGCGAACAAATTTACCACCTTAGGAAGGTTTGTTCCGTCCACGATGCCAGATTTGTAGTTAAAGAAATACAAGTTCACACGAAGGCCCCTAAGTCAAATTCAAAGTAGGGTGAATACATCTCATACTCCTACTTTTAATGATGTATTGGTTGCTAGCGTGAGGGTTGAAGCTGATTGTAAGAGGTTGGTGGAGGAAGCTAGGATTAAGAGGCCTAGATTGGGTAATGAGCTGTCTATGTCTCGAATGTTAAAACCAGATAGCCAATTTCGGTTGGTGAAAAAGAATCGAGAACCGCTATCCCCAAAGACGACTGGCGAGGGAATCTACTCTAAGTGCAAAACATATGGTAAGCATCATTTGGGGGAGTGCCATTATAAGATCGGAGCATGTTTCAATTGTGGCCAATAGGGACATAGAGTTAGAAATTGCCCACATCTAAAGACTTTGGGGAAAAGATAATAAGACAGCAACCAACCCGCATAAGATAAATGCAAGGGCGCATGCTATGACGGACTATGAGGCTAAAACGTCTGGTGACATGATCATAGGTACGCTTCTAGTTAACTCTGTGCCTGCATATGTTTTGTTTGATTGTGGCGTTAGTCATTCATTTGTTGCAAAAAAGTATGCAAAATTTTTATGCATGCACTCTGAATGCATGGATCACCCCTATCATGTGCCTGCTCTAGGAGATAAGGTACTAGTATCTCATACTAGATACAAAAATTGTATAGTAGACTTAGAAGATAGGAAGTGAGAAGCGGATTTGGTATAAATAAGTATGAGCGACTTTGATATTATTTTAGGAATGGATTGGTTAGCTAAACATTATGCTCAGATTGATTGTAGAGAAAGGAAAATACTATTTGCTAATCCGTATAAGGGAAATTATAGCTATCAGGGAAGTACGGATGTCAAGAAACTCCGTAGACTACCCCTTCTATCTGCTATGCAAGCTTATAGGGCAATAAAAAAAGGTTGTGAAGCATACCTAGTTTATGCGGTGGATATTGAAAAAGAGGTAACCCCTTAAATTAGATAACTTTAGTGAAGGACTTTCCAAATGTATTCCTGAGGAACTTCCAAATTTACCTCCCAAGAGAGAGATAGAGTTTGAAATTGATTTGATTCCGGAGGCTATCCCTATATCTAAGCCTCCCTGTAGGATGGTTCCTGTGGAGTTAAAAGAGCTCATAGAGCAATTGCAGAAGTTGTTAGATAAGAAATTTATTAGATCTAGTGTTTCCCATTAGGGTGCACCTGTACTCTTTGTTAAGAAGAAGAATAGAAGTTTAAGATAGTTTGTTGACTATGGGGAGTTGAACCGGATTACAATAAAGAATAAATACCCTCTTCCTAGAATTGATGATCTCTATGATCAATTGAAAGGGGTAAAAGTATTTTCTAAAATAGATTTGAAATCCGGATATCATCAGTTGAAGATTAAAGTTGGGGATATTCAAAAGAGTGCATTTCGTACAAGATATGGGCACTATGAGTTTCTGATAATATCCTTTGGACTAACCTACGCCCTTGCAGCTTTTATGGATTTGATGAATAGGGTATTCAAACCACAACTAGACCATTTTGTGGTAGTGTTCATTGACGACATCCTGATGTATTCCCCAAATGAAAGGACACATGCTACATTGTGTGCAAAATTTAGTAAGTGTGAATTTTGGTTAAAAAGTGTTGTTTTCTTAGGGTATGTGATATCTGCAGAGGTTATTTTAGTAGATCCAAAGAAAATTGAGACGATAGTAGATTGGCCGTGACCCACTAATGTAATAGAAGTAATGAGTTTTTTAGGTTTTGCCGGCTACTACAGGAAATTTGTGAAAGAGTTTTCCTCAATTGCCCTTCCTATTAGTAAGTTGACTCATAAGCAGACAAAATTTGAGTGGATGGATAAGTATAAAGTGAGTTTTCAAAAGTTGAAGGAAATGTTGGCCTCAACTCTAGTACTTACTCTACTGTCTGGGACTGAAGGATTTGTAATCTATAGTGACGCATCCAAAAAGGATTTAGGGTGTGTCATGATGCAAAATGAGAAGGTAATTGCCTATGCATCTCGACAATTAAAACCCTATGAGCAAAACTACTCAACCTATGATTTAGAATTGGCAATTATAGTCTTTGCTCTTAAAATAATGAGGCATTATCTATATCGAGTACAGTGCGAGATTTTCACTGATTATAAGAGTCTTAAATATCTGTTCACACAAAAAGAGTTGAATATGAGACAAAGAAGGTGGTTTGAACTTATTAAGGATTATGACCTGATGATTAGTCACCACTCGGGCAAGGCAAACAAGGTGGTTGATGCATTGAGTAGAAAGTCGAGGACTATAACGAAACCCTCGATGGGAGAACAGATGGAGGATTTTGAACTGGAAATGGTGAATTCCACTGCAGAGGTGCTAGCTGCCCTGGTCCTTATGTCCACCTTAATTGATAGGATTAAGAATGCACAAAACTCAAAGTCGGAGTTAGTCAGGATCAAAGAGAAAGTTAAGGTTACACCCTTCGATGGATTTGAAATACAGAGTGATGGAAGTTTATGGCTAAAAGGAAGGTTATGCATGCCAAATGAAGAGACGTTAAAATTAGAAATATTGAAAGAAGCACATAACTCAAGATTCTCAATCCATCCTGGTGGAACTAAGATGCACAGGAATTTGACGAAAAATTTTTGGTGGAGTGGAATGAAACGAGAAATAGCGAAGTATGTATCGAGGTGTTTAGTATGCCAACAGGTTAAAGTAGAACATTAGAGACTCGCTGGTTTATTACAGCTGTTAGAGATTCCGCAGTGGAAATGGGAACATGTGACCATGGATTTTGTAATAGGGTTACCTTGAACGATTCATAAGAATGACACCATTTCGGTTATAGTTAATCAATTGACAAAATCCGCACATTTCCTGCCAATGCCAAATGACTTGACTATGGAAAAGTTAGTTGAGTTGTATGTAGAGGAAATTATCTGTCTTCATGGGGTTCCGGTGAGTATAGTCTCAAATTGAGACCCGAGGTTCACCTCAAGGTTTTGGGCAACTTACCAGCAAGTTATGGGAACAGACCTGAGATTAAGCACCGCTTTCTACCCTAAGGGAGATGGACAATCTGAGAGGACCATCCAAACACTCGAAAACATGTTACGAGCCTACGCTTTCGATTTCTCAAATAATTGGGACAGACTTGTAAAATTATACAGTTTTCATGTAATAATAGTTATCACAGTGGGATTGGGATGGCCCCGTTTGAAGTATTATATGGAAAAAAGTGTTGATCTCTACTGTACTAGGATGAAGTGGGCGAAAAACTCATCACTAGTCCAAACCTAGTTGAAAGAACTCTAGAAAAGATCAAAATCATCCGGGAAAGGCTTAAGACAGCTCAAGACCGAAATAAGAGTTGGGCAGATATGAAGCGAAGACCCCTAGAATTTCAACTTGGAGAGAAGGTGTACCTTAAGATATCTCCTACAAAAGGGGTAATGAGGTTTGGAAAGTGTGGCAAATTAAGTTCGAGATATGTACGACCCTATGAAATACTTGAGAGAGTTGGAACACTCGCATATTGATTGACCCTTCTACCCTCATTATCCAAGGTATACAATGTCTTCCATGTGTCTCAATTGAGAAGATATGTATCTGATCCAAGTCACGTATTGGAAGACCAACCTATTGAAGTAAAGGAGAATCTATCAATAGAAGAGGTCCCATTGCGAACCCATTGCGAATTATCAACTACAAGGATTAAGTATTAAGAAGGAGAACAATACCTTATGTCAAGATGCAATGAACAAACCATACCCCACGAGAAGCAACATGGGAGTTGGAAGAGGATATGCGGAACAAATATCCTTACCTTTTTGAGCAAGGTATGTAAGTTTCACCCTCGAATTAACATTAATATAAGTACAAGTATTGTGTTAGTTAATAATAATAATAATAATAATAACAATAATATTAATAATAAAAGTAAATAATTAAAGAAAATTAAAGGGGAGTTTTCATGCCAAATTTTTAGGACTTATGATAAGAATGGGTAGTTAGTGGGAGAGAAACTTCTTTCGAGTGGATAGGGTAGTTACGAGACTACAAGTGCCATGCTATCAAATTTAGAATGAAGTTATGATATTCTTTTACAACTCTCTTATCCATCTCGCATAACAGAAGAAAGGGGTGTTTGTGAGGAACAGAGAGAGACTCTCTAAAACTTCAGTTAGGAAACAGATCTGCAGAGACCTAATTAAGTAAGTAATTAATCTATATTATCTCTTATATTTCTTACTTCTAGATTCCTAATTCATTCCATCAATTATTTACTATCTATGAATTCTTTTATTCTTTTCTTTGGATAGGATCATTTTTTGTAGAATTTATTCTAACCCTACATTGGATAAGAATTTGTAATTCTAACTCTGCTAGAATAAGTAACACAAGTAAGATGTGATGGCCTTACAACTAAAATAAATAAATAAACAAACAAAATATAATGATTTAGAAACATATAAGAGAGGTTGCATAAAGGTTTAAAGAATTTAGACTAGAGTAGGAATCTTTATTTTCGTGGGGTAGGTTTTAAAGTAAGAAAAGAAGTTTGAAAAAAAAAAAGCTGGTGAAAGAAAGAAAGGGTCGATTGACCCTTCCTTATTTCTGCTTGCGACCTCTTGCTGAGGCAAGGGCCAGCTTCTGCCAGCCCATAGCTAAGGGAAGTCGTGGCAGAGATAGGAACAATAGTGGCGGGGCTGCTGCCGTTGCTCTATAACAATACTGCCGCTGCCATGCTCCCACAAGAAGAGCCAGCAGCAAGAGATGAAGATGGTGACGGTTGATGATAGTGATTGATGGAGATTTGGTTAGGATTAGTAAGTTAGGGTTAGGAATAAAAAAAAATTAAAGTTTTTAGAGAATTGGGGAAGAAAAGATCCAAAAAAGAAAATTGGTCAGTTTGTTGGATTGGGTCAACCCATTTTCAAAATTAAGTGGGCCGACCATAAATGGGTTTTGTAGTGGGTTTTCTTTTGGTGCTGAAGGTTGGGCCAACTAATAGGTTAACTAATTAGTTAACTTAGGTGGGCCAAAAATTAAATAAATAGTTTTGTCATTAATCAAATTATATAAGTTGGTCCAAATTTAATGGCTTGGGCCTAAGAAGTTTGCAGAATAAGGGAAACTAATGGATTTACTTAATAAGTTAAAAAATTAAAAATTACTAATAAAGCCCAATATAATTTAAGTATTGTAAATTAAAATATTATTAACTATGAAACCCAATATAGCTTAATGGTTGTAAATAGCGACATTCTTAACAAAGCCTATGATCCAATTTCTTAACCTCAAAAAAAAAAAAAGAAATGCTTTACAAAATCCAAAATATAGTCCTATAAGGTCCAACTTAATTTCTTTTCATCAAATATTATTTGAACCTAAGCCTGACTAAAGGAAAGCCCAACTATTAAATGGGTCTTGTTTTTGTGCCTAACCCAAAACCAAATTCCGCCCAAATTCTTCTGGGCCCATTTATATAATAATAACAACAACAATAATAATAATTAATAATTAAATAAATAATAAATTGTGTATATTATGGGAAACTAATTAATAGCCACTTATTATTAAAGGAATTTTATAAGTCAATAAGTTTCTAAAAAGGGAAAACTTTCTATATTAGTAAACTTTCTAAAAATGAAAAGTTTCTATTTCGAGAAACTCCTGCCTACTTTTTGTAGATTGTTTATCTACGTATAATAAGATATTTAGATCAAGAAATTGTACCTTATAAATAAAAAGAGGGAAATGCAAACTAATTAGAATGAAAGCGTGTATCTCTTATAGGTACAAAGTATGAGTAAAAGAGCGTCAGAAGTATCTCACGAGTAGTCCAAAGTAGGTGGTACTAACCCTCTGTGCTTGTTCAAACGTGAAATGAAATTTTCTTAAGTAAATATTTTATTTTGATATATGCCAAAATGGATCATGCATGCTTATTTTAAATATTTTGCTATGTTAGATGCCATGAAATTGAATGGTATGTTTTTATAGAATAAAGGAGTTTTGCATGTGATGTATGAAACAATTTTTAATTACGAAGAGCTCTAAACAGTTATGGAATAGACGGTAGGGACTATAATCCTGCTGTAGACAATGGAATTTTTAATTAATTTTCTAAATTTCTATTGGTCTATAAATTATATTCATGGCATATTTTTATCTAATCAAATATTGCCATATGTCATGTACACGTGGAGATTTGGTTATTTGACGGCCAATTGTATTTCTCCAAGTGTCGAGTTGAGGTGCTCTGGCCAATGGAAATATTTGAGTGTCTCGACCAATCAAATGATGCCATGTCACATGCTTCATGACTAAGCAAATTTGGGTAAATATCTAAATATTTATTTCTTATTAAAGAGATAATATTTAGAGTTATTTAGTCCTTATATATGTCTTATATACTGCAAGGGCTCGGCCAATCAAATCTCACCATGTCATATGTCTCTACAAATTGGCCAATCAAGAAAATGCATGTGAGCATTATCTCCTTGTAAAATAAAGGGATAATATTCAAGGTGATGCAGTCCTTATATGACTGCATGTCTTGCAAGACAAGTAAGGTGGTGCATAAGCTCTCAACCTCTACCATATCCTACAAGTATAAATAGGGGGTCTTTCCACCAAACGAAGGACATCACATATTGAAAAGATCAAGCATCAAGCATCACACGTCTCAAGTCTTCTTCAAGCTTCAAAGCCACCAAAGCTTTTTCAAGTCTTCTTCATATCGAGACTTGAATCTTCAAGGGTCTTCAAATCTTCATCATATTAAGATTTGAAGCGTTCTTTGGGTTCATCAAGTTCTTCAAATCTTCCATATCCAGATTTGAAGAAGTCAACGGTTGATTCAAGATCAAGCTACGAAGCCCTTGGATTAGCATTCGAAGAAAAGAATCGAAGGAGACTCTCTACAACTTTGAAAAAATCTCAGAGATTGTACTCGCCTCTCTATTAAATTTGTATTTCATATTTGTCGTATATTTTTCTTGTCTTTTTGCAGATTTGAAATTTTATCGCGTACACCTACCATGTATAATGATCAAGTGAAGATCAAAGAAAATGCTTGATCAATTATGGAAAGTCATGGTGGTCGGTATAAAGTTTGACCAATTGACTCATGTATGGGTAGGTTAAGTGAAAATCAAGAAAAATTTTTGAGCTACCACCCTCCTAGAAGGGGTTGAACTCTAGATTGAGTATTTAGAAACCATATATTGCATGTATTGTTCTATGAGCCACGTTAGACATGTTACTTACTTGTCAAGTTATGCTATATACGACTGATGTTATGTCCTATGATTTTATGCCTCTCTATTTTTAATATCATGACTATGTTTATTCGTTGTTATTTCGAGAGTTTTATTTAAAAATGCATGTGATGTATTGTCAAAAGTGTTGTATAAACATTCAGAATATGAAATAGTTACATGATCCGATAGAGGAGTAATTATAACCTACTAAGCATTATGTCACTCAATTCGTTTCCCCTTAACACTTTTGCAGTCTCGAAGAATATGAAGTGGTTTGTATCGAAGAACCAAAAGATTACTTTTACTAAGGAAATTTAATTCTAGAAAGTAAGCTCTAGTGATAGGGTTTCAATAAATGCAAAGTATTGGTCATGTATCAGAATATTCATATTTGTATTTCTATTAGTTGAATGGGCATGTGGGTCCAGACTAGATGTTATGTCATGTTAATTTTAATCATAATGTACCGCACTCTAAGTTATCCTATTTGACGAATATTAAGTTACTAATTTAGTAATGTTACGCTTGTCTTGTGTTCTCGAGTCATGAGAATGCTGCGAATGTCTCGTGTCTAGCATGTGCGAGTTAGGGGCGTGACATTTACTCATTTCGACCACATATTTCATATCATTCCACCATTTTTGTACCAGAACCCAGAGCTCCTGCCCAAGCATCAGAAGACCTACAAAAAGGGCAAAAAAGACAGCACAACGATAGAGAAAGAAATTAGGGCGAAGGGGTAGAAAAGTCAAGGCTGATGTCGGGATGGAATCACCGAGGCAAACATGATGAAATGGTCACTCATTTGCGCATCGCGCGAGGAAACGAGGAGTGAAAAAAATGGTCACGTGACAACAACGAAAACACGTGAAAAGCAACGAAACCTTAAGCCGTTATACTACTTATATGTAGAAAAGTACTTTTAAAATATTTGGCAAACATCATTTCATGAAATTAAGAGTGGATCTTTTGGTGTTAAAAACACTTTTAGTAAAAACTCAAATATGGTGCTTTTAGAATAGTTTTTGAATTATAAAAATAAAACATTAAATTTAATGATTTTATCCTAGATTAATGCCAAATAAAGAAATAAATACATTTAAAATTTTTAATGCACATAATACGATAAGTATTTATTGGACATGTATTCAAACAACATAATTAAAAGCATTTAAACACTTAACAAATGATTTTATCAAAACTCTAATGGTGAAGTATTTTTCAATCAACTACCACAATCCTAAATGGGTCCTAAGTGGCGATTCAGTTCCACATGTCAATGCTAAACATTCCACTAACAAATAAAGTTGCTAGTTTTGGAATTTATCACGTCTTGGCCAACCCTTGAATGATCCTTTTTTAGGGCCCATAAGACTCACCAATTTCTTCCACATTGCTCTAGCATGTTGTTGTTACCTTAGTTGTCAGGATCACAATCCGAATCGTGGGATCTTACGATCCTATGATTTGGATTATGACTTTCAACTTCGATCAAATTTTATTACGATCCTACCATTTAAAGATATTATGATAAAAATTTTAACAATTTGGTCATAATTTTGTATAGAAAATTCTGCTATTTGTTGCAATAGAAATTAGATTCAAAAAACTTTAAAATCACATAATTATGTTATGCTAATTCCTTACCTATAAAAATTGGTGAATCTTTAAAAATTGGTATTTAATTGTCTCATTAATAAATACTTAAATGATATACACATACACACACACACACACACACACATATATATAAAGTTAATTTTTCCATCTACCTTGTCCAGTAATTGCATTTGGACTCAAAATTGAGAAAGAACAATATTTTTAATTTAATTAGATTCATTTACAATATGTCACATGCAGTTCCTAAATTTTTATTTAATTTTTAGATTATCCCAAATGTTTTAGATAATACGATTTTAACCTCAATTAATAATACTATTATATTGATTGTACATGAGTTGTATTATTTATTGCTGTATATGTGAATTGCAAACATTAAAATTACTAGTAAGATTATTTTTTACGGTTTTGGTAGGATCGATCGATCCCATGATCCGATCCTGCAAAGTAAAAAATGATCCAAAGTAGAATCCCGATTTTAAAAACCTTGTTACTAAATTTTCACACAGGACTTGTCTTACGCATGCTGCACCTAGTATTATTGCTGCGCCTAGTTATAAAGGCATCTCCAATGGTTTACACCCTTCAGGGTGTAATCCACATGCCACATCAGCATTCCACTATCCCACATCAGCATTCCACTATCCCTTCTTTTTATTTCACTCTCACCCACAATGGATTACACTCTACAGAGTATAATTGCATGGGTCCACATGCCATATCAGCATTCCACTATCCCCTCTTTTATTATACTTTCTCCCATCTTTTATTTTGAGAATGCATAACTCACATCCCGTAAATAAATAAATTTATTATTTTAAAATTGATTAATTTTTAAAATAAATTAATGACTTTCATTATTTTTTAATTTTTAGATTTTGTATTTGCTAAAAGATAATATATTAATTTATGATTTTTAATAATATATTTTTTTTGCCCTTTAAAAATAATACATTGGTATTTTCTAAAAAAAATTACGCAAGAGTGAAACAAATACGTGACACTTCAAATGTGAAAAATATCATAATAATCCATTATTAATTAATAATATTCTATCTAGTGAATTTAACTCCATGACATAATATTAAAGTTAAATATAATACAAATAATAATATAATAAATACTAATTTTCATTGTTATTGCCTTCGAACCGTTCCCAAATATGCTCGACCAAATCAGATCGAAGTTGATGATGTACTTCTCGATCACATAGTTCCACGTTCCTTTGAAGGTAATGTTGAAAATTTTCGACTGAATCTTGAGTCACCGGGATCGTTGTTTGTTCATCATTTTCATCCCAATTTCTTATTGCATCTCCCTTATTTTCGACAATCATATTATGTAATATGATGCATGTATACATTATGTCTTTCAATTGCTCTATGCCAAAATCGAGCCGAGCCACGTACAATAGCCCAACGAGATTGGAGCACTCCAAAAGCTCGTTCGACGTCTTTTCTTCCAGCCTCCTGCATTTGCTTAACTTGATTCTCTTTGTATCTCTAGGAGATGTAAAACTCTTAACAAACGCTGCCCATTCTGGATATATGCCATCTGCTAGATAATAGCCTTTGCTATACTGTGTGCCATTTACCATAAATTGAACATTAGAATTATATCCGTGCAACACGTCGTTAAATAATGGAGATTGATTGAGTACATTAATGTCATTGTTAGACCCTGCGACGCCGAAAAATGCATGCCATATCCATAAGTCAGCTGATGCAACTGCTTCAAGCATTATTGTAGGAGATCCTTTATCACCTCGAGTAAATTGACCTTTCCATGCCACGGGGCAATTCTCCATTGCCAATGCATGCAATCAATGCTGCCAAGCATGCCGGGGAAACTGTGGCTCTCGGAATGCAATTGAAGTAAACATTCAACGTCAGTAGCATTAAGCCTTCTCAAGTATTGTGCCCCAAAAATATCGATCATGCATTGGCAAAATTTGAACAAACATTCGATTGTAGTGGATTCACCCATCCTTATGTATTCATCCAATTGGTCAGCCGGTGCTCCACATGCTAACTGTCGGATAGTTGCTGTGGTTTTTTGGAGCAGAGAAAGTCCCCTTTTGCCGGTTGCATCAACTCTCATTTGAAAAAATTCTGAATGATTGGTAATCGACTCCACAATTCGAAGGAATAATTCCCTTCTCATTCGAAATCGTCGTCGGAATATGTGTGAAGGATATATCAAGTTGTCGGTAAAATAGTCATTAAAAAGTCGATCATGTCCGATACCACACTCTCGATTGTAATATCTTCGAGTGTGTGGATGGATGTTACGACTTGAGGATGTGTGCTGCGTTTGCCATTGCTCCAGCAGCATCATAATTTGATCATCCGTGTCATCCATCATTTCATCGGCTAAAAACTTTTTAATTTCTTCTATAAGAGAGGGATCAAGATATTGAGACATTTTTTAGTCGGTTGAGTATTTGGTGGAAATGTATAGAGTCTTAGCAAGATATATATAGTGCTAGTGTTACAACGGATAATTTTCTAACAGCTAGTTTTCCAACGGCTAATTTTCTAACAGCTAGTTTCCAACGGCTAATTTTCTAACGGCTAGTTTTTCAATGGCTAGATTTATAACGGCTAATTTTCTAATTGCTAGTTTTTATAATAAATTTAAAATAGTGAAACTTAAAATTTCAGAACAACATAACATAATGACATGAAATTATAAGTAATATTACAAATAAATAAGTAAACAATCGAATGTAAAAATAAAAAATTACATATATCAAAATAAAAATAAAATTAAACTAAGAAATATTATATTTGGCTTTTAGGATGGAGCACATATGCTCATGGATTCAAAGCTGTTGCTCGGTCATGCCTGTGGTATCCTTGAGTAAGATTTCGTAATCACTTCGAAAATTATAACTTTCTAGCCGATTTAGCCAAGTTTTCCATGGCCTGCAATTTTTCTTCATTTTTTTGTTTCAGCAGGTTCCGGATTTGGTCAGGTTCCCCACTCAAATTTTCCTCATTCACCCTTGATTTTGCCTTTCTCTTTCCTTTCTTTGATGCTTTTTGATCGGGTGGGCGAACTTCACGTACTTCACCGTCATTGATGTTGAAACTTGAATCCGCATTTGATGAAGAAGTGTAAGCTTCACTTTCATCAGTCCTTATCTTTTTTGAAGAACGCTCCATAGGAGTATTTACCTTCCACTTCGGATCATTTTTCAGTAGCACCTACACATGTTCATGTAAAAAATGTTTGTTATTATTTTGGTAAAATAACTCACGTGCATGGTGCTTGACCTGGTCATCATTCCACCCGCTATGATGTTCACCAACCAATTTGTTGTAGTATTGGTTGAACTCATTCACCATTCGACTCAACCAATGCCAATGTGATTTCGTAGCTTTATATTTTCTTGATGGCCCAGATTTTCGATTCTCATTGAAGTAGTCGGTGACTCATTTCCAAAAACTCTCTTCACTTTGAGAGTTACCTACAATGCTGCAATTTGAAATTGTGAGCCAAGCACTTGCAAGTATCTTGTCATCATCAACACTCCATGGAATGCGTTTACCGTCGGGTTCTTCCGCTACCTCATTGGTGAGATTTATATTTTCTACTCCACATTATGTTGAATAAGGTGAAAATTGAGAGTCCGAAAGTGACTCTGTTGGTGTTGTATTTTCTTGTTGGCCAGTGAAATCAAAATCCTTCCTTGTATCTGACGGCATTGAGCCTCCACAACCCATACCATAGTTATAATATCCCAGAGTATAGTGATTCCCCATGAACGGATTAAAATAATTAGGTGGTTGATACATAGGAAATGGATATGAAAAATTTGGTGGATGATTGGAATTGGGCAAATGTGGGTAATTTGGAATTGGAAATGGATAATTTGGATAATTTGGGTAATTTGGCAAATTTTGGTGGTTTTGATTTTGTGAAGATGATGAATTTTCTATATTTGGATCATTTAACATATTTCTAAAACTACTAAAATTCTCCTCCATAATGACAAAATATTGAAATTGGAGGAAAGTATGTAAATATGTTGAAGATAATGAATAGTAGGAGAAATGATGGAGTGGAAGATTGTGAGGTGAACTAAAAAATTACCTTGTGTATTTATAGAGAAAAAATAAAAAAATTACCGTTGCCTAACGGATACTATGACCGTTGCAAGATCAGAAACATACAAAATGATGCAACAAACATGCTTTTGACAAAAAAAAAAAAAAAAAGAAAGAAACAACAAACATGCAAAATGATGCAAGGTGTCACAGTGGGACCCATCAAATTTTGTATTCAACGGTTTAATGGCTATTACGCGTGTAATGAGCATTACACGACTCCAATGGGGAGCCGTGTAATGCTGGGGTTGAATAGGGGGTATTATACCCCCATTCAACCCCATTGGAGATTCTCTTAGTGCTAAGTGTCAGTTTAGGAACAAGAAAATATTAAATAGTGAAAATATCTCGAAGCAATATTTAATGAAACTAGTATCGTTGTTTGCAACTTGTGAGAAACTCATCTTTTTTTCTTTTTTCTTTTTTTGTCAAAGAGAGAAACTTAGTTGCTTTGTGGGAATAAATGTAATTGATGGAATCTTGAGACTCTTAGTTCCATTCCCAGACACTTCTCTTTTTTCTGTTCCTTAAAAGTTTGGAGTCTAACTTTAAGCTAAAAAAATAATATAATTATAACTGCATAAAAAATGTAATATCCAGTACTTATATTATTTTATGTTGCTTTTGAAACTTGATCTGGTCGTATGAGAATGCATTAAGCACAGGCGATAATGCGTTTTTTCTCCCAAGAATGCCTATATTTATATCAATATCAACGGCTTTAATCTTATGTCAATATATGGACCAAAATACTTATATTGTTTTATTTATATGAGTATCAATATCAATGCTAGACCTAGTCCATATCGTAGATCGTGATCTGATTATTTGGTCCAGATCCGGCAGGGGAGGGGGGCGGGGTCGTGGGGGATGGAAGGAGAAGAAAGCTGAGGGAGGGGAGGAGAAGGAGGAATGTGGCAGGGGAGGGCGTAGAAAGAGGAGGAAGAAAGGAGGAGAAAGGGAAAGAGGGTGGGGAGAAAAAGAGAAAAAAAAATTGTAAGGGGAGGCAGCAACAGTTGTGACAAAAGCGGAAATGATTAGAGAGAGTGATGGTAGAAGAGGCTGTTTCTAAGTGTTTTGAATGTGTAAATTTTGAATGTGATATTTATAAAGGTTATTGTAGGCAAAATTGTTAAAAACTTGTCTAATGAAAACATGCTGAAAAAATGAGGTACCAAGCACACCCAAAGCTTTTGGCCTGTATGTATAATACTTGTTTTTTTCTTACTTTAACTACAAGAACCCTCTAAAAACTCTCAAAGTTTTTAACACACATATCCAAAAATACTACACAGAAAAAAAAAAATTTCCTTCATTCCTTTTCTTTTTCTTACACAAAAAATACAAACGAAAATTTTTTTTCCTCCTTCCTCTTTACCCCCCAAACCAGCTATCAGTACCAAACGTACACTTACAGCCGGCACCGGTCATCATTTCCGACGCCGGTGACTTCTTTTTTATTCCCCTCTCCTCCCTCCCCCACTCTCTCCCCCGCCACCTCCACCCCCACCCTCTCTCTCCCCCTCCCCAGCCACCCCTCTCCCCCCCTCTAGCAACCAAATCTGGTCGGGGAGGTAGGGGGGGAAGGAGGGTGGGGAAGAGAGGAGGAGGAGGTAGTGGGGGAGAGAGAGGGAGAAGAGGAGGGAGAGGAAAGAAGAAAGGGGAAAAAAAAAGGAAGAATAAGTAGGCAACCTGTTGTCGGAGCTGTTAGAGTGGCGCTAGCAGAGTAAGGACATTGGGTTGGGGGAGAAGAAGAAGAAGAAGAAAGAAAGAAAAAGGAAAGGGAAAAGAAATAAGAAAATGAAAATGAAAAAGGGAAACAAAAAACAAAAATAATGAAAGTTTTTACACATCCCAAAAACATTCCAAAAGGTTTTCAACAACTTCTATAGTAAGTTACAGTAAAATTTTAGACAAATTACTCAAAAAACTCACTTGCCAAACAGGCCCAATATTTTATATGAATACCAAAAAGTACTCTTGACACTTATGCTACTTTCATTGGGACTCGTATGATCAATAGCATATATTGATTCATTTTGAAGCACTCTTAAAGCTTGGATCTTTCGTACATAAGATTTGTTCATGTATTTCATTGGTGTGATTCATCATAATTTAAGGGGATATTTCAATTTTGTAACTGTTGGCGCAACTTATATCATTTATTATAAAAGTTCAAACGCAATTTATCTAATTATTGAAGAGGAGGGTTGTTTGGATACTATAAAAATTATGATGGTGTTTGGATAGTAAATTATTTGAAATTATTTAGTTATCTAAATACTGTAACATTTTTTTTATATGATGTATGTGAGATAAAAAGGTGATTGGAAATTGTATTGATGATATAAGCAGGGAAATAAACCAATTTATCTATGTGATGTATGTTACTTTCAACTTTCAAGTAGAACGAATCTAGTCTACACATCCTGAACTGTGCACTCGGCACGCCAGCTTGACTCATCATGATTAGATCCCTACAAAAGACACACAAGCAATAGCTCCTCGTCTACAACCTTACAAATAAAAGGCAGATGTTTCCACTTAATTAGGCCAAGTTATTTGAACGAACATCTAATAATCCTAGTATTCAAAAAGACCATCGATTTAATGGAAGTAAATTTGCAGAAGTGTCACTGTTCCATCGAGAACATACTTTCTACAGAGCCAAATTTTTCATCCATTAAAGCTGCGTACGAAGAAGTGGTAAAAAGGGGGGAAAAACAGTAGTGAACAAGAAAACATAACTACCACAGTTGTTTTTCAGACTAAGGATCAAGTTCCACTGCATGTAGGTAACTGTTATATTTCCATTTCAATTATACCATTGTAGTAACAATTTTAGTAACTCTAAATACTGTATGCCTATAGTCGCGATCTCCACATTCATACATACATAATGCATATGTATATATTGTAATTCATTAAACAAGTATCATTCTAGTAATTTTTTTAGCAACCCTACTATTCCTGATCGTTTTCTTTTATTGTACTGTATACCAGGCAACTGTGATTAGATTTGTCATGAAAATTTTTAGGTGAACAAAAAAATAGAACCAGAAAACTTGTAATCACCCAAATCCATTTGCTTACTCTTATTAGCCAAGTTTTAGTATACTAGGCAGAATTTACCGCGCGTTGCGCGATAATAAAAAGGTTGTGCCCACTAAACTTAGAAGAAATATATGAAATAAAAGTGAATTTGGTATGTAAAGGGAAGTAATAAGACAGTTAGTGTTGTAAGAGCAATGATAGGTTGGTGCGGTGAATTGAGAAATTTTTTTTATAATTGATTAAGTAGAATTTGGGTAGGGGATAAAAAAATTTTTGAGTATGATTATTTAACTGATTAAGATAGAGCAACTAAAAGCTGTAGATGAAGAATAGTACAAAGTAAAAAGGGTAGAAAAGAGAATTTCGAGTAAAAAGAGAATGAAAGTATGCATGTGTGCATGTACTCATTGTGATCGAATAGAAATTGGTGGGAAACGGTAAAAATACAGTGGGAATTAGGGGTAATTTGTAGGAAGGGGAAAAAAGGAGTTAATGGTGAAGTAATTTGTTAGGTTTGGAAAAATACATCCTCTGGACTCTGGACATAGCTTGACTTGTTTCGGATATACATTCACATTATTTAGGTTTGGAAAATAACACCGAAAATGACTTAAGGGCCTGAATGGTTATCATTATTTTCATACTATTTTTCGTTCATGTAAACTTTTGACTTGTTCAAATTATGACTAAGGTTCTTGTTCTTTGCCCGATCGAATTCATTTTTGCGATGGAATCTTAATGATTTTTTTTCTTTTTGCTGTGGGACGAAGACAAGGTCCAAGATGTGGAAATGACTTAAGAGCTTGAATCTTAATCAGTAGTTACCAAAAAATTAAAATAAGTATCCAGGAAAGACAAACAAATTAGAAGACAGAATCCCGGCCTACCGCTGTTGATGGATCAACTATATTATTGTCCTCGAAGCTCAGAATGTGTAACAAACGAAATCATGGTTGGTAGAATATAATTGGAAGAAGTAATTAACAAGTCATAACTGATAGATTCAGAATAATTTTCTTGAGTCTCTAACAAATATCTGGCGGATCTAAGGCTTTCTTACGATGTTAGGTAAAATAAAATGCCCCTACGTGGTGAAGGTTTATATATATAGTGAAGCTTCGCAATATTATCTTGAAGAAGAACAATATAGACGCAGACGTATAAATTGAAATTCTATCAAGGGGGTAGATTAGTCTGAAGAGTAGATTAGTTTGAAAAGAAAAAATGACTTTAAAGTCTACGGTTGCAATAATTTGACACTATTTGAACTTTCAATGATAACAAGAGAATTTTGGCTCAGACTATTGTTAGTGTTATTCTTGGTAGAGATGTCATTACATTATAGTCTATAGATAGATAGGAGCCCATTTAGAGTTAGCTGTTGGACAAACCACAAACCCTAGTCTGATGGTTGGCTTGCTTTAAGTAATTTTGATTATCTCTTACTTTACAATGATCTAAGTCAATAAAAGATGGTGTTCTACAATCTAGCAGAAAAGCGACGATAGTAAGAATTAATTTAAACTATAGAATGAGTGTGTTTGAAAAATTATATAAAGATATCAATCTACTCAAAAATTTTTGCAGTACCAATAATCTTTCCCTTTTTCTTTTTACATTAACCTATAATCCTTCCCATGGAAAGAAGATTATGTTAGAATGATATAAAGATTAAATAAAAATCTTTCAAGACTCTTTTGGAGGGCCAGTTTAGATTTTCTGAAACTTAAGGAGGGCTATTGTTAAAATAAACTCCAACTCTCCAAAGAATTCCAAGTGAGATAGGACTTAAATCCAAATTAACACAAATGTTAAACGTAAGTTAAAGCGTAAATGGCTTGAAGAATCCCATGTTACGCACTTGCGGCTACAGGTCAACAACAATCCAAACTGTCTTTTCTCTCACCTTGTCCGTCCAACTACTTTCATCTCAACTCAGCCTGGCTCTGTAGCTATTCATCTCTCTCCCTTATCCTCCCGAGCTACCCCTTCCTAAGAGAAAACCCCCTTTTTTCTGTGAAAGGATGCTGCAGATTGCTTAAAGAAAGAAGGAAAATAAGGGTAAGGAAATATATAGTCTTCTGTTACTATGAGAAAAGAAGGGCTGGAAAAATAGTACTTGGGTTTTCTTTTCAAATTTTGTCTGGGTTGTGAAGAGCAAAAGATGGCATTTTGATACAAATGGGGTATTTTTTAATAATTCCAAAATTTGCATTTTTAGTTTATATTGTTGTATTGCTGGCTTGTCTTTTGAGGGATTGTCCTATTTTTAAGTTTGATTGAATTGGCAATGCTAAACTATGGATTGTTCACTATGTAAAAGGAGTAGGAAAAATGTAGAATGGTGCTAGGAATTGGTTTGTAGTTCTGGTAGTAGTAAAAATGACATCTTTAGGTAGGATAGGGGAATTGTAAGCTAATTATTCCCTGCTTAAGATCCGTGCAGCTATTAATTGCATCAGTTCTTGAACAAGTTTGTATATAAATATATTTTTATCTTCATTTTATTTTTCAGATTCAATGTTGCTTTTCGGTTGTTGAAATTTTGACATGCATCACGTTTCCTTAATCAATTAATTTCAGTTCTTGAGTTTGGCTTGTGGTTATACTAGGAAAGTTGTGGAAAATGTTTGGTTCTAATCAACGTGATGAAAGAACAAAAAGAATATTAATATTTTTTTTCCTGAATAATGGAGTTCTTGAAGCTGGTGGTATTTATCACAGGTCATTTGGGTAGCCTGATATGGATAAGAGTGATGCTTATTTTATAGTAATATTTGGCTTGAAGGAGAGGATGGTATGCAGTTGTGACCATGGTTCTATTTGGTTGCAAGTATACTTTTGAATTTTAGGATCATAGACAAGTTGGTTATGACATATACAACAGTTGATTGAAACTCCAATAATTTTTTATGGAGAGGGCCTTTGAAAAGTCCTATACTTTTTGTTGTAGTTCTTTATCCAATGGATTTTTATAATCAATGAAGTAAGAGTTGACTAATTGATTGTCTTGGTAAAGGGAAGATTTGAAAGCGGAAATGGAAAGGTGAGCATTTAGTAGGAAGGAGTAATATTTGGTAGCATTGATGATTAGTTTTGTCTAGCTTTTAACAAGGTAAAAGGAAGCAAAACATTTTGCAAGTACTAAAGGGCATGTAGCTGATCATGGGAAACATACAAAAGGATAGAATGATACTTAGCTGTTAACGTAGGAGGTTTGTTGACACCAGAATTGCAGAGGATGTTTATGTGATGTGAGCTGGTGTTAGAGTTAGTATTAATTGTGTTTTATTTTTTTAACCGAACATGACCTTTGCTAATTAAACAAGTGAGGTTGAGAGGCTGCTGCAGTGGTTGAAATTTTTTCTATGACATGTAGAGTTTTATTCAGATAGGAGGAAAATATTTTTTTTGCTTGTAAAGTGTAGTAGTAAAGTGTGACAGCCCCACCTTCCCCTAAGGCGAACCAGAGGGGTTAGCGGACTGCCTACCCAACTCTCGCCAGGACTCGATAGCTAATATAAACCAATAACTCGACACTTATAAAACTAAAATCTTCCAAATTCAAAAGTCACCCAACATAGATACATGAGTCTCACACCACCATTCAAACTTAAAATACAACATGGTGTTTAGGTTACAAAGCCAAACAAAACTAAGCTTACACATGATAAGGTTTTCCTGTACATCATCCCTTAACAAAAGTTACAACAAAAGCTTATACTACTCGCACGTACTTCCAAACCTGATCCCAAGCAAATCCCCCTGCTAAGGAAAACAAAAGGGAAATAGGGTGAGCTAATAGCTCAATGAGGTTCCAAAAACAAGTTGCCAGATATACAAGAAGATTTCACATAACAAACAAATGTCACAAATAAATTTACCAAATAAATTGAATATATTCAATTAAAGGATACGGATGGCTTTCAAAAGCCAATTTCCCCAAACTTGATCAATCACCTCCGCTGACTCTCCGTCAACTTTTATAGCTCAGAGCCAAACCGTAGATCCCCACTTAACATCAAACACCATCCACCGTTTCACCCCCTACCGGGTCCAACACCCCAACAAATCAAATTTTAGGTAATACTCGAGTATACCAGATTTCAGATTCATATCATATCCCGTGGCTCGTCAACTTTCCCGACCAAACCCGGCCATTTCGGCCGAAGTCGATTGACTCACCAACTAGGTTTGAGCTCGAAACAAGTCATATTTGTCGATGGGATATCACCCAAGCGACTCACAAATCAAATGTGGCCAAAAGCCATTTCACACGAATTCAAATATCCAAGTACAAATTTCCAAACACAAGAGATCGAGTGTGATAAAGTACGCACTCGTCTCGATCACATTAATTGGCTCACAAGTCACAAGAATGCAAATCATCACATCGTTCAAGTATTTCAATATTTCAGCTATCACATTGGTCAAGTAACAAGCATGAAACACTCACCGAGTCGAGTAAAATATCTTCAAGTATTTGCACCCAAGTCCTCTTTATTTCCTCCTTCCAAGTCTATTAACAAATAAAATGGAACATATTTAAGCTCGGCTACCCAACCAAAAGAGACCAAATGCATGTGCTCAATGTTTCTTTTCACGTGATAAAAGTCACACTTGGATGCATAAATCACAAAATGACCAATCCAATTTATGAAGATGAGTAAATAAAAATCTTAACAATATCCTAGAACGATGCACGAGTGGGTCGGAACACGGCAAGAAGGCACGAGAATCGAAAGGAATAAAGAAGCAATCGCAGAAATGAAACCAACATTAGATAGATTTGTCAAGTTTCAGTAATTTGATCATAACTATGGCCACACTTATCGGATTGGGGTGTACTTTATGGAGTTTCGAAACTAAGACACAGCTCTACAACTTTCATGAGAGGTCAAACATCAAATCATGCTTAATCATAGTCAAAATGGCAAATCTCAGAGAACAAGAAATCTGTCGGAATGGCTGCAGGCTGATCAAACAGTTTCTGGAAAACAGCCATAACTTGACGTAGAAAAATCAAAATCAAGCTCCGTCAGTGGCGTTTAAAACTAGGTTCATAGGGCTTTCTAACGGTATAAGGCTCAGGTGCTAATTCATTTTCTACAGTCAACAGTAACCTCAGAAACTTTGCTGTTTTACATTCCTGTTTTCCTGAAAAATTTCAGCTTAGGTGCATTTTCTTCTATCAATCCTTTAAAGTCATTTCCATAATTTGCCAAGGTGTTTAACAAGCTAAAACAGCAATTAACTCCATCATCAAAGCATCACGAAGTATCAATCAATTTATCAAACACTTGGTGGCCAACAAGTAAAACCCAAACCCTAGTTAGCAACCACAAGTTTTCCTTCCATAATCGATCCTTCCCAACAACAATTAGCACTTTAATGTCACCTAACCAACATTCTCTAAGGATTTAAGCTCATTAAAGCATGATTAAGAGAGGTTTTACCTTACTAGAAGTGTGAGCAAACCACCCAAAAAAACTCCACTCCTTGCCACCAAGTTTGAAGTTGAAGTAGTAGTTTAAGTGAGGAATTTACCTAAAGCTGTTTTCCACCCTAAAATCACCAACTCTCTAGCTTAGGTTTTGCTTGTTCTTCATGGTTGAAGTGCCGGCCAAGAAGGTGAGAGAGAGAGGGAATTTTGATTCAAATTTTTGAAATGGAAGGTTTAAATAGAAAGCTTGAAGTCAAGATGTCATGGGTGTTTGACAAGTGGCATCATCTTGGCCAAGATTTGGAGAATTTCTTTGCAAATTGCCTTCTAATCCCTTAATTAAAATGTGACTCACAAAAAACCACATAAGTTTCATGCATTTATCCATATAAAACATGAAAAATAAAATTCTAAATTAAACCATGCAATACACATGAAATTGAGCACTTTAGAAAAATTAATGCACTAATGACTATATGATGCACTCAAGTAAAATTCCTTCTTTTCTCCCTCTCTTTTTTTTTTTCTAGGGTTCTCACATAAAGTCATTGTGGAGTAAATGTACTACTCAGTGAATCTAGTGCTCAATAAATATTGAAGTTATTGTGAAAAGTTAGTCAATAGAAACTTTGAATCTTTCTTCAACTCTGTAATAAAGCCACTAAACTACCGTCCACTGGGGTGTAATAGGTGTGTGCAGATGTATTGTGTGCATTAAATGTGATAGGGTTATAAATAGAAAAGAGCTACATATAAGTGATTGCTTTCCTTTGTTTGTTCTAGCAGTGTCTCAAACAATTTCTCTTCTAATGGAAAAAGCTAAAAATCCTTTTAGAAAATGGGAATCATCTGGTAAGAGTAAGGTTAAATTTTTTCTTTGTAGATATGATAATGTTCGTGTTCATGCAGCAACAGCTGAACAATCAGCACAAGGAAGGACTCTCTATTACATTAGCATAAAATTTATTGAAGATTATCCTGTGGTGCTAAAGTACACAGGGGAACCATGTCTATATGCTATTCGATCCATTACACAATGGTTGCAGAATGTTATAACTATCAATGCAGAGGCTTTTGCAAAGATACCAAGTGGTATGCTATTCTGTCTAAGTAGCTATTCGCATGGCTGAACTAAAAGTTTTTATATTCTATGTGGTTGAGATGATGCTGTATGTATTTTTTTTTTTTTTTTGCTGAGGGTGGCTAAAGAGATAACAACTGGAGAAGGTGGAAAAACATTTGAGGGAAAAGCATGGTGCCATGTTTTTTTTGCTCAAATAGAGGAAAACAGGTAAGGCCTTTTTGTTTCTTTTTTTGTCTTTTTTTGTCGAAAAGAAACCGAACTATCTAAGGGCTTGAAAATATTGTTATTGTTTTTTTGTAGAAGGGATAAAACTGAGATTTGATTTGGACTATTTTGTTAATGCAGGAGATCTCAAGGTCTATTTTTCAGTCTCTTGGTCTTGAGAATGGGCAAACAGCCAAAATATATCATGGTGAACAGAAATGGGAAATTAAGACTGAAAATGGATGCTTTGAGGAAGGATGGGGATGTTTTCGTCAGGATAATTTGATTCATGAAAATAGTATGATTTTCCTGCGAACAAAGGGAAAGCTTACTTATGATGTTTTACCTTTTTCTGAGACACAAAGCCAGATTTCTTTGCGCTGGACCCTTCCATTAGCAATGATCGTTAAGAAAGGAAGCTACTTGATCTTTTCTCTTTTCTTTCATTTAAACAACTTGTATAGTGCGAGAAATCAGAGCTGATGGGAAATTTTTTTTGTGTGGTTTTACTCTATAAACAGGTGATGAAGCACAGCAGCCTACTTTCGTGCACATTGTGTCATCAATAAATCCATTTTTAAAGCATGATTGGAGAGCATTTAGTTGTTTCTATCAGTTTTATTTGGCGTAGTATAAGTACAAACTGGTATTATATTGGAGTAGCTAATTATGCTGAATATATATATATATATATATATATAGTGCTTATTTAAAATGCTGTTTTATGTATGCACAGGAGCTACCAGAATTTGCAGACATACGGCTGAATGAGGGGAAAACACCAACTATAACGCTTATGAATGGTAAAAGACATTACCAGATTGGCATGAGTGGCAGATGCTTTGATAAAAACTGGGAATGGTTTGTAGCTGATCATGACCTGCAGAATGGGCAAATATTAGTTTTTATTCCACAATCCAAGACTTGCTTTGCTGTGGTAGTGTTTGATCAAAAGGGGATAGAAAGGAAGTATTCTTGGCAGTTTGAATTTTCCATTTGACAAAGTGGTTAATTCATAATGACTATATTCCAATGGATGTGGGCAATTATTGTAAACTTATGGTTTTAAATTAAGCCTGAGCTTCAATAAGAGAAAGGCCTTGCATGATTTTAAAAAGTTAACATGTTACGAACTTGGTGTAAAGCTCCAGCCAACAAACCTTTTGTAATGAATTTCTGGGCGAGCTTTAGTCTTCAGTTGCTATCTAATTGTATAAAGATTTTGCAATCAATGAAAAAGCATTTCTTTTTGCTGCTGTTACGCCAGTAGTTCGTAAAGCAATAATGAGCCATTAGCTCTGGCTGTTGTTCAATTTGATTGTTTTTATTAGATTGTTCAAGTAGAGAGATAAAAGTAGTGATTGTCTGTAGGAAAAAAAGATATGTTAGGGTTTATTAGCTAAAGAATTAGTTTATAAAAATCGTTTAATAAAAAAGGTTAATATGTTTGCCCGTAGCTTTCATAGTTGAGGAAAAATTGTAATCATTAATGTGTTTGTAATATGATAGTGTTAAAGTGTTATATATTAAAAAAGTAATTTATAGGGAACTAGTAGTAATTAAAAGGAGTAGTAGATGCTAAAATTGTTATAAATTTAACGATGATCTTGGTACAGAAGGATGTAAGGCGTTGGCGATACAAAATGAAGGGCTTTAGGGGAAATAGTTGCAATAGAAAATAGCAGTAATGGAGTGACGATTATAGAATTTAATCCCATAGTACATTGGCACAATTTTTTATGCAATAAACCACATGCAAATGGTGTCGGTGAAACTTGAGCTATAGTCAAAGTTTACCGAGAATTGAGCTAATGTAATAGATTTTAGTTAAAAAGATTTTTGCTTATGCAAAAGAAGCAAGTTCATTGAAATTTCTAAAATAACAATTTTTTTGGAGAATTTTAAACATATTGCTTGTTTTTCTTTTGAGATGGAAATGTAACGAAGACTATTTAGTATAAATATTCCTTTAAATGGGAGCAATATAAATTTATAACTTGAGATTCATTTTTGTGGAAAGGTAGAGGTAGGACACATCAAATTTTTAGTGATTGTTGAATCTAAGTTATGGGAAAAGGAAAGAATACCGTAAGTTAAATAGTTTTTAGGTGTAAATGAAGTCTCCTTTTTTTATAAAAAAGATTGTGAAGGATTATGTAGTAATTGGGTTAGACGGAAAAATCAGGAAGAATTGTTAGATAGGTAGACAGGTAGATAATAAATATGATTGATAGGGTAGCTGCAATAGAATAATATATCTACAGTTTAGGTAGGAAACTTATTAATTTGAACTTGTTCGTATAAAAATATAAGCTGAAGAAGCATCCAGTAAACAGCTCTTAACAATCCAGGCTAAAGAAAATTATTTGAATCAGTACGGCTTCAATCTAATTGTCTAAAGTAGAACGCATCTATGTGTTAGTAATTAGTGCTACTGCTAATGCATATGTTTATTAAGTGGGCTCTATTATGAAATCGTAAAAGGGGATGCGAACAAGTAGAAATATTTGTTTGGAAAGTTATGGTTGGAAAGTTTGCAATTCTATATGGTTATTCTTTTCTTTTTTTTTTGGGGGCGGGAGGGGGGGGTGGATTGAAAAGGTTGATAAGGAAATGAGAATTTTTAGTAGGGAGAAGTATTTAAGCTGTGAACACGTGATTCTTGAGAAAGAAAATTAGTGTGATCCTAATTTTTAGTTTGAAGCGTTTGCAATTGAAATCAAGTAGGTAGAGGTTGTCCTACTTGCCCCAAATGATAAATTTTTTATTATCATATATCATAATCAACAATCATGAGCCATACTTCCAATCACATCGTAATTTTAGGAAAGAATCAGATGCAATTTAAAGAAACACACAAATCACGACTATAACATTTATACAGTGAAACATTTTTGCACATAAAAATATGCAGTCTTTCGATAAGTATTCGAGCCGACAAATTTCCAACTTTCCAGCTCTATAACATTCAAATAAAGCTTGTAATCTGTTCCTACTAAATTCTTGGAGTATATTGTATGAGTAAATGACAAAACGAAAATCCATATTTTTTGAATTAACCAGTATAATTCTGAAAAAAAGTCCACTGGTTTATCACAATTTCGTGAAGCATTTTATAGTAGCTATTAAAAGTTGTTCAACGAAGCAAACGATTCATTTTCTTTATAGGTGCGGATTGTAAGTACAAGGAATTCACAAAGGTGTTTACAAGCAAACGATTCATTTTCTTTAGCATGTTTAGCAGGCCTAGCTGAGCAAGATGAAGTTCTATTTTTGTCTTGCACATTGGTAGGCTTGATCAAAACATGTTGAAGAGTTGTACCCTCTGATGTAGAAGGTCCAGGAACAGTAACAAAGAAAGAACCTTTCCATCGAGTGATAAGTTCAATGAGATGGGAGGGACGAATACAAAAACAAGGATAGAGAGATGGCAAAAAAATAGAGAGCATGTTAATGTGCATAAAGCACATTATCTACAGCGAAAACAAAACTAACTAACAATAACAAGGTCAAAATTTGACCAACGGTGCTACCTCCAAGATCAGAACTGGTGCAGGGCGCTGAATGAGCAGAGCCATGCTGCTGATCACAAGGCAATGATGCCTCTATTCCAGCCGACGATGAGTCTAGATTAGTGACCACATTCTCAAAGAGTGTGGTTAGTTGTTCGTCATCTAGACCGATACCATTAGAAGGTGCAGACAAGGAAGATCCTAGGTTAGGTTTATCAGGTGTTACGGGCTGATTACAAGGCCCAGCGTGCACAGAGTGATCACTAAGGTCAGAAGACCGATCCTGAGATGAAGCTGGACAGGTGGAATCTGGAAAGCAAACTCCAGTTTCTATATGTCCAAGAGCTATCCTAGTAATATAGGTTTTTTTTCTTTTTTGGTATGGTTTGTTTCCCCATAGGAACAACTGATTGAGGCTGGCTTGATGAAGGGTTTTTTTTGGCTGCATAAGCCTCACGCCGGCGACGCAATAATTCATCTTTTTCATGAGATGACATTTCTGCATATCGCTGACGGCGGCGCACATTCCTATCCATCTAACTTAAAGGAATAATTCAAGGGTAACAAGAAAAATTAAATTCATGACGAGCAGCTATTGAAAAAATTAGTAAAGACAAAAGGAGAGGAAAAAAGTTGAGCAGCTAAATAGAGCAAAGGAAATACAAGAACTGTGCCAATAAAACATAAGAGGAAGCTAAAAAAGGAAAAAAAATCTTCAGGGTTAACCATAAGAGCGAGGAACTAACAGAGGGAAAAAAAAGGGGAAAAAGTTAGCAAAAGCATGCTATAAAATAACACATACAAAGAACACAAGGCAACGTCACAGAAAACAGCATAGTTATTGTGGATTTTGAAAAGGTTAGAAGCAACAAAGGAAGCATTTCCATAATAAAAAAAGGAGCAGGAAAAATAAAGAGAAAGAGCAAACACATTGGGCCTAATGATAATAGAAAATAAAGAAGCACACATAAGCTGAGTTTTCCAGCACAGCTTCAAAAACCAGATAATTCACTGAAAGAGCACTCAGCAGATAGTGGAGAATGGCAAAAAAGGAACCGTTCATGTAGTTAAAGCGTAACAGGTTTTTTTGCTTTGGGTCCAATCAGTAACAGGAAGTGACCAATGGATAAACCTCTAAAAAAGTTAACAAAATGTTTTTGTACTGGCGTTTACCAAGTAACTCGTAAACGAAAAAATCAAGGGGTTAAAAATTTGTAACAATTTTTAAATTGAAACATTTTTAAATATATGAGATAAATATATTCTTTTATTTCTAAATCGTAACAATTTTAAATATTTGAAATATAAATTACTGCCATTATTTAGGGCTAAAAAAAAATCCCCTTGAGATTTATAATTTTTTCTTCATTTTATTGTTCGTTAGTAATTAGTTCTTTATTTAGTATAAATAAGTACTTATCATTTTGGATGCACCTTGATTCATTCTCTCTCTCTCTCTCATTAGTCATTATCTTCCCCTCCCTTAGTCTGGCTCAGCACCCTATTGCTACTATTATTGATTGTAATTGTTATTTAAGCCTACCTCTCTGGTTTCCCACGTCCACCAAGTTATGGCTCGAAAGTTTGCAATTCTATATGATTATACTTTTGCCTTTTTTTTTTTTGGGAGGGGGGTGGGTTGAAAAGGTTGATAAGGAAATGAAAATTTTGAGTAGGGAGAAGTATTTAAGCTGTCAACACTTGATTCCTAAGAAAGAAAATCAGTGTGATCCTATTTTTTAGTTTGAAGCATTTGCAATTCAAATAAAGTAGCTAGAGGTTGTCCTACTTGCCCCCAAATGATAAAATTTTTATTATCATATATCATAATTAACAATCATGAGCCATACTTCCAAGCACATCCTAATTTCAGGAAAGAATCAGATGCGCATTAAAGAGACACACAAATCATCACTATAACATTTATACAGTGAAACATTTTTCCATATGGAAATATGCAGTCCTTGGATAAGTATTCGGATCGACAAATTTCCAACTTTCGGTCGAATTTTCATGCTGAAAATCTTTAACTTGTGTCCCAAATCCAAGTTCTTGATTTCTAAACAAGATTTTATTCAATGAGTAGTGGGTTTGTTCTACTGCACGATGACATTAGCATGAAGGGCTGGAATGTACATAAACAACAACGAGAAATTGATTATAGTCCGTTATTACTATAATTTGTATGTATGGAATGCTACACTAGTTGCACTAATCATTCCTGTTTTCTAAATGGTGCATGCATAACTATTAAGCACATTGGTTCCTGCACTTAAAGAGAGAATTGCCATTATGGTTTCCAATCTTTAGCCTATGTGCTAAATTGGTTCTGAATGTTTTTATCAAAATATCTAATTTTCAATGTTTCTAGTAAATTTAGGACAACTAAAGGAAAATTATATCAAAACCAAGTCGGTGCTATTCTCGCTTTACATTCTTAGTCTCCACTGTTTGGAATTTCGGTCAATATGGCCCCATAGACCTCAAGTCGCCATAATTAGGAGGTTCAAGGTGAAATAAAATGTAAATTAAATTAAATCTATGGGAAAGGTATTCCTAAATCTCTACAGAATTCTATAAAAAAACTTTATATTAGGAAGACATCGTTGGGTTAACCTAAAGAGTATATTCTTGTTGAATAAGTTATAATTAGATGATAATAGACAAGTAATATGCAAATAAATTTGCTCATGTAAAAAAGGAGAATTCTAGTTCTAATGTAAAGGCCTATTGTTACAACTATATAGATTCTTATATGACTTGTGGACATAGGGCTCGATTTCTTATACTTAGGGATTGTAATTATAAAATCTGATGAAAGTAAGCATCATTATGATGCACTTTTAAGAATTTCTCAAAACACTTCTCTTTGTTTAATGTTGTCTTTCTAGCTATCAAAAGCGAAAGTTTAAAATTTTATTTTTAATACCATGTATCTCGATAACTATGACAAATAAAATTATTTTTTTATAAAATATCGACTTCGTTTCAAACTCAATAGACAACTGGCTGAATAAAAAAAATACAAAAAAAAATCAATTTAATTTACTCATAGTGTAAATTCTTCGTACTGTAAAGGGATATTTACTATGTCATTTAATTATTGCTAAAAGTAAAAAAAGGAAGATAAAACTTATTACCAACTAATTAGCTAATAGTATAAAATAATAATTGTATATTATAATCGCCACACTGTAACAGTTCAAAGTAATAATGAAAACAATGGAACTAACAAATATACATTGAGTGTGCAGGAAAAGCTTAAAAAATTGTAGAACAGCAGGTCTCTCTTTAAAATTTCTTCTGGTACAAAAATTTACTCCTTCCTTGGCACTCTAATGAACTAAACTTATAGATGACAGATAAAAGATTTTTAGATAATGTTTAGTATGTCCAGCAACAAGGCATAGCCACAGAAGAGGCAAAATATTTTATTCTTTCCGTATGAAGGTATATATTTTGTTCGTAAGTGAAGAAGAGTTATAAAAAAGTTACTTAGTAAGCAGAAAGGATGCTTCTTCCATGGAAAACAATAAAAAAAATAAATATATATGCATATATATATATATATATATATATATATATATATATATATATGGATATTGAGGTTGTAGGCAGGCAAGACAGGCAAGACAAGCAACAATCAACTATAGGAAAACAGCCATGGCTCATTCATTTCACTCATCCTAACCAAATTGACATGTGGAAAAAACAAGGGCACCAAAGCAGATGATGTAAAAAGAAAAAACTAATCATAATAGAGGAAATGAAGAAAAACAACCAACCTTACAAGAGATTAAGAAAGGATAAGGATAGAACTAGATTCTGCACCTATGATATAAAAGGAAAACGTAAAGAATTATAACAGCAACAGAAAGACTAATTAAACTAAAATACATAGGCCATGCAAATTAGAATATCAGTTATCAGCCAAGGGAGGTTGGTAAAAAACCTCTATAGACTACTAATAAAGGAACAATAGTAATACATAATGGGGAATGAATTGGACTGGAAAAGACTAAACAGGAGCACAAGGGGACAACAAATAACGAATGAAAAAATTTAAATGGAACTAACAAACAAAATGAGGAAACACTGTTAATCCATGATGAAACAAAAAAAACGAAGACAAAGGGAATTGTTTCTTTTCTCAAGGAGATGGCTGGCCACCAATAGAAGGCACAAAAAAATGGAAGTATAAACATTTGATTGCTTCTCTATGTAGCGACAAATTTTGTTTAAAAGTCAGTGGATCACAGGCGAAAAGCACTTTGCAACCAAAAAAGGCAGTCTCTGCATGCAAAAGCTAAGATTGGAATGTGAAAAAATGTATATGTATATCAGCGAATTGAAACTGTAGAAAACACAGAGAATTAGAAATTAACTCGACAAAGGCAGCAATAGCCCACGGAACTAACTAATCCCAAGCAAATTAAGTGGCCAAAATGATAGCATAGCCAAAGAAAATACTACCAAAACACAGACATAATCACAATAAGAACAATAAGGGATAGCAACTAACCTTGTGATGATTCAGGAGGCAAAAAGATGCAAGCAGATGCACGACCTATAATATAAAGGCAAGAAAAAAAGGGAACAAAACAGCAACAGGAGATATTATTAGTCTAAAACATATAGGGCATACACATTAGTACATGAGCAATCAATAGCAGGAAGGGAAGAAATCTTTCAAGTTACTGAATAAGAAATAATTATCAGAGATGAACAAGAATAAACTGGATTGGAGCAAGCTGAAGGGTAAAACAGAGGATCAACACATCATCAGGGGGGAAAGTAAAGGCCTATTGTTACAACTATACAGATTCTTATATGACTTGTGAACATAGGGCTCCATTTCTTATACTTAGGGATTGTAATTATAAAATTTAATGAAAGTAAGCATCATTATGAGGCACTTTTAAGAATTTCTCAAAACACTTTTTTTTTGTTAATGTTGTCTTTCCAGCTATTAAAATCGAAAGTTTCAATATTTATTTTTAATATCATGTATCTTGATAATTATGACAAATTAAATTATTTTTTATAAAATATCGACTTCGTTGCAAACTCAATTGACGACTGGTTGAATAAAAAAACTAAAAAATATTCAAATTAATTTACTCATAGTGTAAATCCTTCGTACTGTAAAGGGATATTTACTAAGTCATTTAATTATTGCTAAAAGTAAAAAAGAGGAAGATAAAACTTATTACCAACTAATTAGCTAATAGTATAAAATAATAATTGTATATTATAATTGCTACACTGTAACAGTTCAAAGTAACAATAAAAACAGGGGAACTAACAGATATACAATGAGTGTACAGGAGAAGCTTAAAAAATTTTAGAACAGCAGGTCTCTGTTTAAAACTTCTTCTGGTACAAAAATTGACTCCTTCCTTGGCACTCTAATGAACTAAACTTATAGATGACAAATAAAAGTTTTTTAGATAATGTTCAGTGTGTCCAGCAACAAGGCATGGCCACAGAAGAGCCAAAATATTTTATTCTTTCCGTACGAAGGTATATATTTTGTTTGTAAGTGAAGAGGGGTTATAAAAAAGTTATTTAGTAAGCAGAAAGGATGGTTCTTCCATAGAAAACAATTAAAAAACTAAATATATATATATATATATATATATATGCATATATATATGGATACTAAGGTTGTAGGTAGGCAAAACAAGCAACAATCAACTATAGGAAAACAACCATGGCTCATTCATTTCACTCATCCCAACCAAATTGACACGTGGAAAAAACAAGGGCACCAAAACAGATGATGTAAAAAGAAAAAACTAATCATAATAGAGGAAATGAAGAAAACTGCAAGATAACAGAGATTAAGCAAGGATAAGGATAGAACCAGATTCTGCACCTATGATATAAAAGGAAAACGTAAAGAATTATAACAGCAGCAGAAAGACTAATTAAACTAAAATACATAGGCCATGCAAATCAGAATATCAGTTATCAGCCAAGAGAGGTTGGTAAAAAGCCTCTATAGACAACTAATAAAGGAACAATAGTAATACATGATGGGGAATGAATTGGATTGGAAAAGACTAAACAGGAGCACAAGGGGACAACAGATAACGAATGAAAAAATTTAAATGGAATTAATAAACAAAATGAGGAAACACTGTTAATCCATGATGGAACAAAAAAAACGAAGACAAAGGGAATTGTTTCTTTTCTCAAGGAGATGGCTGGCCACCAATAGAAGGCACAAAAAAATGGAAGCATAAACATTTCATTACTCCTCTATGTAGCTACAAATTTTTTTTGAAAGTCAGTGAATCACAGCAAAAAAGCACTTTGCAACCAAAAAAGGCAGTCTCTGCATGTAAAAGCTAAGATTGGAATGTGAAAAAATGTATATGTATATCAGCGAATTGAAACTGTAGAAAACACAGAGAAATAGAAATTAACTCGACAAAAGCAGCAATAGGCCACGGATCTAACTAATCCCAAGCAAATAAAATGGCCAGAATGATAGCATAGCCAAAGAAAATACTACAAAAACACAGACATAATCACAATAAGAACAATAAGGGACAACAACTAACCTTGTGATGATTCAGGAGGCAAAAAGATACAAGCAGATGCAAGACCTATAATATAAAGGCAAGAAAAAAAGGGAACAAAACAGGAACAGGAGATATGATTAGTCTAAAACATATAGGGCATACACATTAGTATATGAACAATCGATGTGGGAAGGGAAAAGCTCAGGTTCTTGAATAAGAAATAATTATCAGAGATGAACAAGAACAAACTGGATTGGACCAAGCAGAAGGCTAAAACAAAGGATCAACACATCATCAGGGGGGAAATTTAATAGTATGCACCAGACAAGTGAGGAACGACTGTTAATTTATCATACAGAAGGCAAAAGCAGGAAAAAAGGCTTGAAAAAATTCCTGGAAGAGACAATCAACCTATGAACATGGAGACATAAACACCTTCGAGGGAAAAAGTTTAAAGGTCAAACAATTGGGAAAATAGCTAGTATAAAAAAGGCGCACAAACAATCAGTAAGATAAAACAACACAAAGAAATGCGGCAAGAAAATTACCAGAGATCTGATGAGAAAGGAACACACTAGAATATTCGTTTCTGAACTTTACAAGTAGAGGGAACGCGTTATGTATTACTGGAAGAGCTAAACAAGGAAGATTCTATTCAAAGCACACAACCGGAAGGGCGGAGGAGGGAGGGACTTTGATGGAACAAAAGGAAAATAATAAAAAGAACAAGGGGAGAATTAAAAGGTAGGGGAGCAAATAAGAAGCAAGGGCGAAACAAATAAAGCAGATGCAGAGCAAAGAAAATTGAAGAAGGGGAAAATCTAGATTTGGGAGGGGAAAGGTATATGAGGGAAAATTACCCAATTAAAAGAGATGAACCAGCTGGGTAGATTAGGCGCCATCATCGAGGAAAGCCCAGAAATAACTAGCAGCAGGAGGATTGAACCAAATCGAATGGCAGAGCTCACATCATCTCTAGGGCAAATTACGTGCATGACCCCCTCATCAGAGAAGCAAGAACAAGAAATGTGTGAGAAGTAAATTTGCAACATCTATGGGCAATTAGGCGAAAAGCAATTGAAAGACAGAAGCCTACATCATCCAAAGCTGCGGGCAAAGAGCTGATGGTGACAATGGGGCGGCGGCAAAACATGGCAGAAATCGGGAAAACTCAGCCACATGGAGAAAAGCTTAGGAGGGAACGGCTAATTAATGAGGTGACGGCTGAGTGAAGAAGAGAATCATACAATAACCAGACAGATACCTCCTTTAACCGGAAGTTCAAGGCGGAGGCGCTAAATCTGTATAAAGGATAAAGACCAAGACAAGAAAGACCAAGATAAGCTCCTTTCTGCAGTAGAAGATAAATGATGCATCTGGACAACAAACAGCGGAACAGCGCATGAAAATGCAACAGGTCTGGACATCGGAACAAGTAAATGCCACGAGCAGAAAATAGCCTTGAACAAAGGAACGGGCAGAAAACACAAGCAAAACTAATAAAGGGGCACGTGCACAGGAGCAGCTAATAGTCACGTGCAAGGCAGCAGGTGAGGACGACGAAGAGATGACAATGACAGCTGCCCCAAGCGGCTTTTATCTACTTGTATAATTAATTATTATGACATTTGCCTTATTTTTACTAGCCGAATTTAGTAACTCACCTGAGAAAGATGTTGATGTTGCAGAATATATATCTGTAGTTGACTAGCCTTCGGTGCCCTATTTATTTTGTGTATTTAGTTATTGCAGCTTGATTCCATTGTTTATACCCAAAAAAAAAATTTTAAGAAAAAATTGTAGTTTTGGTCTCTAATATTTGGCCTACATGTCAAATTGGTCCCCAATGTTTCGGGTGAAATAAATCTAGTTTTCAAAATTTATCATTTTATATCAAATTTAGGTCTTTTAACGGAAATAGAATAAATTGTTGTTAGTCAATAACTTTGACTTTACACTTTTGCTCCCAATATTTTGATTTTGAATCATTATATTTTCTTATTTTAAATAGTGATATTAAGGGGTTTAGCATGAATTGATATGCAAATCAAAATGAAATAGCATTATGTGCATAATAATAAACTTCTTTTTCTTCTTTTTTATATTTTTATTTCATTTATTCATTCTAATAATATAATGTATGTTTATTTTCTTTTGTATAGTCAGTCTCAAATGATTAATTGATAATGAATTTATTGTTTTTATTTCTAAAGATAATTAAAAACCATAATTAATATCTCTTTAAAATATAAGGAATATATACTTTTAGTTAATTAAGTTGATTTTTTGGCATTTTAATAGATTATCAATTGAATTTGAAATGAAGTTGGCATTTCATACACATTATATGAACCATTAAATAATTATCAAGGTACATGGACATTAAAATAAATGCTTTAAAGCTACAATATTGGAACATTAGTTTACAATGGTAGGAAAAAACAACAAAAGTACAAGATAGTTTTTTAAAGAATTTCTAAAACTACTTCATATTGGTATTTACCTTCATTAGTACCTATAATAAACTTAGATTATAAAACTAGAATTCTCCTTTTCTTCTACTACTTTGTGTTTTATTTGTTTATAAGTATATTATCATCCAATTATAACTTATTCAACAAAGATATGCTATTTAGGCTGTGATCATATTGCGCCAATATAAATTGCCTTAACTAATAGTGAGAAACGAAAACATAAATATATCATACCAAATTTGAAACTAATTATGTAAAAGAAAAGAAACATATGATGTATTATTAGCATGAGTAATTGAAATAAAACTAAAAAAAGAAGAAAGAGAAGTTTAATTAGAATACTTATTTCCCATTTAGTACTATTTCATTATAAATTTTATCTTAATTCATGCCAAAACACTTAATATCACTATTTACAAATTAGAAGAATTTTCAAAATCAAAACATTAGGGACTAAATGTGTAAATTCAAAATTGATGAAGGGTAATTTGATATTGACTGTTGGCCAGTATTCCATTTTCATTACTTGCTAAACTTTAGAGACCAAATTTGTTTTGACCAAAACATTAGGGACCAATTCAACATATGGACTAAATATTGGGGACAAACCTACAATTCTCCTACATTTAAATCATAAAATACATTTCTAGCAACTAATTTTGGGTCATTTTAATTTTTCATCGTGCGCTTGAACAGTGTTCATCTGCTAGTTTCGTGAAATCTACTAGCTATATTTTTCAACATGTTTGATGGTCCTTGGTGACCTCGTAGACCACACAATTCAACATTTTGGTGCTCGAATTCACGTAAACTAAGCCTGAATGGTCAATTTCCCGATTTGATTTTATTTTTCAAAAGAAAAATTAGCAGACTTAGCCCTTGATTAACAAGTGGTGCCGTGACACTCATCGGATGAAACTTTTTTGATTGGGTACTAAAAATTGGATGTAGGAACAATGAAGAGCCTTAAAGCCAGAAAATACAATTACAAAGGCAGCCCCTGTTCAATCTTTATATTCAAAAAGATCAGTTAGCAATAAATTCACAGATTTTAAGGGAATTCCTTAACATTTATTTATTGTAGGAATTTAAAGCATAAATTAAGAAGCAACTCTTTAGTTAGTGTTGCAAAAAAATGGCTCTCAAAAAGTCTTATATCAAAGGTGGAAAAAGATTTTAAATTCTTCATTCATATTCTCTCTTTAACAATTCTATATGATCTTCTACTAACAAATATCCTAACAATTAGACTTATTTAACAACTAACTAAATTATTTTGGTATCAAAAAAATCTAGAAAAATTTGTAGAGAAGTTGCATAATCCCAGCACTCTTCCTTGCTACATTTGTTGCAGATTTTGAATTGTATTCTTAAATTTTTCAACCTTGTTCTGAGCAAGATTTTTGTTCCAACATTATCCGATTTCAAGTTCTGCAGGTCCTTGGTGGCTTTACGGAAGGTTCAATACTTGTTCTAGTTTATTTATGTTGCTGTAATGTGAGTGTGTGTGCCTATATATATATATATATATATATATATATATATATATATCATATATCATATTTGTTCAATAGTTGTTCTTGTTGGACGAAATGTATAAGCATTATCTATATCATATTTTGGCAATTAAATCCGCTCATTTACATTAAACTAGGTAATGGCTATAACATAGAATTGATTGTATTATGTTTGCGGTATGTACGAGTATCACTAAAAAAGAGAATGGATCAAAACGGCACCTTAATTTGGAGGGATAATTACTCTAAGCATTAGGCCAAGCCCTCCGCGAGCATGATGCTTTGCTTTAAGATCAAACGTAATTGGAAACATAATACTTTTAGAATTTGTTAAAAATTATATAAGGATATTTCCAATGTGGATTATTTGATTGCCTTAAACTAAATTACGGTAACTCATCTTCTAAAGTCAACCGGGGTGGGATTAGGTTGGATTATAAGATGAGAAAGAGGTTATGGATAGGAAGACTTGCATTCAAGAACTCCCATTTGAAAAATGAAAAACTTCTAAAGTCAATTTCTATAGTATTCAAGTCATTTTAATGAAAAAACCAAAAAGAAAAAGTAATTTTAGTCTTCTAATTTAGTAAATTAAGTGAAAAAGAAAATTCTTTCTCATAGAAGACTTGTGATTCGACCCTTTGGCAAGATTGATCGCCTTAGTGATACTGTTAGGTGTTAGGGATTCTGATTTGTAAGTGTTTGCTGATATGGCAAAACCTCATGTAGACACAAGTCACTTTTCTCTCTCCACATCGTCTTAGTGGTAGCGGAGGGAGGAGGACAAATAGTGGTGAATATCAGGGAGTGCTCACCCTGGAGAAAGGAGGAATGGGGCAAGGTGGGAGGATTTTTTCTCCCCCTGCATTAAATAGGACAAGAGGCAGGGCATGCCCCTGCCTCACCTCGTTTAAATTTTAATATAGTATAATATATGTGTATAATATATACATACATACATATATATATATATATATATATATATATGTATGTATGTATGTATGTATGTATGTATGTATGTATGTATGTATAAAACAAATGCTATGTTATTGTTGTTATATAAATATAATTGTATGAAATAACTAACATGTTATGTTGTTATGATAAAATGATGTAATCGTTTGTTAAAAACTTCACAAGAATAATTAATGAAACTATTACTAGATCTATATAAATAGAAAAAGTTAAATCAAATAATAATAATAATAATAATAGGGTAGGGCAGGTGCACTTTGTGGTAGTAAGGACGGGTGAGCTCAGGGCTTTGGGGAGCAGAGATGGGAGGAACTTTTGTAGAACAATGTTGGGGATAAACTTACCCCAACCCAAAACTATTCTGGTGTCATCCCTACTTCAAAATATGCCACATTCTTCAAGCGTTCCTCTCCACCTACTCTCTTTGATCCTCCCAATCATCACCACCACTATTCTAAGTCACTTGGTTTTCCTTTTTATTTATTTTTAATTCTGTGCTGCTCAATCTACAAGAAGGACCATAAACTAAGTCTATTCAAGTCTTTGTCATTTATAATAGAAAAATCATAAAATCACGGGGTCTGTAATTGAAAAAAGATATATGTCACCCCACTACTATTGCAATCTCATCACCTCGCATGTGATGTCCAACAAAAGAAATGCCACATTAGATTTTTCTTTTAATTTTTGGAAATAATGCCATGGCACTTTGTTTTCCGCAGGCATTGATTACCCCCCCCCCCCAAAAAAAATCTGGTTAGTAACTGCTACTCCCACTATTTGTGTGATTGCAAACGCAGGAATGCTACCAAAAAATACGAGCATTAAGCAGCAAGAACCTTCTCTTAGACAACTGATTTTGTTTAAATACATTCCTAATTAAGTTTTGTATTTTATGAATTTCCATTTTATCTGTTAAATATTTGATATAACTGATAAAGTCCTTAGAATATTTATTAATGTCATGGTAGTCACAAGAGTTGATGACTATGAGATATCAATCACATTTATAATAAATATTCTTAAAATTCTCTAGTCGTAGTATTAATGAGACAGGGCATCATTAATACGGAAAGACTAGTACACAGTTAGTCTCTATTTAATGTAAGTAGTGATTGTTCTCATCAACCAAGGTATAGTGATACCTAGGCTAATGTGTAGATGAATTTTAAGGTACGAATTCATTGGAGTGATCCACACAGAGATCCCATTAGGATATCTATCAAGTGCCAATGGTTGAATCTCTTATGGAAAATTATGTAAATGATCATAGACTTGAGATCACCATAGTATCTTGAGTGTGAATCACTGCCTTTTGATTCTATTACTTGTTGCTCACCAAGAGTGACTTAAAGAATAGAAATTGGGGGTAGTGTGAAGCATGGAAAGATAGTGAGTGATCAAAAGAGGATTCACCACTCCGATAGTGGGAGTTGATATCCAGAAAGGCCACTAGTTGGAATCTAACCTTAATAGTCGACAATATTAGATTAATTGAAGAATGTCTTCAAGTTAACCTAATCTAGGGTTAATTCCGGGAACTAAAAAATTAATTAGTCATTAGGGAATTGGGACTTATTCCTTATTCCCTGACTAATTGGATATCTATGGTGAAAGGATAATAATTACATAGTAATTTTTCATGGAAATGTTTGGTTAAAATTCCCTTGACTAATTCCAAATACCTGGGTGGTTGTGGTGTGTTGCTAGACACCGCTCACAATCTATAATTATGAATGAATTAATTATTGTAATTAACGATAAAATAAAGTTATCTATTTTATCTAATTCTTCTTGAGAATTATAATTCATAATTATTTCCAGTGTATTTGGAACCTATTGGATCACACGCTTAGAGATTGAATTCTGGATTAAAATTATGTGTCCAAATAGAGATTTGAAAATAAAACCTTATGGGGTCTAATTATAAAGGAATAAAGGATTCCGGGGCTATTTGAGCAAATAGGATAAAATAGTTATCCTATATCTATTTTGATTTGGATCAAATAAGACCCCATCTTTTCTCTGCCTCTCTCCTATAAATAGACAGACTATGTGATACGTCTGTAGAGATAATAACAACACAACTACGGTTGACAGAATAGAGAGAGGCTAGGGTTTTTGAGAAAAACCTACGTAGAGAGAAATTCCAAAGAAAGAGAGAATAGGCTAGCACCTTTTCTACACTTTCATACACACACATCTAGGATCGTAGAGACGATTCAAGAGAAGATCCAGACTTCTCTCTCGCGTGGATTGCAGTAGAGGCAGGACGCTTGAACTGCTGAAAGGGGCTGATCACTCTCTACAACGCAACAAGAAGTCATTTCTAGGATTAAGGTAATCCTACAACTCCTCTTCTCTACAAGTCATACGTAACCTAGGGTGATTTCTGGTGAGTTGTTGGGGTTAAAATTTTGTTTTCCACTGCGTCTGCTGCCCCAAAACCTAACAGTGGTATCAGAGCCATCCCTAGTTCTTTACGTATGATTTCATATGTTCTGTCGATTATTGTTCATGGATTATATGATTGATATCTATGCACGTGCTGAATTTTGGTTGAAAATGTTGTAACTTTAATTTGATTAAAGTGTTTCTGAGATCTGGAAAATTTTTCACAAGATAAAATATTTATGTTTTGGAAAGAGTTCTGCAGTACCCAATCGTTGGAGGTTGAAACTGGGAATCGCGACTCGGATACGCGATGTGGATCCGCGAGGTACACCTCGCGGATCGGTTCATGATCGATCCAACAGCATCGGATCGATTCGTATATCTGGTTCGTGGATCAGAAACATGCTAGATCCGAGGCCGCGGATAGGTTGCGGATCAGCATGGATCCGTTCGGAGCTCTGAACGATCCAGCGCTCGAGATCCGTGAAGCTTGTTCGCGGATCGGGTCGCGGATCCTTTGAGAAACTATTTTCTGCGAAATAAAATTTTTGAAAAAATTGAGTTTTCAATTTCTAAAATTTTCTGATTCTGATCCAAATTTTAATTGTTAAAATTTGTTATGAAATTTTGTTATTTCTTATTTTATTAGGTCAGGAATTGATTTGAATTTTAATATGATTAATTCAAATAATGTTCCAATTTATTTTCTAAATTAGTTAGAATTAAAAGTGACCTAATAAAATTATTTTACCAAAATTTTCTGCACATGTTTGATCTCAAAACTTATTTGGGATCTTGAGATATAAAAACAAAATAATCCATGAATAGTTGTTGACTGTTATTACATGCTTTCTTTCAGTTTAAAGTTGTTTAAATTTATATGATTGCATGGTGGATGGTTGTGCATATAAGCCCAATGTGATTGTGGATGATGGTTGAATGGTGGTTTTTTTTTATAAATAGGGCCTACGTGTCCTGCCTTTCTATTTTTTTTCTAATTGTAATTTCTCTTCTCATCTAATTCCCCCCGAATGTAACTCGGGTTTTCTTATATTCTATTTGTAATGTACAATAGACAGGAATAAATGATAGGAAATTGTAATTAGTATAGAAATTGTAAATTGGACGATGAAGAAAGGAGCTGTGCAGGAGCCGTGCCATCAAAAGGAGCAAATTTGATTTAACCTTAGACAACCATTAATTTCCCTAATGGCCGGGAAAATTAATTTAGGAATATCCACAACCATCCACGTTTTATTTTATGCTATATTTATTTTTGAAATATTTATATGCATGATTGTTGATGAGACCGTCAAATGATTTTTTCCAAAACTTCAAACCAAATTAAAAATGTTTTGGAAAAGGCAAACAAATCCCTCAAATTCAATATTAAATCAAGATAGCCTTCCATCATTATAGTATAAAATAAAATGTGGTCATTAAGTGCTAGTTTGTTGGGATTCACCCAAAACTGCCTTACTTACTACATGATTTTACTATAAGAAGTGTTCTTAATAATGATGGGTTTGATTTAACTAAAATTATGGTTTGTTGGGATTCACTCAAGACCATGAATTTTAGAGGCAAGGGTTAGGTTAATACATAAAATGTAAAATCAAGAGTTGATACCTAACGGATCTAGAAATTACAAATGGGTTGTAATTGGTAAAGTACCTACCTGTTAAGATTATTTTGATTTGTTGGGATTCACTCAAAGTCAAAATAGTTAAGATAGGGTTCTAGCCACTATGGGTTTTTTAGAAAATTTCGAATCAATTTAAAGAGGGTAATTGATTTGAAAAAAAATAGTGAAAATAAAATCATAATTTTGAAGTTTTTATGATTTTATTAAACAAAGCTTTTTCTGACAAACTCTATCTTTATTTTGTTGTAGAATGAGTAATAATTTGATCCTACGTACAATTCTCATTGATTGTAAACTGAACGACACAAATTTTCTCGACTGGCATCGGAATGTCCTACTCGTTCTCACTCATGAAAAAATAGAATATGTATTTGATGGGCCTATACCTGATGAACCCGAACTAACTGCACCTGCTACTGTTAAGAATGCTTACAAGAAGCATAAGGATGATAATAGAGTGGCTTCATGTATCATGATAGCATCTATAACTCCTCAACTCCAATAGCAGCATATGAACATGGGGGCATATGAAATTGTACAACACCTGAGAGAGTTGTTTGAACAACAATCTAGGACGGTGAGGTATGATACGTCCAAGGAATTGTTCAGGTGTAAGATGGCAGAGGGAGCACCTGTTGCTCCACACGTCTTAAAGATAATTGGGCTAATTGAGAAATTGGCTGAATTAGGCTTTAAGATGGACCAAGAGCTAAATGTTGATTTAGTTCTTCAATCTCTGCCAGATTCTTTCTCTCAGTTTGTTATGAACTATCAGATGAACAATCTGCAGCACACATTGCCTCAATTGTTGAATGTGCTGAAAACTGCTGAGAAAGAAATCAAAAAGGTGAAGGGTCCTACTGGAGTGCTTGTTGTTGCTTCCTCCAATAAAAGGAAAGGAAAAGGGCCTAAGAAGCCCAAGAACAAGCCCACCAAGAAGCCCAAGAAGGCCAAGACAGACTAGTCCAATGCAACCTGCTTCCATTGTGGACAAATTGGACATTGGAAGAGGAACTGCAAAGGCTATTTGGAGAGCTTAAAGCAAAAGAAGTTTGGGAAAGCTTCAACATCAGGTACATATATGATTGAGATTAATGTTTCTACTTCCAAATCTGGCTCTTGGATATTAGATACCGGATGTGGCTCTCACATTTGCACATCTATGCAGGGTCTAAGGGACAATAGAAAGTTGGGAAAAGGAGAAGTAACCCTACGTGTGGGCAATGGAGCAAAAGTTGCTGCTTTACCTGTAGGGACTTACTACATTAGTTTACCCAGTGGGTTGATTTTAGAATTATCAAACTGTTATTATGTTCCAGCACTTACTACAAACATCATTTCTATTTCCTGTTTGGATGTAAATGGGTTTAAGATAACCCAAGAGAATAAATGTTGTTCTTTTTCAAAGAATAGTGTGTTTTATGGTTCTGGAAAATGGAATAACGGTTTATATATTCTAAATCTTGATAACCAAATTCTCAACATACAAGAAAAGAGAATGAAGTTAGATAAATTAAATAAAACCTACCTCTGGCACTGTAGGCTTGGTCATATAAATGAGAAACGCATTTCCAAGTTACACAAAGGTGGGTACTTGGACTCATTTGATTATGAATCATATGACGTATGCGAAACTTGTTTACTTGGAAAAATGACCAAAACGCCCTTTACTGGTAAAGGGGAACGGGTCAGTGATTTACTTGGGTTAGTACATACTGATGTATGTGGCCCAATGACAATCACAGCTAGAGGTGGATTTTCATACTTCATTACCTTTACTGATGACCATTCTAGATATGGTTATGTGTATTTAATGAAATACAAGTCTGAATCTTTTGAATAGTTCAAAGAATTCAGAAATGAAGTAGAGAAACAAACCGGTAAAAGTATTAAGACACTACGATCTGATCGTGGTGGAGAATACTTAAGTGATGAGTTTCAATTTTGTCTAAAGGAAAATGGAAAAGTTCCACAATGGACTCCTCCAGGGACACCACAACTAAATGGTGTATCTGAAAGGAGAAACCGCACCTTATTAGATATGGTACGGTCCATGATGAGCCACTCGAGTGCCCCAAAATCGTTATGGGGATATGCTTTGGACACAGCTTCTCACACTCTTAATAGAGTACCCAGTAAGGTTGTTGACTCCACACCATATGAGATATGGAAAGGAAAAAAATCAAAACTGTCTTACATGAAGGTTTGGGGTTGCCCAACCTATGTAAAGAAGACAGAGTCAGATAAATTTGAAACTAGATCTGACAAGTGTTTGTTTGTAGGGTATCCAAGAGAGTCTATAGGATGCTATTTCTACAACCCAATTGAGCACAAAGTGTTTGTCTCAAAACATGCTATCTTTCTAGAAAAAGAGTTTATTCTAGAAAGGGGCAGTGGGAGTAGAATAGAACTTGAAGAAGTTCAAGTTACTAACATAGAACTTGAAGAAGTTCAAAATGATCAAACAAACATTAAACAACCTGTTGAAGAAAGGGTTCAGCCACATAATGATGAGGCACAAACGAAAGTTGTGAACATTCAAGAGCCCCGTAGGTCAGTAAGAGTACGCTCAACTCCCAAGAGATATGAGTTCCTTGTGAGCCAAGGCAATGATGTACTAGTCATTCAAGATGATGAACCTACTACCTATCAAGAGGTCTTGAATAGTCCAGACTCCTCTAAATGGTTAGAGGCCATGAATTCTGAAATGGATTCCATGTATGACAACAAGGTATGGACCTTAGTTGATCCACCTGAAGGGGTAAAACCCGTAGGGTGCAAATGGGTCTTCAAGAAGAAGACAGACATGGATGGTAATGTGATTACCTATAAAGCTAGACTGGTAGCCAAAGGCTACAAGCAGAAAGAGGGAATCAATTACGATGAAATTTCTCACCAGTAGCTATGCTTAAATCCATTCGGATAGTACTTGCAATAGCAGCATACCATGACTACGAGATTTGGTAGATGGATGTAAAGACTGCATTCCTTAATGGGAATTTGTAAGAGGATGTGTACATGACACAACCTGAAGGCTTTACGTCGCCAAATCCCAATCAGATATGCAAACTACAGAGGTCCATTTATGGACTTACAAGCATCCGGAGTTGGAACATTGGTTTGATGAGACAATCAAAGAGTTTGGTTTTCTTAAAATCGGATGAACCTTGTGTATACAAGAAGGTTAGTGGGAGTTCAATCGTTTTCCTTATATTATATGTGGATGACATATTAATAATGGGAAGCGATATCCCAATATTACAATCGGTGAAGGGTTGGTTATCCAAAACTTTTCATGAAAGATTTAGAGAGGCAGCCTATATCTGGGTATTAAGATCTATAGAGATAGGTCTAAAAGGCTGCTTGGTCTTTCACAATCTACATACATAGATAAAGTGCTAAAGATGTTTAGCATGGATCAGTCTAAGAAGGGTTTTTTACCTATAACTCATGGGATAAGCCTTTCTAAGAGCATGTGTCCTAAAACACAAATTGAGATTGATAAGATGCATCATGTTCCATATACTTCGGCAAGTGGATCAATTATGTATGCTATGTTATGTACAAGACCAAATGTCTCTCATGCTCTGAGTGTCACGAGCAGGTTCCAGACTAATCCAGGTGAAGCTCACTGGATAGCCGTTAAGAACATTCTTAAGTACTTGAGAAGGACTAAAGATTTGTTCTTAGTATATGAAAATGGTGAATTGGAAATTAAGGGCTACACAGATGCAAGCTTTCAGTCTGATAAGGATGACTGTAAGTCACAGTCAGGCTTCATCTTTACTCTCAATGGAGGTGCTGTCTGCTGGAAGAGTTCCAAACAAGACGCCACACAGATTCTACAACAGAGGCTGAGTACATTGCAGCCGAGGCAGCAAGGAAGCCGTTTGGATCAAGAAATTAGGTGTCGAACTTGGTGTGGTTCCTAGCATAGTTAATCCAGTAACTCTGTACTGTGATAACAATGGGGCCATTGCCCAAGCAAAGGAACCTAGGTCTCATCAACGATCCAAACATGTACTTAGAAAATTTCACCTAATTAGGAAAATCATTGTCAGAAATGATGTAAAGATAGAGAGAGTCCCCACTGAGGATAATATAGTTGATCCTCTTACTAAGGCACTATCTCAAAAGAAACATGATAGTCGTGTACTTTCATTTGGACTAAAGGTTATGAATGAATTGTTTTAGTGCAAGTGGGAGGTTGTTGGAATGTATGCCCTAAAACAATGATTTTGTTTAAATACATTCCTAATTAAGTTTTGTATTTTATGAATTTCCATTTTATCTGTTAAATATTTGATATAACTGATAAAGTCCTTAGAATATTTATTAATGTCATGGTAGTCACAAGAGTTGATGACTATGAGATATCAATCACATTTATTATAAATATTCTTAAAATTCCCTAGTCATAGTATTAATGAGACAGGGCATCATTAATACGGAAAGACTAGTACACAGTTAGTCTCTACTTAATGTAAGTAGTGATTGTTCTCATCAACCAAGGTATAGTGATACCTAGGCTAATGTGTAGATGAATTGTAAGATGCAATTCATTGGGCGATCCACACAGAGATCCCATTAGGATATCTATCAAGTGCCAATGGTTGAATCTCTTATGAAAAATTATGTAAATGATCCTAAACTTGAGATCACCATAGTATCTTGAGTGTGAATCACTGCCTTTTGATTCTATTACTTGTTGCTCACCAAGAGTGACTTAAAGAATAGAAATTGGGGGTAGTGTGAAGCATGGAAAGATAGTGAGTGATCAAGAGAAGATTCACCACTCCGATAGTGGGAGTTGATATCCAGAAAGGCCACTAGTTGGAATCTAACCTTAATAGTCGACTACATTAGATTAATTGAAGAATGTCTTCAAGTTAACCTAATTTAGGGTTAATTCCGGGAACTAAAAAATCAATTAGTCATTAGGGAATTGGCACTTATTCCTCATTACCTGACTAATTGGATATCTATGGTGAAAGGATAATAATTACATAGTAATTTTTCATGGAAATGTTTGGTTAAAATTCCCTTGACTAATTCCAAATACCTGGGTGGTTGTGGTGTGTTGCTAGACACCGCTCACAATCTATAATTATGAATGAATTAATTATTGTAATTAATGATAAAATAAAGTTATCTATTTTATCTAATTCTTCTTGAGAATTATAATTCATAATTATTGCCAGTGTATTTGGAACCTATTGGATCACACGCTTAGAGATTGAATTCTGGATTAAAATTATGTGTCCAAATAGAGATTTGGAAATAAAACCTTATGGGGTCTAATTATAAAGGAATAAAGGATTCCGGGGCTATTTGAGCAAATAGGATAAAATAGTTATCCTATATCTGTTTTGATTTGGATCAAATAAGACCCCATCTTTTCTTTGCCTCTCTCCTATAAATAGACAGACTATGTGATACGTCTGTAGAGATAATAACAACACAACTACGGTTGACAGAATAGAGAGAGGTTAGGGTTTTTGAGAAAAACCTACGTAGAGAGAAATTCCAAAGAAAGAGAGAATAGGCTAGCACCTTTTCTACACTTTCATACACACACATCTAGGATCGTAGAGACGATTCAAGAGAAGATCCAGACTTCTCTCTCGCGTGGATTGCAGTAGAGGTAGGACGCTTGAATTGCTGAAAGGGGCTGATCACTCTCTACAACGCAACAAGAAGTCATTTCCAGGATTAAGGTAATCCTACAACTCCTCTTCTCTACAAGTCATACGTAACTTAGGGTGATTCCTGGTGGGTTGTTGGGGTTAAAATTTTGTTTTCCGCTGTGTCTGCTGCCCCAAAACCTAACAGGTAACTCTGTATGTTAAGGGCCGCTGCCCGCTGGCCCTCTAGTGCACCCAAAAAAAAAAAAAAATTGCCATGTCACTAGCTCATGTAGGATATCGCCTTAGAAAGTGATGTGATTTACGAGTGATGAACTAACTAGTGATAAATATCATTATTCTATTGTAAATTACAAAAATCTCAACCACCGATGGATGTGAATTAACTACTTAAGTAATGCCTTATCTCTAAATTGTAGACGTATCCATGCCCTGCTTTATCTATACTTGCCCGATTTTCTGAAATTACAACGGTTACAATTAACAATTGAATTTTTTCTACATGTTCTCATGTTTATTGGTCAGACCATCAGTACATTATATTATTATAGTATAAGAATTATGTTGCCCAAATAGAGTAACCTACAATTGTAAATAAGTCGAATTTAGTCACGTTTTATATAATCGAGTCGAGTTCAACTCAGTTTTACTAAACTCAAACTGAATGAGCTCTTAGTAACTCAACCATGAGTTCAACCTCAAGTCTGAGTCTAATCAAACTCCCAAATATGTAAAAAATAATTATCATATTTGTATAATAAAATAAACATTTCACCTTAACAAATAATAAAATTGAGGACATGACTGTAATTTCATAATTATCAATGAGCCAAGCGTCTCTGTACTCTATTCGACTTTACAGCTTAACTTGGTTAGCTTGAACTCAATGCAAAGCTCGATTTGGTTGGCTTGTGCTTGACTCAAGGTTAGTGTCAAACAAGCTCAAGTTGATTTTTGACTGAATTGACTCGTAAGTGCTTACAAGCTGCTATGATTCATTTGCAACTCAAAACCAACCTAAAGGGGGTGAATAGGTTGATATGCTCTGATTGGCTAGTTTGAGAGTTTTCCGAACTTTGTGAATTTCTGACAAAGTAAAATAACTCAGACCAAAACTCCAAATTCCCAACACATTTAACACTTGCAATATATCACGTAATTTAGATAAAGCTCAAGAAGGATTTGGTCTAATAGTTAAGATTGAAACCTCAAGATTTAGAGGTTTTAGATTCAAGTCCCCTTACTCCTTCCCTACTTCTCAATTCCCACCCTTCCTTTGCTGGGAATTTTTTTAAAACGTAAAAAAAAAGTAATTTAAATAGAGGATTAATAACACTTTGCCCCATGAAACTACAGGTGTAGTCCCCACTTTGCCCCTCCTAGACAACACACACACACAGAGATATATACACCTTGATTCCTATCTTAGTAAATGTTAGGCCTCAAAACACATGAAAATTTTTCTTTTAACTTTACCCTTAGTATTATTCACATTCCTCTCAACCAATAGAAATGTACACTTTGATTTAATAATCTACTCCATATATTAATATTCTAGATTGAACTGGTAAGAAAGTTGTAATATGATTATAATACTTAAATCTAACAATCTTTAGGCCACAACGCTATTGATATAAAATACAATATATATAGTTATTTAAAATAAACATTTATATATTCACTATATTGTTAACATTTCCTTACAATGTGTTTATGTAATTTTTCTTTGGAAACTGAGTTAGAAGCTTCCATAGTAGAAAATGTACTATAAATAATCTCATGTGCCATAATATCTTCTGAAATATTTAAAATTAACTTTAAAATCTTTAATCACAAAAAATTAAAAAAAATGAGTTACATAAGAATTTAATAAATTTGATATCAACAAAATATATTGACAAAACATTATCAACAAAAATTTTAAAAGGAATTGTCAAAATTTGAGTATCAAAAGATAATGCTCAATATAAGTTTAAACATAAAATGACAATTATAAATTGCCACTGAAAATCCTAGTATGAGCAGTATAACCAGGAGAAAGGATCTTCCTTTCATGCGTGATGGGAGATCAAGCTAGGGATTCCTTTATATTCCTTCATTTTACTGCACCAATCAAATAATAGAAAAACTACATATGAATACAAAAAACTACAAAAATTACAGAAAAATCACAGAAACTATTAAGATCAGAAAATTAGGAAGTAAGTACGAAGTATTCAACTTTGGTCAAAAGTATAGAGCTTATCACCATGTACTTCGGAATAAGTAATGTGAGTGCTCCATTTCTTTCTTTTCATATTCTGTTATATATAGGAAATTTATTCAATAAGTTGAAAATTTTATTTTAGCGTTTCAAGGCCATTGTTTTACTTGGCTTTATAAGGCCTATAATTCATTAACTATTGATCTAAACTATGACATCTCTTTTGCCTTTTTTTTTTTGGGGTAACAGACTAGAATGAGTAAGAGGTGATTGTGCGACAGCTACCGTGAGTTAATTGGCAATACTTTCATTTCCTCAGTTTTCCATCTTTATTTTTATTTTAATTTTATTGATAAAAGGGGAGTACAAATATAAATTGATTGGATATGTCACTTCGCACATGAACAGTACTCTAAAATTTGTGCCCCATAGCCCAATTTACAATGCGTAAGCGCTCCCAAGCATTCGTGCTTAGTAAGCCTAGGATTTTGAATTTCAGGCTCTTGAGTAAGGTCCCGTTTGATAAACTAATTCAGATTTTAATTTTAATGATTTTAGACTTTAGTGGTATTAAGACTATTTGATAACAAAAAATACTACATCTTAATGATTAAGTGGGTCTAAATTCCCTAGGCAAAATAGAGCCCAAAAAATAAGTGATAAGTTTGTTAGTTATCACCACTTAATAAAAAGTATGCTCAGATATTAGGGTTTAAGTACAGTGTTTAGGACAGAAATAACCATTGCCAAATAAAACATAATCACCTTATTTTTTCCTCTTCTCTTTCGTCCACCGTCTTTCTTCTCTCTCATTCTTTTCTTTCCATCATCGTTCTCAGTTTATCAACCTATTCTCCAATTTTTTTTTTTTTTTTGTCAGCCTTCATTCTTAAGAAGTTTACACTTTACCATTGAAACATTAAATTTTTTAGTATAGAGGTAAGTATTAACTTTATGCATATACTTTATTTCTACTGTGTAGTTGTCGTTCATACTCATATTGAATAAAAATCTATATTTCATCTATGTATTTGATTTATACGGTTAATGGAAAAATAATCTTCCATGATAGAAATAGAAGCATAGGCAATACAAACTAATTAGAAAAATAATTTTTAAGAATGAAGAAATTGTGGTACAAAATGAGCAACATGCTGAAGATAACCCAGAAAATGCAGAACACGGAGGAGCATCTCGACAAGTTGATCAAACTTTTATGATCAACTTACGTGAGTAAATTAAAAATCAACATTTTTAGCTTTTTTGATTAATTGTATTTATAACATTTGATAGACTAGCATTTATATTTTATCAAATAAATTTGTCATATTATAATTTTATTTTCATTTTTAGCTCATTCTTTTTCTTTTTTTATTTTTATAATACTTCATTCTTTTTCTAATAAATAATTCTTATTTTTTTTATAATAGTTCATTCATTTTTAGTTCATTCTTTTTCTAATAAATAATTCTTATTTTAAATTAAATTAAAACATATGTACTACTAGTAAAATGTACCAATATAGATCATTTATAAACAAGTCAACATAAGAACAAAATTATAAAATATAAGAAATTCAACATTCAGTCGTCTGTAATTATCAAACAAGCATAATACGTTCAGATTTAGATTCAGATAAAAATTGTATTAGATTCACCACTTAACAATTCAGTGACTTAATGAATTCAGACTTCAGATTTCAGTTTTCAGTTTTATCAAACAGGGCCTAACTCAGTCCTGAGATTATTAATCAACAATTAGCCTAAACAATTATCCTAGTCAACTTCATTTTCGCTGTACGAGCCAAAATTTTCCTACTGAAGTTGCATCATCTTCTGCTTTAATATTTAGGAAAATAACTTCCAGCTAAATTTTTGTGTCTAAGAAAGACAATTAACTGGTGTAGATACTATATCTATGTAACCCCTGATTCATTTTGCCCATTAGATTTCTTTTTTGTCTCTCGCCAATGCTCTTTTTTCTTTTTCGGCGTTTAGGCATTTTATCTGTTTGTACAGGCAAGATATTTAAGAGGCATGCAATACATCTCAACAAAATAGTATTCTCCCTGCGGATTTTGCAAGTAGGCATTTACTTTCCATGTGAGGACCCACACCATTTGCATTTTTTTTTTATTTTATTTTTATTTATTTGTTTACCTTAGTTGTTTATTTTCCTATAAATTTCAACGTCGAGATCATTCATGCTCGCCGAGGGTGTCGTTTGAATTATTTTGATTTTCAAAGCAAAAACCCTAAATTGACCGATAAACCCTAGTTCTTTTGAAAACCCTAAATTTCGAGACAACTTTTATCCCGACATCGAAAACTCTAATTTTGGTTTCTTAAACCCTAAATTTGAAAATAACTACCAATTTTATGTTTGATTACAAGTTTACCATTTTGTTGATTTTATGTGTGTAAATGTATGATTAGGAAGTGAGATTAATGTTTCTAGGTGATTAGTAGTCTAAGGCAGTGTGTTTAAGGTTTGGTGGCTTAGGTTAATTTGTGAACCTATGGACTAGTTTGACAAGGAAGAAAATCATTTGGGGCAAAGATAGAAATAAGTGGAGTTGGGGGCCATAGTGTAGCTTGAGAAAGTTGACCACTTTGACCAAGAAAGGAATAAAATCTTGAAGCTTCACCTAGCTCATTTCAAGAGCTTATAGTCGGCCAACCAAGGAAGGAAAGAAAGGAAATAAAACCGTGAGAAAGAAAGGAGAAAGAAGAGGGAAAAGAGAGGAAAAAAAAAAGGGGAAAAACTTGGAGGAATTGTTTCTTGATCAAGCTTGCAATTATTTCTTGAGAAGTAGAACATTTGAACTCTTGGTTGCAAGAGGGTTTCTAAGAGGTATACTTCATTTTTGCAACTTCATTTTTGAGCTTTAAATGCTGAATTTGTGTGTTGGAAAGTTCAATAAGATGCATCGTGCTTGTATTTTTGGTTGTTGATGCTTAAGGGAAGTAGAGCAATTGATGTTATAGATTAATTGTGTTGCTTTCTTGGTCTTGAATTGGCTAGGGTTAGGGTTAGTTTCTTGATTATTGCTGTGCTTTTCGATGATGAACGCCTAATGCTCGATGAAATGCATCGGCATCGATTTTGGTGAACAAGAAGTACATTAGGGGGATTTGTGAAGTACTAATGATCGCCTAGGTGAATGTGTGTGTGTAGGTGTGTGTAGGTGTGTGTGTGCGTGCAGATGTGTGAGTGTGTGTGTGTGTGTGTCGAGTGTACATGGCGCTGCAATTACCTCTTTGTTGTTGCATTCGAGTCGCTATGCGTTTTGGTCATATGGACGAGCGGCACAAAACAGCAAAACAGGGTTGTCGGACCTGCAGTTTGGACCTCGTTTTTCATGTTGATCTACTGTGAGTTTGCTTCTGGCCAAAACACGAAAATTTTAGCCTTTCATCCTAGCTTTCCAACGCACTTGAAATTTCCTGATTTCGATTTGTGAGCTGAGTTATGTCCGTTTGAAGTAAGCCTGTCGGAATTTCTGACGGAAAATTTCTGGGAACTGTTTCTGCGTTTTTGACCTTAAACGAGACAATCTGGGCAAAATCTTCCTTCATGAAAGTTGTAGCTCGTTCTCTTAGCTTCGAAACGGCACCTCATACACCCTAATCCGATACTCGTAGCTCGAGTTATGAGCGATGGCGTACAGAGCGCCAAAACTGTTTTTCTGCACCTTCACTGTGTGTTTTCCGTTCTCGTTTTGTACTTGCCCGTTTTTCGTCTAACGCCCGTGCATGTGCTTCTTTTGTTATATTAAAGTGTTTATATGCATTTCTTGGGAGTTCATGCATCGAGTATTTGTACGTTGCATCAATGCACGGTTGAAATGGATTTTCCCAAAATTGTTGAACTTTTGAACTCGGTCGAAAAGTAAATTGCTTGCACTTCCACGTCGCAGGTGATCCCGCGGACGTTGAAGAACGTGCTTAGCTCCTGCATTTCTTGCTTGTTCAACTGTGGTGAGTGTCCAAGTGCATGTAAATAAATTGAAAGCATGCTTGTGTGCTCGGTGAGCGTGTACTTTATCGCTCTCACCTTCTTTGAACTGCTGCTAAGGAATTACTGTTTAGAATGTTCAATTAATGATTGTTTGCAATGTTATTTGAATGTTTATTTACAACTGTGGGAATGCCCCACACCCCACTGGGGATCCGTTCACCTTGTCCGGCAACAGGGGCTGGGGCAAGGGATAGGTGAACCGTGGGTTACCACTGTTTCAAGTACGTCGGTTGGAATGAGTCCACCGACTTGGCATACTCATAGTGGGTTGCCATACACTAAATTTCGGAGTTCGGGCCCGGGCAAGGGGTTGAAAGCAGACGGGAGAGGGAGTAAGTGGTGAATGTGGACTGTAAGAGTGAGCGGTTGACGGAGTGTCAACATATATCCAGTATCGATACTTGGGAAGCGGAGCCGGCAACTGTATCCTTTAAATTGTATGGTTTAAATGCTTTGTTGCAAGATTTATTGGTTGGCCCTTTTACTGTTTAATAAGTTAGTTAACAGCTTTTAAATGCATGTGCATGTTCTCTTGGCCTCACTGAGCGTTAGCTCACCCCAATTTGTTTTCCTTAACAGGTTTTGAGGTGAACGTGGATCGAGGAAGTTAGAAATTTTGTTGGACTTTCCTCATCTTGTATAAGAAATTGTGGAAAACTTTGATGGATTATTAAACTTTAAAGTTAACGTTAAGATGTCGTTAACGTGTATTAGTGAATTAATTTTGGGGTTTTGTTTTTATGTGAATTTATTGGTTGGAATTATTTAAATCGGTAAGTTTGACTGAATGGTTGGATCGTTTAATGGGAAGGCTGAGTCCCAGAGTTAGGCGTCCCGATACCCTTGGTTCACTGAGCCACGGTTGGTATCAGAGCTTAGGCTTCAGATCTCTGTAGTGTATCTTAGGCTTCAAGTTTAGGATACCTGTGGGTTAGTTAAAAGTTAAGTGAAAGGATTCCTGATATATATATTTGGTTAAGTTGATTGACTTTGTTCTTATCTTGGCGCCTGAATACACATATGTTACAATTGAGAATATTTGCTATATTTGGAATTATCGAAGATCTTGTTTAGAGGTAAGAACTCATAGTCTCCTTTATCGTGCTTAACGGAGATCTATTTGTAGGTGAGGATTTTAATAGGAAGAATGCTTTAGCAGACAGTGGTATCTATTTTAAGGGTTTTGACCTTGGTGCTTGATGTATTGACTAGCACTATCCAATGCATTATTGTTGAACTCAAATCCTCCTAGATAGGATGAATGTTCAGTTGTGAACTAGAGCGAAGTTCAGTCTTTTGTAAGTTTTTGAAAGATTAGTTGGGGTGATGCTTTGTGAGGCCTCTAAATTTTAAAAGACCTAACCTTCAGATTTTGTGATATTTGTGTGCTATATGATGTGTGATTATTCCGAAATGACTTGTTGATTTGCTTGTGAATTCTGGAATATACGGTATATGCTAATTTACTTGTTTTACATGTTTACTATTGACATGTGTGTTTACCTTTGCTCATGCCTATTTAATTTTGTTGTCTATGCATCTAGACCTATAATTAAGGCTATGGATGCTCGTGGTCGTGGTCGAGGTAGGGGTCGTGGTCGGGTGGGTCGGGCGCAACCCCAACCCTCCGTGAGTGTTCACTTTTAGAGGTCGAGGTCGAGTCCGAGAGGGACCGGTGGTGAGCATGTGGACGGATGGCTACAGCCCTCAATAAGATGACTGAAATCCTCGAGCGTCTGGCTGATAATCAAGGTCCTGGTCAGCAAAATCAACCCATAGGCCCTGATCACGGAGATGACAAAGCCTTAGAGCGTTTTCTTAAGTTTGCTCCGCCAAAGTTCTTGGGAGGGGCAGATATTGATGTGGCGGAAAACTGGTTTGAACGGATGACTGACATTTTTGCTGTCTTGACCTACACCGAAGAGAGGCGAGTGCTATTCGCCACTTTCCAATTTGAGGGCCCGGCTAGGTCATGGTGGAATGTTATTAGGGCTAAATGGGAAAGAGAGCAGACCCAGTGGACTTGGGCAAATTTTAAACGGGAATTTGATGAGAAATTCTTGCCTCCGCTGATCCAGGAGAAAAGGGAGGATGATTTTATTAGACTAAGACAAGGATCGATGAGTGTGGCTGATTACGAGACCCAATTTACAAAGCTCTCAAAGTTTGCCCCTGAATTAGTGGTTACTGATCGGAAACGGATTAGGCGATTTGTGCAAGGATTAAATGTTGAGATCCAGGAGGCGTTAGCTGCAACGCAAATTAATACTTTTACTGAGGCTTTAGAGAAAGCCCAGAGAGTCGAGAGTGCTAGGCAACAAGTGAAGGCTTTTCATGCCAAAAAGAGAAATGCTCCGAGTAGTAGTGAAATAGGATCAGCTGATAAAGATATGCCAACCTCTAAGCTAGGAAGGGGCACAGGCGGAGTAAGGACTACCGGAGCGTCGAGGGGACCTCTGTCTAAGGAAGCTTCTCGTGGACGTGGTCAATCCTCGAATACCTCGCAAGGCGGTTCTAGTACGGTCTCGACCCCACAAGTGGGATGTGGATATTGTGGTAAGCCCAATCATATGGAGAGTGATTGTTGGAAGAAAGCTGGAAAATGTCTAAGATGTGGGGGCACAGATCATAAAGTCATCAATTGTCCGATGTCACGCCGTGAAGGTGAGGGATCGCAACAATCTTCTAGGCCGGCATCTAAACAGTCGAGTGTAGGGGATAACCGTTCGAGAGCGCCTGCCAGGGTCTATGCTATGGACCGACATCAAACCCCTAACCTTACAGAGGGCATCGAGGGTATGATCCCTAACCTAGTAGAGTTTTCATTGATCTTGATTTCATAGACTCTTGTAGACGCCTGTAAATCTGTGAGTGGGGTGGCGGTGAAATCTATTAGAATACCCTACAAATTGGAAGTGAAAGCGTTATGAGAGCAAGGTATGAATTTCGAGGACGAAATTCTCATAAGGAGGGGAGGTTGTGAGGACCCACACCATTTGCATTTTTTTTTATTTTATTTTTATTTATTTGTTTACCTTAGTTGTTTATTTTCCTATAAATTTCAACGTCGAGATCATTCATGCTCGCCGAGGGTGTCGTTTGAATTATTTTGATTTTCAAAGCAAAAACCCTAAATTGACCGATAAACCCTAGTTCTTTTGAAAACCCTAAATTTCGAGACAACTTTTATCCCGACATCGAAAACTCTAATTTTGGTTTCTTAAACCCTAAATTTGAAAATAACTACCAATTTTATGTTTGATTACAAGTTTACCATTTTGTTGATTTTATGTGTGTAAATGTATGATTAGGAAGTGAGATTAATGTTTCTAGGTGATTAGTAGTCTAAGGCAGTGTGTTTAAGGTTTGGTGGCTTAGGTTAATTTGTGAACCTATGGACTAGTTTGACAAGGAAGAAAATCATTTGGGGCAAAGATAGAAATAAGTGGAGTTGGGGGCCATAGTGTAGCTTGAGAAAGTTGACCACTTTGACCAAGAAAGGAATAAAATCTTGAAGCTTCACCTAGCTCATTTCAAGAGCTTATAGTCGGCCAACCAAGGAAGGAAAGAAAGGAAATAAAACCGTGAGAAAGAAAGGAGAAAGAAGAGGGAAAAGAGAGGAAAAAAAAAGGGGAAAAACTTGGAGGAATTGTTTCTTGATCAAGCTTGCAATTATTTCTTGAGAAGTAGAACATTTGAACTCTTGGTTGCAAGAGGGTTTCTAAGAGGTATACTTCATTTTTGCAACTTCATTTTTGAGCTTTAAATGCTGAATTTGTGTGTTGGAAAGTTCAATAAGATGCATCGTGCTTGCATTTTTGGTTGTTGATGCTTAAGGGAAGTAGAGCAATTGATGTTATAGATTAATTGTGTTGCTTTCTTGGTCTTGAATTGGCTAGGGTTAGGGTTAGTTTCTTGATTATTGCTGTGCTTTTCGATGATGAACGCCTAATGCTCGATGAAATGCATCGGCATCGATTTTGGTGAACAAGAAGTACATTAGGGGGATTTGTGAAGTACTAATGATCGCCTAGGTGAATGTGTGTGTGTAGGTGTGTGTAGGTGTGTGTGTGCATGCAGATGTGTGAGTGTGTGTGTGTGTGTGTCGAGTGTACATGGCGCTGCAATTACCTCTTTGTTGTTGCATTCGAGTCGCTTGCGTGCGTTTTGGTCATATGGACGTGTACGGGCACAAAACAGCAAAACAGGGTTGTCGGACCTGCAGTTTGGACCTCGTTTTTCGTGTTGATCTACTGTGAGTTTGCTTCTGGCCAAAACACGAAAATTTTAGCCTTTCATCCTAGCTTTCCAACGCACTTGAAATTTCCTGATTTCGATTTGTGAGCGCGGAGTTATGTCCGTTTGAAGTAAGCCTGTCGGAATTTCTGACGGAAAATTTCTGGGAACTGTTTCTGCGTTTTTGACCTTAAACAAGACAATCTGGGCAAAATCTTCCTTCATAAAAGTTGTAGCTCGTTCTCTTAGCTTCGAAACGGCACCTCATACACCCTAATCCGATACTCGTAGCTCGAGTTATGAGCGATGGCGTACAGAGCGCCAAAACTGTTTTTCTGCACCTTCACTGTGTGTTTTCCGTTCTCGTTTTGTACTTGCCCGTTTTTCGTCTAACGTGCATGTGCTTCTTTTGTTATATTAAAGTGTTTATATGCATTTCTTGGGAGTTCATGCATCGATTATTTGTACGTTGCATCAATGCACGGTTGAAATGGATTTTCCCAAAATTGTTGAACTTTGAACTTCGGTCGAAAAGTAAATTGCTTGCACTTCCACGCGTCGCAGTGATCCCGCTGGACGTTGAAGAACGTGCTTAGCTCCTGCATTTCTTGCTTGTTCAACTGTGGTGAGTGTCCAAGTGCATGTAAATAAATTGAAAGCATGCTTGTGTGCTCGGTGAGCGTGTACTTTATCGCGCTCACCTTCTTTGAACTGCTGCTAAGGAACTACTGTTTAGAATGTTCAATTAATGATTGTTTGCAATGTTATTTGAATGTTTATTTACAAGCGTGGAATGCCCACACCCCACTGGGATCCGTTCACCTTGACCGCGGTGGGGCAAGGGATAGGTGAACCGTGGGTTACCACTGTTTCAAGTACGTCGGTTGGAATGAGTCCACCGACTTGGCATACTCATAGTGGGTTGCCATACACTAAATTTCGGAGTTCGGGCCCGGGCAAGGGGTTGAAAGCAGCAGGGAGGGAGTAAGTGGTGACTGTGGACTGTAAGAGTGAGCGGTTGACGGAGTGTCAACATATATCCAGTATCGATACTTGGGAAGCGGAGCCGGCAACTGTATCCTTTAAATTGTATGGTTTAAATGCTTTGTTGCAAGATTTATTGGTTGGCCCTTTTACTGTTTAATAAGTTAGTTAACAGCTTTTAAATGCATGTGCATGTTCTCTTGGCCTCACTGAGCGTTAGCTCACCCCAATTTGTTTTCCTTAACAGGTTTTGAGGTGAGGCACGTGGATCGAGGAAGTTAGAAATTTTGTTGGACTTTCCTCATCTTGTATAAGCCTGAAATTGACGGAAAACTTTGATGGATTATTAAACTTTAAAGTTAACGTTAAGATGTCGTTAACGTGTATTAGTGAATTAATTTTGGGGTTTTGTTTTTATGTGAATTTATTGGTTGGAATTATTTAAATCGGTAAGTTTGACTGAATGGTTGGATCGTTTAATGGGAAGGGGGCGTGAGTCCCGGCGAGAGCTGGGCAGGCGTCCTGCTGATACCCTTGGGTTCGCCCTGGGAGAGGTAGGGCGTCACATTCCATGCTATGAAATATAAAACTAACATTGTCTCTCTATATATAGATGAATTGTATTGGCCTTTCTAGGCTTAAAATCATGGTTTAATGTTATATGCAACCTTGATTTGGTTAGATTAAGTGATATGTTTTCACTAAAAGAAAATTTAAATCAAATAATACTTTTCTTTAGACATAATTTTTTTGTGTTAGTTTAATATTTCATTTTCTAAACTAAGTGGAGGACTGTTGAGTTAGTTTGCAATGAAATGAGAAAGTGTACAATTACTACTCAAAATGTACGAAAGAATTATAGAATGTAGAAAAGTTTAATTGTACTAAGCTGAGGACTTGATATTAGAATGAAAAGGTTGTGGACTACTCAAAGGATCCGGTGCCTGACCTTTACTTGGGTCAAGCAAGTTCCACCAACGGATTGTGATAAGAGAGATACAAAATTTGGTGTAAACGGCCTCGGATCCAGTCCAGATCAAGAATAATCCGGTGCCGGATCTTTATTGGTCTGCTTTGCGAACTGGATGCGGTCCTAGATTCGATTTTATGCAGACACGAATCCTGTATAACGATCACAATATTTTGGCAACTTGTCACTTCAAAGGGTGATTATTTTTGGGCCAAAAGTTGTGTTTTTACAGACACCTTTTTCCTGAATGTTTAAGATTAGTGAAAAACATTTTCTTACAAACAAATAAAGTCTCTTTGAGAAACATTTTGATCATTCTTTGTGAAAAAACCTGCTATCAAATTCTCTCATTTGTTGTTGTATCATAGAGATTATTTGCCATATTCCTCTTGTAAACATATAACCCTCATTTAGTGTGTAGGAGTGGGTTGGAAAGAAAAGGCCTTGCCAACTTGTACATTCCATGCCAACATTTGGTATGAATCATTTAAATGGGAAAAGCCTTTTATCTTAAAATGCTTATTCCAACTTTTTTCTAAAATCCCATTACTCAAAAAATTTTAGGTAAAGCTCTTTCCACATTCATCCTAACATGCCTAAATAGTAGGATGTCAAATTTATCATTATAAATATTTATATTGCATCATGATATTTTAGCCTACTTGTAAGTTTAATTAACATTTGAATATAATTTTTCATAATAATTAATTTTCCTTGTATTGAAAATAATTTTTTGCTTTTAAACTAGGAAACAAATATTTTAAGATATTTTTTTCATTGACTTTTGAAAAAATGTACAAGAATTTTTTTTTGAATATCATCAAAATAAAAAATAGATTAAAAATAAATTATAATTGTTTGACTTCATGTAATTTATATTTTACATTGCTAATTATATTGCTAGTAAATGCAAAATTTTAACTTAAAAAACTATATATTAGATCGAGTCAAGTATTTTAAAGAATTTTAATATCAATATTCTTTTTTTTTGAAGTAAAAATATCTTAATTTCACATAAATAGACGAACATTGTTATAAAACAAATAAAAATAGTAATAAGACATATTATAACCTATAGACTAATTCAGGGCAATAAGGTCAAATTTATATTTAGTATATTCCATTTTGATATCTAAATATTAATTATAGCAAACATTAAACATTGAAAGTTGAGTAAATATTCAATTCTAAGTTATCTACTAAACTCTAGAATAATAATTTTTTCCCTGACATTCTGGGTGAAAATGTACTTTGGGTGAAAGAACTTTCCATCATGAACATTCCTGCATACCAAATGAGGGTTTAGTGTATAGTAGGCCAACATCTTAAAAATAGTATAGTATTATTCATGCCTCAAGAGATCATCATCCAAACCCCTTTGTTTGTGAAATTTAGCTTTACAAATGTTTATACATTTGCGTGCTTTTGCATTAAATACGTCAACAATTGCCTTGAGCATCAATGCGAGTTTGCGGAAAAGCCCGTGAAAATGGATTTAATGTGAGGAGTGACTAATAAATAGGCAGATTGTACATTCATAAGAAAGGGTTATTTGTCCCGCATTGGTTTACAGAGGAAGAAATAGTCCTATCTTATTTATGAAGCTTAAAACAATAATAAAATAAATAAATAAGGTCAAGAAGTAACAAGATGAAAATATGAGTGGTTATGAATGTAATAATGAGAAATTTTGTAGATATACACACTATTAGCTAGTATGATGAATGATGTTTTAACAAAAAAAAAAAAGGATATTCTTAGATAAAAATTTGGTCATTAGCTCATTTTTTGATTAATTTTTTTAATGCTGACTTATTTATAAATTTTGTTTCTATAAGTAGGATTTATATTACAAAGCACATGTAGGAAGAGATTATTTTAATTTTCAATACAACTTAAATTACGTCATGTATTAAAACATATTTCTTAAAAAAATTTCTTGACTTCCCAATTATAATTGCCCCACAAAAAAATTTTAAGTTGCTATTTGTTTTCCAAAATCCTTTTAAGTGGTTGACTTTAACTAGATTTAATATACCAATGGTTTTTATTATCCCACTATTACTTCGATACAATGAAATGTGGACCAATATTAGATAGCAATTTGATTATTTTTTTATCTACATTTTTTTGTCTAAAAATTCTCTTTTTGTTTTTGCTCTTTGGTTAAATAGTTATTAAAATTACAAGTGTAATGTTGTTAATTAGTGACTTTTGGTAGGGATATTAGTTTTGCCAAACTTATAGATAGGGCCATAGAGGTGGCAATGAATTATGTCGTGTATTTACCATGTGGGTGCCATTACCATGTTTATTAAGTTAAACTAACCTATTGACCTATGCTAGAAACACTCTAGCATTTTAGTCACTTATTTAACCCATTTGATAATGTAATTGATTCAATGTTGCTGTCGTTAAAAATAGACAATACATTTATTGAAATACATAGTCAACATAAAACTTAAAGTTTTTAAAACATTAAAAAAATGGTAAAGCTTTCCAACCATAATATAAGTTACAGTCATTGTTTGGATTGCTATTTTTTTGAAAAATTTCTCCATATTTTCTTTGAATATTCCTTCTGCACATTTTTTAATCATTTTTTATCTCATATACATCACATCCTAAAAAGTGTTAAAGTAATTTTTCTCCAAAAATTCTATAGAAAATAAGATCCAATCAATCTTTTAGAAACACGGTCAGATAGTTCCATATATGATAAGATATAAAACATGAGTTTTTAAAACTTCAATTGAAATTTTCAAGCCAAATTTGATTGTTGTTAGTCTTACTAAATATTCAAAATAGCTTCTACAGTGTTTAATTATTATTATAAGGTAAGCACTTTATCGAATTAGCATGCCAACCCACAAGTTGACCCAACCCAACCTACTTATGTTTGTATCACTAAGAGGTTGACCCAATAATAACTCACTAAACTTTGGATTGTGCTAAAGCCTATTAACTTCGAGTCGTGCCAGAAATTGTCACCCTGACTGCTAGGAAAAATAAGTGAGATTTTAAAATTTTCATAGAAACTAAGTGATATATAAGAAACCTCAGGGGAGGCTTTTGAAATTATCCCAGGAATTATATTGGTCATGTAGCCGTTACGATGATTCATCATCGTGAAAAGTCATTTCCCCTCATCTTGTCGGTCGGGCATCTTCGTATTAGGCATCAAGCTGAACCTTGTCTTCCAAACGACTTAGTAGCCTGACTGGATTTCTTTTTGGGTTCGTTTGGATTAGTTATTTTTGGGGTTGTATTTCAAAAAAGATAGATTGAAAAACAATTCTACTGTATTTGGATATTTTTTTTTGAATTTTCTTTTTTCTTTTCCTTTTCTTTTTCCATTTCTTTTTTCTTTTTTTTTTTTTCTTTCCCAGTAAATCGAGCTTTTTTTTTTGGCTTCTTCTTCTTCTTCTTCCTTTCCTCTCTCTCCCTTCTCCTCCCCCCCTCTTCCATCCCTCATCTTCTCAAAGTCTTCCCATCATGCACTGGAATGGGTCTGGGGATCATGGGGTTCAAAAAAGGAAAAAATCTAATCAGAAGAGAGAAAAAAAGAAAAAGAAAAAAGAAAAAAGAAATGGAAAAGAAAAAAGGAGAAAGGAAAAAAACATAAAATATTGTGAAAAACAAATGTGTTGTTTTTGGAGTTGTTTTTGAGGTTGTATTTGGAATGTGAAAAACAGTTTTTCAAAAACAGGGCAAAAACAGCCCAATCCAAACGGAAATTCTTGGGAAAAACACAAACAGTAGTCAATCTTATCAAAGATTAGTGAGAAATCAGACAACAAAAGATGATCATTGCAATCTTGAAAACAACAGCAAGAAAGTCTGGTCACAATCATGCACCACTGCATGAAAATTCCGGAACAGCTAGGCATCCGATAGGAACAAAGTGCCAAAAGAGTCTCACGGCGCAATTTCCATGATTAGTCAGGCAGCAATAGTGGTTATTCGGGAGAGAAGATGGAGTGCCATCTCCCTTGCTTCTTTGCCTTTTCTTTTTGTGGGACTTTGCGATTTTGAAACTGAAATTTGGGATAATTTTAGCACTGATGCCGTTGGCAGAGGTAAGTGGCTGATGGATTGATGAAGAGAGGCGATCGATAAATTATGATGGTGCTAATAGGTCTGTAGTCGCCTGCACAAACTTGTGCAGTGGACAGAAGAACGTACCGGAGAAGATCACCAATATTTCCAATTTGACCCCAAATATTTCTTAGAGTTTTATTTTAACCTCAGTGTCAAGGGCAATTTCATAATTTCATTGTTCTTTTTTATTAAAAGGTTGACTATTGCCATTTAAAAGTCAACTCGAACAGAAAAAGTAACAGTTTCATTTTAATCAAAATTATAAAGGGTTAAAGTGTATGTTTTCAAATCACATAGAGTTAATCTGTCAGAGGGTTTATTTTGTTTATTGTAATTTACCCTTTCAAATATTAAAAACTATGATGACTGTCAGAGGAGTGATTTTACGATTTTTCTCCATTATTAGACTCCGAGATCAAATGTTGTGGTTATCAATTGGCGACAGAAAGAGTGTGGGGAGGGTGGAAAAAGAAAGGCCAAAAAAAAAAAAAAAAAAAAAACCCTCACAAGCCACTGTCACGCTACCATGACTATTGAAACAAAGATTACGTTAGCGACTTTCTAATAAAACAAATTTAATAGAAGAAGCAAGGAATATTGTTTGATCATCAATTCCTGAAATCATTTTATTTAACATTTTCTTGTAATGGACTTGGTAAAACCCATGCTCAACCGCCGTCTTATTATAATTGCTGCAGTATAATATCACAATCTAGAAAAATCTTGAAAAATCTTAAAAGATTTGGCAAGTGAGCGGTGCTCGTATCTTATGCGCAATTGTTATTTTGTTAATATGTTAATTAATGTTCTAAGTTACCTTAAACTATCGAAATTCAAAACTAATCCGAAATTTGACATTGAAAACGCATAGTGATGCAATTGTTGTTTTGTTAATATGTTAATTAACTTTCTACGTTATATTAAACTATCGAAACTAATCAAAATTTGACATTGAATGCGCATTGTGATGGCGCACCCAAAACTTGAGAATTTGACTTTGCCAAGGCTCTAACAGGCATTTCATTCAAACACTAGAACATATATAAATGGTCTATTCGGCCTTGTAAAATTTTTTTTTTTTTCCCGTCCTCCCCTTGTAGGCTTGTACATTAATACGACGACCGAACCAAACAGTGGCATCAACAGGGGATCTTATGGAGTACTAAGCATCTCCTAAGGGGACCTGGGGCACGGCTGTTCGGTGTAAAATTTTTTTTAAATGGATTTTAATTTTATGTAAACTACTTGTAAACTTCATAACAGATCTGCAATTATTATGCAAGGGATTCACATAAATAGCAACTAAATATCACATATCTGTTGTAAGGGTATATCAACAGTTCACATAAAGTAACAAAACGTCCAAAAAATATTACATCATTCAAGGTTGTTCTGGCCTGAAATCCTTCCAAAGCTTGACACATGTCTTCAACACAGATGCTACCTACTTTCGTCAACTAAAATATAAAGAAGGCTCTCATTCGAAGTCAAAGAAATCTCACAAATCAAAATAAAACAACTTATCAACATTGCATGAACAGAAAATTGTAAAAATTCCATCAGATTACGTGAATCAATTGAATCAATAACAAACTCAAGATAGACCTGTATGATATTTTCAAACGACTCCATAGATAATACAAAGAAATGTGCCACGACTCTAACCATCATCACCTTTTACTCCCAATTTATGACAACAAAAACTGCATAAACCCAAATAAAATCTTTGTGCACAGTCAAAAAATTCTTAAAAGATTGGGAATCATTCTCTAAGCCTGCAAACCCAAGAATTAAAAAAAAAATACATACTTAAAAAACCCCTAAATTATGTTGAGTATGCATAAAATTTCTCAAAAAAAAAAGTTAAGAAAAACAATTAATGGTCTCACTTATAGTTCATGATATCTAGGGGTGAGTATCGAATTCGAAATCGGTATTCGGTAGGGTGAAATCGATATTTTTCGGTAAATGACTCTAAAAAATACCGACCGAATTCGCATTCGAATTACCGATTTCTGATTTCAAATTCAATTCGAATTCAATTCGGAAATCGGTATTTTACCGATTTACCGAATTTCATAAAACAATTATTTAACCGAATTCCATTTAAAAATGCTGTCTACTACCGCTATGAAAAAGCATGATTCTAGCTGCTGTGAAGAAAAATAACTTCAAGATAACCTAATTTAGTTAGTACAAAACCAAAGGAACTTTTTACTAAAGTAATAACAGTCTAAATGTCTAATACATTATAGCAATTCGGGATATTCGAATCTAAAATCGGTAATTTTTTACCGATTTACCGAATTGAATTCGAATTCGATCTTATCGAATTGAAACATCTTGAAACTGATTTCAAACTAAATTCGATATATCTTAATTCGGAAAATCCGAATAACCGATCGAATTACTGAATTATCGATTTTAAATTACCAAAATTAAATCGAATTCGGTCGGTAATTCGGTAATTACCGTAGTTGCTCACCCCTAATGACATCTGCAATTCTTGACAAACAACAATAGTGGAATACTTGCCGCTGATAGACAATCTGTAAAAGACACTCTGGGCCTTCTAACGCCGAATGGCATGTCATGACCTTGGAATGAGATGAATCTTCTTTTCTCCTAATTTATATTCATACCAAAAATAGAAAAAAAATGAAGACTAATGAAATATAATCAAGTACGTCTATAGGAATAAGACAATACGAAAATAAAAAAAATCAAAGAATAAATTTTACTGCATTTGTTTGATGGATTTGGGTCACTTACTAGAACACGCATTTCTATTATTTTCATGCACGCATTTACATTTATTAACACTTGACCTTTGACTAAGAGAGCCAAAGTGACACTCATTAGGCAAACCTTATTTAATTGGGTACTAAAATATATTTAAACCTTATGCATGTGTAGGCTACTTTTATGCTCAAGGCTAGTCATTATTAGACAAGAGTGACCAAGAACATATAAGTTTATTCCAATGTTTTTAAACCCAGATTAAGGATTGAACCCGAAGAGCTTCTGGTTAATAATTCAGTCGATTCAACTATGGTTCAAAGGCTTAATCATTTTTATTTGTTTTAATATCAAAAAATTTGAATAAAAACTAAAATATTTGTTTTAGAAGATAAAAAATTAATAAAAATGGTTGGACCTCCCCATTTTTACCAGTTCAATCGATTTTTGTTCAGGTTTGATCGGTTGAATTGAATTTTTCCGTTGATCATTGAACCAAACATGGAGGCATGATTTTTTGGCAGTTTGCCTAGTCAAACCCGCTGATTGGGTCTTGTTTTCAAACCATTGGTTAGTTCACGATTGCATTAACTGATTAAGATGTGGTGAACCAACTTAGTGCTTATTTGAAAACTCTACTTAATGTTGAAAATTAATTCATTGAGAGTTATTTGAATAGAAAATATTATTTGTCCTTCCATTTTTTTAATCACACTCCTACTAGCATTTAAATCATATAGTTTTCATATATTAGATTATATGATAAAATAAATGATGGGAGTGAAAATAACAAAAAAAATGTAACTAACATTTTCTTTTTGAATTCGGTATGTCTGATAAAAAAAATGCTTTACCACTTAAAGTATTAATCACTGCTTTTTTTGTATACAAACTTTTAAGTGAAAAACTTTTACTCAATTTTCTGAATACTATAGCCCTCACACATATAACACATATACATGCTCTGGCACAAAAGTACACACTTACTCTGTTTCTGTTCACACAATCACGCATGTAAATATACACTCTTAGACACAAATATGCACACTTGAATACCATCCCCAAATTGTTACACTAATTGCATATCTCTCACTCGCACACAGACACTTTTTTTCCTCTCTAAATACACAATAAAGGCAATTTTTTTAAACAATAAAAACATAATATTTCTGTAATATTTCAACTGAGCATTATAATTTAGTCAATTATCAGATAGATATAACTTAATGAATTTAGCAACTTAATGCTTTCGACATCGATCACATCCAACCATATTATTAGTCCCTTTCCTTAACTAAATTTATTTAATTTGTAATATTACTTAAATGACATCTCAAACTTTTTCATGAATACCACTTTAAGGATGCATGTCGCATCTACTTATTGTTACAAAAACATCTACTCGACATGGATTTATCATCTCCCAATTGACATATACTATGCATAAATATATACCAACCATTATTTTATGTGTATATTTAAGCATATTTACATAAAAGTATTTCAAACTTGGACTATTTTTAGATTTTTTATTGCTCCCTATTTTGTTATGGAAAGCCATTATTTTTTGGGAGTATATTAATACCAACTTCAGATTAATCTATTTTTACTATGCATCAATTGTTATCTTCGATAGCAACGGTGATGTTTCACATACGAATTCTACCCGTTTCTATTATATTGCGCAAACATTTTTTCAATGGTTATTTTAATGCTCTTTGCCCCATTTTTAAACACAGAATAAAATATGTTATTGACACTATTTATTGGGTCCCACATCATCAACTAGAACCTCCTGTTTTCATACTTTAACTAGCTGTTCGTAATTCTTTGACCTGGTTCCAAAATTGAATTGGATTTGTTGCTGTAACGTGTCAACCACCCAAGGCTCATTTGACAGCTTTTCAGCATTTTTTGACACGTTTTCAGTGTTAATGCATTTTTGACGCATGCAAGATTTCCGCATCACAGAAATTTTGCTCTCTCTTATTCTACATTTCTAGTATTAATTTTCCTTTCCCATCACGACAATGACTAGACTTTTTTTTTGCTTATATATGAATTGACGTTGCAATCGTAGCACCCAAAATGGTGAAACAATTATTAAAAAGCTGATAGTCAAAATGATGGCTCAGTGTTGAAAAAGAAATAGCTCTGAAATGCAATTATTAAAGTTCTGGATCCCAGAGTAATTCAAGCGAACTTGCCGAGTAAATTCGAGGATGAAAGTGACACTTTCGTATCGGGGTGGCTTTGCTTAGGGAAGTGTATAGTAATTGAATCATGGCCTCCTCCAAGAACCCCAAATAAAAAACCTCATTATCCCAAAACTAAACAGCCATCGGAGTCCAAAGTTTCCCCAGTGATGAAGTTTGCTCAAATTGTACTTTTGGCGTTGACGGTGTTCTTAAAGCCAGTAGTTACACCAGCAGCAACATCCCCTCCTATAGCCAAGCCTGGCTGCAATGATACCTGTGGAGAAATAAAGATCCCATATCCCTTTGGCACAACAAAGGATTGTTATCTTGAGTCCAGCTTTTCAGTCACTTGTAACGACTCTTCTAATCCTCCCAAATTATTTCTGCAAGGCTCAAACGTGAACATCACAAAAATATCCCTTGAAGGACAATTGAACATTCTGAATGTTATAGCTCGGCAATGTCATCGTCAACCACCACATGATTTTTATTTTCGACAACCCAAATTCCCAATCAATAGTACCATTAACAAATTCACAGCGGTTGGTTGCGACACCTACGGGTTGGCCACAGGCTTCAGTTTCATAAACGGGATTGGTGGAGAGCAAACTGTTCTAGGCATCACCATGTGTCCCAAGCGCAATACTGTGATCAATGGTTCTACAAGCGGCGGAGGATGCTCCCAGGTAGCCATCCCTAGCGGAATGACAACATTGAACGTGACAGCCGGAAGCTATCACGACCATAGTTATGTTAGTGATTTCAGTCCATGTAGCTTTGCCTTTGTTGTCGAGCAAGGTAAGTTCAACTTTTCTTTCGACAACCTTACCAGTTTACAGTCGGTAGACAAACTTCCTGTGGTACTTGATTGGTCAATTGGGGATGAAAATCAGACGTGTGAAACAGCAAGAAAGGACTCGACAGCGTACGCTTGTCAGAATAATACCCATTGTGTAAATGGAGAAGGTAGTTACACTGGATATCGCTGTTTCTGCAACGAGGGTTATGGAGGTAATCCTTACTTGCCTAGCATTGGTTGCAAAGGTACGTATATCATTGCTACTTCTGTCTTCTTTTTTTTTTTTTTTTTTGATATGAATATATTATTGCTACTACACTTTAAGCAATCAAGTTTTGGCGCATCATTATTGTCCATTTTATTTTGAATTAGTTAAGCTTTATCCGAAAAGTTACACCAACATCTGGGTGTGTAAAGCACGATGATTTGATGTTTTTTTTTTTTGGTCTTTTAAAAAAATAGGCTAAACCTTTTACTTTTTGACTTTGTGCCAGAGGAAAAATAAAAAGAATAAGAAAAAAGGATAAACTGTTTGGATAGGGTTATTTGGAAGAAAAAAGCTATGTTCAAAAAATAAATTTCTAATTAACTTTTTATTTCAGGTATAACACATTGAAACAGATGTTATAGTAGACAATACTAAAAAATTGTTCCAAATTACCCTCAATCCAAACAAACATGGATGGTGTACTTTTGAAAATGATTTTTACTTTTCAAAGAAAATTTATTAAAAAAAAAGAAGGGAATAGATAGATCCAACAACTTTTTTTTTTTTTTAAAAATATGCAGACATTGATGAATGTCAAATCGGAACTTTGAATAATTGCAAATTCCCACAACTTTGCAAAAACTTCGAAGGAGGCTATAATTGCTCTTGCCCAAAGGGTTACCTTCAAAATGGTGATGGGAAAGGGAGTCAAGGTTGCACCCCTAAACGTAGGAAACTCCATCAAGTACTTGTGATTTGTACTCTTGCAGGTAATAGTTTGCCTTTTGCTCAGAAAAGCCAAATTCAGGCTTTTGACTTTTTTACATTTCTTAAGGAATTATTGCTCAGAAAGCCAAGCTTGGTTGAAATGTCGAATAGGGCTCTAAACTAAGCTTGGCGCTTTTATGCCATATTATGAAACACACACAGACACACATGCGGTAGGTATATGCAAGTTTTTATTTTCCTTTGTTGAAGAATTATAATGTGTTTGGATGGAAGATTACTCGAAATTTTATTTTAAAAAATATTGTAATATTAATTGTTATGTAATATAATATATATGAGATAAAAATGTGATTGAAAATATAAAAAAAAAAAAGGTTAAGAAATGTTTTTATGATAAATGCAAATTAATTTTTACAAAAGACTAGTATCCAGATAGACCTATCGTTATATGTTGTTTCAATTTTTATCTTAAATAATAAATGAAGATGTTTTTTGGGTACATGGAAAATGGATGCCACCTATCATCACAAACCACACACTATCTCAATGTTCTGGAGAATTGCATAAGACAAGAATTGGGGAGCAACCTGAAAAGGGGCCAGAGTTGAGAGACAAAACTAGGTAGCTAAGTCAATTGACGGAATAGTCAAACCAATGACGCATCCAAATTTTGAGTTTGGAGGGAGGAGGACGAATAGTCAAACATATAGTGAAATGATACTGTAGCAAATAAAGTATAATAAAATTAAAATTGAAGTTGCACGATAACTAGTAATAAAATGTTTTTAGTTGTAAAAAACAAGATATTAAAATTAGACTTTCTAGTTATTTTATTTTCTAATAATGTAAGTGATGCAAGCCTGTATTTTATGATCCTTCATTTGATCAAATACATCAAATGTTGAATTAATATCATTTTTTTTTATTATTCCTTTCTTAATATCATATGATCAATGTATAAGTAAGAACATTATCATTCCAGATAGTTGATCTATTTTTCTGAAGGAGTAGTATTCCTTTTTAATGGCTTTAGTTGTCATATACTAGAGGTTAGGTTTTATGTTGTCCTCTTATTTTTATTTATTTTAATTAATAAAATTTGAGAATGGCATCCCCTCCTCATTTACAGAGTTCGGCCAACAAAAAAAAAAAAAAAGAAGCAAGAACATTATCATTGAAATTCATAATAAAGTCGGTGATGATGGTCACTTTTGTAACACATTAAAAGTAGTCATATTTTGAGTTGGTTTTTAACTAAAACTCCTTTTTACTTTTCATAAATCCAATTCAATCTTACATTTTGCGGTTAGTTTTCTAACTTTTTTAATTCCATTCTATCTTACTTTAGGAGTTGGATTATTATAGAGTTACATAAAAATTAATTAGTATTTGTTTAATTAATTGCTATTTAAAAGCTATACTAGCTACTGATGATTAATATTAACAATAATCATAAGTAAACTTGACTCAAATTAGATTATTATACGATTCTATTTATACATAAAAAAACTTATCATAAAGTTGGTGGGAAAAGTAATACTGAGTATATTTAGATAGTTGATTATTTAGAATAATTTAAAAGAAAAATACTATAGCACTAAAAAAAAATTCAGGGGCTTAGAGTGCTGCCTGTACATCCCTTCCGTCCATCTCTGAGCCAAACCGAAGTCTACATGTATGATATACCGAGCATTATACATCACATACGCAAACTAAAGAGAGCTAGAGTTGCCCAAGACCAATTCGATTCCTAGCACATTAACCAAGTGATCGTTATATTTTTAATTTGACTTTCAAGTTTTTTCTTCTTTTGTTTCCTTATTTTAGGATTTTAAGTCCCCCGTTAAATTTATAAAAAAAAAAAAAAAAGAACGAGAGCAGACATTTGCATATATTGCCTAGCAGTAAAAAGCATCACATATAGAGCAGCAGTCTGATATTGCCGAAACAATAAACACAGGGACAGACCCAAGTTTTAATCTTGTTGAGAAATATAATCAACGATTCCACTAATATGAACTTGATAATAATCACTTGTATTATACTTGAAATTGATTATAGCTTTACAGTTTAACCTATTCCTTCTTTTTCCTTCCTTTTCTGCCATTTTTCTTCCTCTAAATATTGTAAAAAACACTATCTTAGGTATTGCTCGGGCATTGTGATTCTGTTAGTGGTCTGTTCTTGGTGCTTCTATGTGTCCAAGAAAGAAAGATGATGATGTTGAAGTTGAAGGAAAAATTCTTTCGAGAAAATGGAGGGCTAATTCTACAAATGCGACTCAATGGACAAGAAAAGTCCTCGAATGCCCCCAGAATTTTCAGTGCCAGGGATCTTGAGAAGGCAACCAACAACTTCCATGAGGGTAACATTATTGGTCAAGGAGGTTTTGGGATAGTCTATAAAGGTCGTCTAATGACAACAAAAGTTGCTATCAAAAGTCAAAAACTGTTGATCCCAAACAAATTGAGCAATTCATCAATGAGGTTATGATTCTTTCACAGGTTAACCACAAAAATGTAGTTAAGCTCTTTGGTTGTTGTCTAGAGACAGAGGTACCTTTACTCGTCTATGAATTTATCAACAATAACACTCTTTTTAACCATTTACACAACAAGCAGCAGGCACGTGAAATTGGCTGGGACATCCGATTGAAAATAGGTGCAGAAACTGCAGAAGCCCTCTCATATTTGCACTCCGCAGCTTCACCTCCAGTCATCCATAGGGAGGGGCATAAGACCATGAACATACTGAACGAGGAATATACAGCTAAAATATCCGATTTCGGTGCTTCAAGATTGGGCCCTCTTGATGAAGATCAACTATCTTCAGTGGTGCAAGGAACTCGTGGATATCTGGACCCTGAATTCATTCAAACATTTCAGTTAACAGAGAAAAGTGATGTTTATAGCTTCGGGTCGTTCTTGTGGAGCTACTAACAGGGAAAAACCCATATGCTTTGATAGATCAGAGGGATGAGATAAGTTTAAGATCATTTCCTTTCCTCATGAAAGAAGAAAATCGACTGTCTGAAATTCTTGAAGATTTCCTTGTGTCTGATGAGCTGTGACCAGGTGACACAAGTTGCTGTGCTAGCTGAACGATGTTTAAATGTAAAGGCGATGACAGGCCTTCCATGAAAGAAGTGGCAATGGAACTGGTAGGGTTGCGAATCACATCAAAGCATAATTGGACTCAAGGTCTCAAGCTTACAACCGAGAAGAGACTCATGAGCCCATGATTGATCATCAAGAAAAATCAAGTCCTGCAGTGGCGGTGATACCATTTTGACAACTATATATTATAGCCTCGAATATCAGGAAATACTGCCAATTGCCGATGGGATATGTTCATTTGATCCTGCAGTCATGGGAAGGAATGGATTGCATTTTATGTCATCCTTCTTGTGTTTTCGGTATTACTAGTGATTATGTTATTGCGATATGTAACATATTTTTTAATTGCAATTTTCCGTCATCCCTCTTGTGTTTTCGATATTACTAGTGGTTATGTTATTGCGATATATGACATATTTTAGTGCCAAAAGTTCACTATGATATTTTGATTGTCAACCTCACAACATATCAGTATCTTTTTTGCAGAGTATGATATTAGGAGTTTTGTTTAGTTTTTTGTTATTATTTCTCAAATCTAAGAGCTTTTTCAAATGTATATATTAGATTTGAAATTTCTTAGATCTTCCCATTATATCTCAGTATTAGTTTTGAATTTGAATTAGTTGGATAGCAAATTTAGGGGTAAATATGTACAAAATATTTATGGAGCAACTCATGCAATTAGTCAAATCTGATTATTTGTGATTCATAATATAATTTTTACATATTTGGTAACTCTATTAAATCCTGTTAAGAAGGTGAAATCTAGTTGATTTTTCATATTGAACATATCCCGAGACATGGTTCTACCATTAGAGTGTTTGTTTTCTATGTCAATCCAAGTAGTAAAAACTTTATTTCATAGTGTTTTTAAAAGGGTAATGTTGGAGCCAAAATTCTCCCAAAATCTCCATCTGTTACTTACTACTAGGCTGTATTATCTTTTCCTTCATTACACTAGAATCTAAACTGAGTCAAATTAAGTCATTCTATCATTCCAGGCTAGAAATGCAGTGATGATGGAATCCATGTGCATTACTTCAAGATTAGTTTCACAATTGCGTGCTTAATTTTGTCGGTGGTAGACGAAAAATTAGTATATGGTGGTTAATGAATGAAATCTAGGTTTTGAATTTCAGGATTCTCATTGATCTATCGATTCATATTCATACGGTATGTTACTATCAATCAAATATTGTATATGTCATGCATGCGGTGGAAAATTGGTTGTTTGGCTGATTGATTTATATGGCGCTCTCTCAGTCAGGTTCGAGGAGTTAAAATGTTTGGGTCAAATACAACCCCAATCAAATTGGATTACCATATCCACATCTTCATTGGCAGGTGGATAAAATAAAATGTTATTTACATTTTCGCATTAGAGATAATATTTGAGTTGTTCTGATCTATATATGTCCAATAACTACATGCACTATGGACTCGATGGTCAAGTCGATAGCCGCGTCTGTTATCAATGCCTCTGGAACTTGCATTACGATCCAATTAAATGTTAAAGTGATGAAATATCTGCTTACGTTGATAGTCACCCAGAATGAAGAAAGTAATATTACAGAGGAGTTTAGATTAGCGGATGTCTTTTGACTGATAAATATATTTTTACGTTACGGCTATAAATGGGGTCCTTACCAAAGCTCACCGCGTCATACGTCTGGAACTGCAGTCTTCTTTGGAGCTTCAAAGGTGCAGGGGAGCTGCGGTTCTTGGTGGTGGCCATGTGAGAGGTGTTCATGGATCTTGATCTTGTCAGATTTGGAAGGAGTCATTTATTGATCAGAACAAACTCTGAGGCGCGGATTGGTGTTGAAGAGAAAAGTCAGTCTCTGAGTTTGAAAATCCTGGGTGATTGTGTGCCATATTTTCTTAAAATTGTATATTTTTCATATTTGTGCATTATATTTTCTATCTTTATAGTTAACACGGACTTGATTTTATTAGCGTTACAAATTTCACCAGCATGATTGGGACCATGTAGCCAAGCCCTGCTTCAAATATTTACAGGCATTATGAATCAGTAGCTGAGAACAACAATGGGTTCTTCTTTCAGTTTAGAAACTGTTGATGCCAAATCCTGACTTCTACATATTTGCTGCTTCTACTCAGCTGTTAGTCACAGTGACACAGGAGCACTTTGACAGAGGCTTTCACCCAAAGTAGCATGGAGTTCTTTGTCAACTCTGTCTTTTCCCAGTTCACGACATCCCTGCAATGCTCTCTCTTCTCTCTCCTGCGTTGGGGCGTCAAGTGTTTCACGCCTCAGGTTGGGAAGACACCTACATGCTTGGTTGGGATCAGATTAAACTCTCCAGTATGGCTTGGGTAGTGCAATCAAGCACACTTTGGATCAAAGCAGCTACATGGGAACTGCTTCAATCCAAATTCTTCATTGAAGATTACGCAGCCTGTTGCTTCCTTTATTCACATACATGATGACAGAAATAACAGTTTGGAAGAGCAAGTCTTGAACAACCTAATCAAGATGATGGAACTATGATGGAAACATATCAAGGACAAGCGTTCTAATTGCTCTTCGTCGACAAAAGGATGAATTTGTTCTGAAGGAAATTCATAAACTCAAAGAGCACTAGATTGAGAGGAATATAGAGGAAAAGAAAAGATGAAAAGAAGTGTACATTGCTTGGAAGGGCAATTCCTATGGATCAGTTGAAGGGTTGAATTTGAAGGTGATCAAAGGGAAAAAAGGAAAGTGTAGCCCAAGTCAAAACACAACAACAAAGCCATACACTTTAAGTTATTGACCTAAGTACTGTGGATATCAATACTAAGTTCCATAATTTGATGGAAAGGGCAACTAAAACAACATGTGGCTACATTTGTTGAAACATATGCTTATCACGGAACACGGTGGCCTATCTTTGGTCAAGCTCAATTTGTTAGGTCTTTTTGAAATTAGGTTTGATTGGTACATTTGATCTTGAATCAGGTTCCATTGATGGTTAGGGAACAACTTGGTGACTGAGTTTCTCAATCAGCTTCTCACGACACTGTTGTAAACATGGAGTTAATAGCGCCCATGCGATGGAGTATGAACACAATGATGCGACTATATTATTGATGGTGGGAGAGACTTGGAGTCTCAATTTTGCAAAAGATAGACCTGACTACATACCTTAAGAAATGTGTATTCGAGGGAATGCATTGGGCTTAAGTTACATCTTGGGGCATTAAAAGCAAACCGTTTGAAGGTAGCCAAGGCTTCGGTTGAGCATTACGGCCTGTCTGTGGTCTCAAATTCAGGTTGGTGTTCAGCCTTCTACGTAAAGGCAACGAGAGACAAAGAGAAACAAGAAGGGGCAAAGTCTCCCGAGCACCCAACAAGGGTGGAGTGATGGTGATAAATTTAGGCTTTTATGAAAGGTACCACAAGGGTGGAGTAGAAAGATCAGGCTGAACTATACTACAAGGGTGGGCCAATTAGAAGCCAGGCTTTGCTTGAAGGGGATCTGCAGAAGGTGCCTGCCTGTATTCGGGACTTCCTAGAATGTTCGATGATCTCTTCGAGGGCAAAACTCATCGAGCTCACGGAAATGAAGGCATGGGGCCGATGATTTAATGATCTGGAAATTCTCCTGTACCCCGGTTTGGGTGAAATCCATAGATGTTTTTGTCTTCCAAAGTTAAAATCCGTAATAGATCCAAGGGTAAAATTCTTCTTGAGAAGAAGAGAGGACAAAGGAGTCCATAAAACAAAATATATAAATAATGTTTGGTTCTTTTTGTAATCCGATGGCGTCTCAATTCATCCTGCTCAAGCGGTATCAGTCCTTGAAGATGATTAAAAAATCTTGAGCTGACATTCTCATGGAGAGCGATAATGAAAGATGGACTCTCGTCCTTGAGAAAGAAGACACAAACCAAAGGTGAAGGCATTTCCTTCAAAGAACCCACACAACAAGATCAAAGCAACAAGGAAATTACAAAAGCGGTGAAAGCCAGAAGGATAGCCACAGTGACTCCAGTCCCTTGGGATAACCTACCTCTCAAAAGGCGCATTAAACCCTATAACTTTGAGGGGTAAAACAGGGATATCTGGTGATGGAGTGATGACTATGTCTCTTGCAATATGCATTCCTTGTCGAAGGATTCAGAGAGTAGCACAAATTGATACTAAGTTTGAAGGAAAAACTTAAAAAAATTCTCTTGATAACTTCCAAGGATTGTGCAATATAAGATCTTTGAGCAATGATGATTTGATGATTGGCTCTAAAACTCTGAAATGAAACCTTTATTAGATGGGTGGATATGTTGGGGAGCAAAAAAATAAATCGAATATAGATGGAGGATCTGTTTACGTCAGCATTTGTCAATGCATGCAGTAAATGAGACTTGGAATTTCAGAGTGATGAGCTCTCCCCAAATCCAGCCTCATGATCCAGGTTTCGATCAGGGGGGGGCAAGAGCAATTGGCCACCAGCCAGGATCGAGGATGCTGATTGGGTGTATCTTCAAGTGCACTTTTCATATTGTGGCCTTAAAACCCTCACACAACATGCTCTTAGGAGAGACCAGCGGATACATGAGGCCAGGGTGCCACCATCCACTTCTTACGTGATGCAAATATTATCCTTGATGGTGTAGTCGAGAAAGTTATTCTACGGATGATAAACTGAAATTTGGAAACACATTTCGTGCAAATTTTATTGCAAGATGAAGAAAGGAAGAAAAGTCATTAAGATGAAATTCAATTCAAAGCAGGTCCTGTACGTGTTATATTCAAAATCAAGGGAGGAAGGAAGGACAATCTCTTTTTTGTTTACAGGTAGCATTAAATGTTCCATTAACCAGATGAAGCCGTGAAAGAGGTAGAGAAAGTTGTCATAAGTTATTGTGTGTCAGGGAGGAACGCCCTGGGGTGGAACAACCTCGTTTTAACCCTGGGACTGAGGGTTTGACGATACCTCGGAGACTTCAAGCCTAAGTTGGTTTTAAGCTGAATGAGAAAGAATGTTAGGCGGGCTTGGTGGAAAGACTCATGGATTAGGCTTTCCTGAAAGATCTTTAAAATTAGGTCGATGGGTCTTGGCTATCAACCATAAGCTACATTCGCATAACGATCAAAAGAACAAACTACACAATTATATGAATGTGGAAGAGAAGTAACTCATCAGAGGAGGGTGTGCCCAGATGGGTGGGGGAATATAAACCCAAAACGCACTTGGTTTGCAGGACACCAAGCCTGGGGTAAGAGTTTGAAGCTTGCGACTGGGTTCATACAGAGGCCTAAAGCCTCCGAGAACAATAAGTTCAATAGGCTCTGGGAAAAGAGTCTGCCTCCAACAAAGAGGAGAAAATGTTTCCAGAAATGAGTCACTGGCTTCTTCATGCCCTTGTATGGTCTCTGTTTAATCTGGGATTAAAGTTTCAAATGGTTGATATGAGCAACAAGATAAAAGCCTTCTCTTACCATCATATTACAATCATCGAGATCTGGTCTCCTCAGGCGGAGGTGGGGGTAAAATCCCACTGTTGATGTCTTGAAATTGTAGCGGTAGTGATCCTAGATCAATTTACATAAATTCATGTGTCAGAAGAAGAAAAAAAGATTGATTTACTGATTCGAAGAGCGTCTTAGCTTGGGGAATTATCAGAAATGCAGGCTGGATCAAAATTGCTGTTCTAATTTGTATCGGCATGAGGGCTTGGCTTACAATCGAATAGCTCAAAACTGATTCTTTGATAGAGAAGAAAATGCTCTCTCAATTTGATTGAAATTTGGTTTCATGGGAGTAAATACCCAAGTGGATTTCTAAAGCATTGTCCACAGCAGAAAAGAAAAAGAAATGGACAAAATTCAGTTTGTGTGTGGATTTTGAGACTTGAATGAATCTGTCCAAAAGATGATTTTTCCTTTGCAATCCGAGGAGTTGAGTTGTTTTAGCGAAGGGGTATGAAGCATTGTCATTTCTAGATGGATCTGATTTACAATAGAAGCATTATGGCGATAAAGATGAGGAGCTCCGCGGTTTTCACAACTCCGAAGAATATATATTGCTATAAAAGGTAATACCGTTCCAGTTGAAACGGAGCAACATATATCAAAGAGCAATACAAAAGGATTTTTTCGATATCTTTGCATGAAATGTGGAATGTTATGTTGATGATCTTGGCCGGTAAAGTCAAGGAAGAAGATCATATTCAAGACGAAGAGTTTTTTCAGCGCCTTGAAGATATATTGAAGATGAACCCGTTGGGAGGTATTGTGCATTTGGGGTGACTTACGTAAAATTCTTAGTTTCATCGTCAATGTGGGATAGGGTTGATCGTACCAAAATTGATGATGCCATCATGAAGATGCACGAACCACATAATATTCGCAGGTTAAAAAAAAGTCTTAGAAAATTGGCATCTGTCGAAAGTTAAAGTCTGAAATGGTGGAAGATGTCGACCACTTGATCGCCCCGATGAAAGGAGTACTCTTGAATGGGATGGGGCATGTAGAAGTAAAATTCATAAGCATCAGCGATATCTCATAGAACCACCATATTTTAGCTGCGCTGAGTTCGGTCATTGATGCATTTGCCTTTCGAGCGATTGGACGCGCCTCAAGAAAATGATGAGGAGCGGGAAAATGCTGTGTATTACTTGGTGGGATGATATTTACCAAAATGAGTTGCAAAACTCAATATTTATTGAAAGTTATGTTTGGCACTTATATTTGCCATTCAAAGTTTAAGCGATTACTTTCAAACACATCAATGTCGACTCATATCTAATTAATCTTATAAAGTATGTCATGACAAGACGTCTTTGTCGATCGTCTAACAAGATGGTACCTTCAATTTCTTGATTTGAAATTGTTTATGTGTACTCACGTCGAGGGGCTATTTAAAGAACAGAAGTGTTAGCTGACTGCCGACCATCTATACCTGCACCGAATGGGAATTGATCGGGTAGTGCACGATGAAGATGTCATATATGGTAGAGATCTCCATGGTCAATGTATTTTTGGCATTTTGCTTTCAATACCGTGTCATTTGGTGCTAGGTCGTCTTCTATACTTCTCAAAGTATAATGCTTCTTTCCTTTACAACCAAATACTTGTAGATACTCAAATAATGGCGGGTATCAAAGCATTGATCTGTGCAGAGATGGCTGTAGATATGAAGCGGTTGCATCACCCAAGATCTATGTTGATTCAAAGCTGGTGGTAAAATCAGCTTCTTATGGCATCCCTTGAGGTAAAGGGAAGAAAAGCCCGATGGTTCCATATTATAGTATATGAAACAACTCTTAGGGGTGCTTAGAGGTATGTCACTATAGAGTATGTCCAGAGAACTTAACCGACAAACTGATTCTGTTCCCTGGCAAAATTAAGCTTATGCTTACTCTCCGGCTACCTCCAGTGTCCAAGGATACAATATGTCAAATTGGGTTCGGCACCTCCGATGTTTGATGAAGAGACAATGTGGGAGAAAATATTTATCATGTGATCCTATGAAGGATTGGGAGGAGGATTGAAGTCAACCATACAATTATTGATTATCGATTATGGAAGATTACTGAAATTCAAAGAGAAAGAAGAAGAAAGAGTTGAAATCACATTCATACACAAACACCTCGTTTCATCTCCAAGGAGACAACTTTTACTCGGAGATCATTTGATGGCGTGGTGCTTGATGCGCCTTGGAAGATAGAGAGGCTGCAGCCATGGAGAATGTCCCCGGAAGGTTATGTGGAGCGCCGCATCAGTCAGGTCCCAAGTTTGCTGCTAGCATAAGGGATGGGTTACTATTGGCCATGATGGTGAGGGTTGCGATGACTTTTGCAAGGAAATGTTAAGCATGTCAATTTCCTTAGCAACTTGTCCATCAAGCCTCTGAACCATTGCATCCAGGTAGTTCTAACTTTTGGCGCGATGCACGGGATTGGACATAGTTGGACGGCCGCAAAGAGTCTTGGGTCAATCTCTTCTCCTTATAAATTCCATCTGTCTATTTTCCTTCGCTACCAAATGGAAGCTCATGAGGCATTTAACAGACTTTGTGCAATCATTGAAGAAAATTGGCGGATAAATCGAAGAGATTGCGTACCGAATTGGAGAAGCTTCTTTTTGGGCATATGGGACCACTTTTGAGACTCCAGCGCAAGCAACTCCACTTAGCCACACTTGTCCTACAGTTGTTTGAAGCTGATTGTGTTATGGACATTTGGTCTGGTGTGAAA
>CM023102.1:27489143-27696606 GCA_013103745.1 Gardenia jasminoides | reverse complement strand
AAAGTTTCAACAACTGCCTAGAAGTTCTGCTTGTGTTTCTTGGCTTGTTTTAATCATTATTTTCCCTTCAAACTTTCACCAATCGAAAACCCCATCCACATATCATAAACAAATCACAAATAACAATCACTCCCCAATCAACCCGTCCCGCCACCTAGAATCCACCTCAAGTCCGCTTACCCAGTTGAATCCAAGAGGCCCACTCATCTTTCGACAGATTTCATTTTTACTCAATATTATTAACCACAGAGCCTTACCCTCAAATATATATAAGACTACTTAGACTGTTCACCTGGCACGATCTACTCAAGATCCAACGGAGATCCTGCAAAGCTCCAACAACAAGACACTTAACTTTTTCTCTCTCCAAGAAAACACTCCCTGCTTGATAGGCTGCCCAGCATGCTCAAGGCTACAAGCCCACTCAAGATCTTCAAGTTTTGCTCCTAAGAATAACCCTCCAAGTGCAAGATCAAGCCCTTAAGATACCACCCGCTTTTCCTTCTTCTTTTCCTTTTTTTCCTTCCAAATTTTCGACCACTCTCTTCTCCCTCCTTGTCTGCAGCCATAGAGTAAGAAATCAAACCAAAATCATCATCATCTAAGTTTCTCATTAAGCTCAAATTCTTTTGTAGAAGAAAGGAAAATAATCAGTTCATACTTACCTCTTGTTTCTTCCAAACCTCAAGAATCTCTTCTCCTTCTTCCCGGTTGCTAGGATGATGAAGACAATGGGACTGGTGATGTAGAAAATTAAGAAGATTGAGCAGAATGAAGAAGATTTGAAGCAAAATCTCACCTTTCAGAAGGCTCTCTCGGCCCTTCTCTCTCTCTACACCAGATTTTGTAGCTGAAAATGAAATGGGAAGATGGCAAGAAGTCATTTTCTAAAGTCTCAAAAGTGCTTTTCCCTGTGGAAAAGTGTTTTCTGCACCCTTATGTCGCTACACAAGGCCTACATAACGTCAACTATCTCGCCTATTGATCAACCTGAACTTATTAATATCCCCAAAGTATTGTCATTTACACTCTCAACCTCCAAGTCGCTTAATCACGCCCGTAGAAAATTAAAGTCCCAATAACGGCCAAAATCACACACCGCAAACAAATCAGATAAAATGCTGGCATAAGGGGTCATTCAATTTAAACACAATTTACCTATAAACAAATAAATAAACCATAATTAGATAGTATTATGCATTTTAAAATAATTTGAAATTGTACCCTCACATCCTTCCTCTTAAAAGAATTCTTTGTCCTCACTTACCTCTAGGTAAATAACTTCCTCGAGACTTTCATCTCTTCCTCCACTCCATCGCTAAGCTCTCAAGAGTAATATTCTCCAAAGCAGACTAGGAATCTTCTTTGTTCCTCAAGTCTTTTACTTCTCCGCTGATTTCACAGTCGCCTTCATAGGATAAGGATTCATCCACTTCACCCTCTCCTAAGGGTACCATGGTTTGGTCCTGATATTTCTAAGCATGGACACATGGAAAACACAGGATCTTTGACATGCTCGAGGGCAACCAATCATGCCACTTTCCCCTACCTCACAGAATCTCAAATGGTCCCACATATCGGAGTTTTAGTTTGTTTCCTTTGATACCTACCTTTCATAGGTTTAACCTCGAGAAAACACTTTGTCCCTACATCGAACTCCAAATCTTTCTTCGTTATCGTAACTTTTGTTTGTCTTTTTGATTGCTTTTGTTTTCTTCTAACTAGTACCCCCTCTCAAAAGCTCCTCAACCCAAGGAATAGTGGTTGATCCAAATTTTCTTTCTCCTACTTTCATCCCAATGAATAGGTGATCTAACCTTCTCCCATAAAGTGCCTATAAGGAGCCATCCGAATTGAAGCAATGGTAACTATTGTTGTATGGCAATTCCACCAGTGGCATGTGTTGACCTAAACTCCTCCAAAATCCAATATATGGGCGATCTGGAAGACACTTTCCAGTCTCATTGTCCTCGTGACCGCCCATCTGCTTGGGATTGATAAGTGCTCAAACTAACCTTGGTCCCTCAAATTTCTTGTAACTTGCCTTAATCGAGAAACTCGAAGCGGGCGGTTGGATCTCTATCGTAAATTCACTACGCTTGCAGTGCATAATCGCGTGGAGTCTAACAATTTCATCCAAGTATAATCGAGCCAACTTCTCCAAAGGACATTTCATACTTACCTAGAAATGTGCAATGCCTTAGTAAGTCGATCCACTATCACCCAAATCTGACATCATTCTCCGCGCATTTTGACTCTAGGCAACCCGTCTACAAAATCCATAGTGATATGATCCCACTCCATTCAGGTATCTCTAAGGGTTGCAAAGTCTCCGAAGTTTTTGGTAATTCAGCCTTAAATCTGTTGGTAATACCAGACAAGGTTCCAAACAAATTTATTACATTCTCATTCTCATCCCCACCAATATTTTCAAGTCTTGGTACATTTTATTGCTTCTCTAGATGAATGGTATACCTAGTTCTCAGCTTGGCTTCCTCCAATATTTCTTTTCAACCCTTCATTGTTGCCGGTACAACTATACCTATCTTCTAAATTTCAAGATTCCCCTCAGCCCCTAACTTAAATCCAATGTTTCTCCCCTATTCACCTTTTCAATCCACCTTTGCACCGTAGGTCTCCTTTGTACTTCTTTGATATGTTCCAAGATTGATCAACATTAAATTTCTCCAAATGTGATTTTCTTTTTCTCCAAGCAAGGATTCCATTCCCTACTAATCATTTCCCATTGCTTAACCATCAAGCTCACTCGAGCTTCGCGGAATTTAAGACAGATCTCGCCACCTTATTGGCCTCCTCCTGTGGTGATAATTATATGGCAGTCATAATCCTCAAGAATTCCACCCATCTTTTGTCTTAGTTTAACTTCTTTTGAGAGAATAAATACTTGCTTTTTGTGGTTCCAAAACCTCAAATGTCACCTGCATAAATAATGTCTCCACTTTTCAGCCAAAAGAAAGATAACCAATGCCAACTCCAAATCAATGTGTTGGATAGTTTTGCTCACGTTTTAATTTCCTAGAAAAGCATAGGGTAGTAACTTTCCCATTTTGCATCGAGGACACACCCTAACCCTCTCTCGAGGCATCAATAAACTAAACTAAAACCCATCCTTCCATTTCATGGTGGTCAACTTGAGTCGTTGTCAAACGCCTCTTTTAACTCTTCTTGGAAAACTAAGCTCACATTTTGGCTTCCAAGCTAACAACATGTTTCTTAGTCAATTCGTGGAGGGTCCCACTTTCTACCTAGAAAGGCCCCATGAGCTTGATAATACTCAGTAATATCCCCGCCAAACCCAAGAAGCTTCTAACCTCCAGTGGGATTTGCTTCCATTGAGTCAATACCTGCTCCACTTGGAGGGATCCCTGACAATTAAATTCCTATCCTAGCCCCAATTTGAAGTACCCCTAAAAGGACACTTCCCCAACCAAAACTCACCCTGTTAAACTTAGCATACAATTGATGTTCTCTTTAAAGTTTGGAGCACTATCTTCAAGTGTTGAGCATGATCCCTCACCGAGGTCTTTAGAGTACACACCAAGATATCATCAATAAAAACAACCACAAACCCATCCAAGTAGGGTTTAAAGACTCACAAGACAAACTGGCATAAATTACTTTACGCTGAGTAACCCAAAAGGCATTACCTGCAATTCAAAATGCCCATACCTCGAAGTTAAAGGCAGTTTCTTTCTATAATTCTTCCATTCCATTCTCAACCTAAAATAGTACACTTGCGAGGTCTAGTTTAGAAAAGACTACGGATCGTAGCTCAGGGAATTTGATCAAACAATTCATCAATAAGCGGCAGTGCAAGGATACTTATTCTTGTCACATCATTGAGTCCCGATAATCAATACACAACCTCAAACTTTTCCTTTTAACAAAAGGCACTGTGTGCTCCCAAGTGAATCACTCTCTCTAAATGAAACCCCGCTCCAATAAATCTTGTAATTGAATTTTTTCACCTTTAATTCAGCTGGAACCATAGCGATGCAGTCTTAGAAATTGGTAGCTGTTCCCTCGTAGCAAATCAATCTTAAACTCTATCATTCGCTCGGGAGGGGAAGATTTTCTAACTCTTCGGGGAAATACATCTGGAAGTCCCACAGTAACTCTCTAACTTATTTTATCACTAGGGTTTATCGAAAAGGCCAAATACCCTTGAGCTTTTGCTTAACAATTTGTAGCTTTAATCCCCCAGGTATGACGCTAGTCTCCCTTCAAACTTCAAAGTAGCCTCTCAGGATGGAGAAAATTCCACGCCAGTTCCCTCACAATTGAGACGGCTTTATCCATTCCTATGATTACAGCGTGCCATACCCCTTTTATGTCTTCCAAATCCCCCAATCACCAATAATTTTCTCTCTATCCTTATATCACATCAGTATCCAGTGAGTAACTAGACTTTGTTCCCTCTTTAGTGCCGGTAACCCTGCATCATATGGTAATCTAGGTGGGTTTATATCCCACTCCACCTTCAAAGGGAGGAGTTCATGCAAAAGAATGTGATGCACCGGATCAATCAAAACCCTATGCTGGGTGCTATGAAAGATGATATCGTACCTTCAAATCCACTTCCGTGGCAAGTGGGGGTTTTACAAACACATAATAATGGGTGATCAATGGCATAGACTCTCACTGGCACTGGTCGATTCCCCTCGCTACAGATAATTCAGCTTGACCTGGTGGTGTTGCCATTCGCTGTTTGGTTTACTGTGGGTGGCAGTCTTTCCTTTGGAAGACTTCTTGGGCATGGCCGGTGATTGAGTTCAAGCACTTCCACGTCTAAGCGGGCTCTGCATTTTCTTCCAACAAGCGTTCCCAAATGTGTGGTTTGCTTTACCACGTTGCAGCCACATGATACCATAGGGTAGAAAACTTGCCTCCTCAGGAACCCTCCAGTGCTGCCCCACTTCCGGTCCATGCTCCTGCTGGATAATACGCTTTACCAGCTCTCTCCTCCTGTTGGACATCCCCTTGATGATCCAGCACGGAACCGGGCCGATTCCCCTTCCAAACTTAGAAATTGGGGCACCTATGTCCAATGGACCACCGGCACGCACTTCTTTGTGCATTCCTCTTCCTAGCATTTAAAGATCTTCACCGGAAATTAGCCCCTTCATAGCCTCATTTCCTGCTTCCTTTCACTAAGCTATTAACTTGAGTTCTGCCAAAGCACACTTTCTTGCACTTCTACGTATTTTAACCCTTGCACAGTCTCTCCTTGCGCATCTTTGTTCTGGTGGCCATTATTTAAACTGAGCCACAATTTGATAAATTGAGCAGTGTGCTGCAACACTCCAAGATCCTTGCTTACATCGGCGGTGAAATCATCCTCCTTTTCTAAAACTCTTGTTGGTGGAAGAAGGGCATTGAACTCCTCTAGTGAGTTTACCCAAGTCCCAGGGGTTTGTTCTCTTCCCATTTAGTTCTTATCCACCAAGAACCCAGCGAGCCCCCCCAGTGAAGGTAGTAAAAGTGATTTGCCTATCCCTCGTAACCTATGCATTAAAGATGTTCCGAGATCCTTTCCATCCAACTCGGATTTCAGTCCTCCTCCTAAAACTTGGGTTAAACCTCTGAATCGCTTCAATCCCATCCCTCCAACCCCGAGACGCAGCACTCAGTCTCAGGTCAGAGCCCTCTCGCTGCCCAGCCATACGATCAAGATTTCAGTCATACTGGACTGTAGGCATTTGTGCTGATATTAACCCCGCCCCTCCTTGATTTGCTCTACAATATTAACCCCGTTTTGTTTTCGAGATGGTACTCTCTCCCAAGGTCCACCAGAGATTATAGTAACCCTTTTAGACCCACGCCCCATGCCCTCCACCGAAATATAAACCTCTTCTCTACTCCATATTTCTATAGGCAGAAATTTAACATAATAAATAAGTATAGTACATAATTGAAAAGCAAATAAAGATAAGAACTAAGCATTTAACATACACACTTTACATTCATAGAAATGCCAAATACATGAGTACAGTCAAAAGATGCTTGGGTCAAAAAGAGTGGTACCTCAAGTTCAAGGTACACTTTCAACAAAAATATGGTACTTGAAGAGTTGTAAGCATGCACTTTACAAAAGTTGGGAACCCACTCTATCGGTTTACTCCCACAAAAGTCTATCCAATCCTAAAGTCCTAAAGCTAGACCAATCCATCAGGTCCAGAGGAGGGAAGTCTCAGAACTCTCCTCGGACACCGGACATCGGTGCTGGATCTCCCATGCACTCGGAGGCTCCTCTCCACATCAAGATCGCAGTCGGTTAACCGAAGTCCTCAACTCGCTGGGTTGGCGATCCTATTAGGCCTCCGAATCAAAGTTCACATCCAGCCCATACTGTCCTCAGCCTCTCTCGAGCTACTCCCACTATCCTATGCTGGCCAGCCAATGCTAAAGACCTCCAGCTCAAGCTCTCCATCTAGGCAGTCAAATTCGAGCACACCATTGGTGGTAGGTAAAGTCTCTCAATCTCGCTGGCGCTTTCACCATCCTCACAACCCTCCCTCTCTCTCGGTGATTGCGCCGACTACAGCACGTGGTGGTTCGGGGAGTGCATTGAGATTAGTGTAATAGTCCTCCAACATCCACATGGATCATGGTCGCAGAATCCTAGGGTTAGGCTTCGACGGCACCCCTAGCACTCAATCTGTAGGGATCGTGGGTAGGCGTCGAGCCGAGGTCCTGTCTCCCACCACCAAACTCCATGACCTACAAGAATAAACTCCCATTAGAACTCATCTAACTTAAAGTCATCAGCCCATTTGTTCATACACAAATTACAGGTGCCTTTACACACTCATTTCTGAGTCTATTAACTCTTAAACAACTCACTATACCTGGAGACTATTCAAACCTAGGCTGGAGCACCACTCCTTGCGACAGCAGGCTCTTACTCATTTAAATGGGCTGCCGCTCCAGGCCAGTACTCCACCTAATGACCGGACTTATCACTCCACTTAAAAGCTCAGCTTACTTAACAAGACAAATTCTTAACCCAAAAAAAATATCAGGCAGTTTTGCAATACATAACATTCTACTCCCATATAGGCAATTCATCCCTACAACTTTGATTCATCATAGTGGTTCTCAAAAAGACATTGTATAAAGTTTCTAAAAGATAACATTCCCAAATTCTTCAAAACATCAAAATAGAATAACCCCAATCATAGGTGCCCTCATCTGAATCTCAACTCCTAGGAAAACAAATGGAGAAGGTGAGCTGAAAGCTCCGTGAGTCCAAAAACATGCAATTCACATAACAACAAGAATATTCACTTTATTGGGGTTTCACTTGAATGTAAAACAGATAAGAAAGCAGTTAACAATACAGTGAGGATACTCTGGACTCGCAGAGCTTAAAGTCCATTGTCCATTTCAGTAGCTTGACACCGTCAACTTATCACCACTACCATGTGCAACTCCACTTCCCTTTACTCCTCCTCCGCAAAACCCCACCGTTGGGGCCGCTCAAAGCGATGGTTTGAGAACAAGAGGCAAGCCGTGAGGTCACCGGTTGGTTTCAAGTGGATACAAGTAAGATGGTTTCGTGGTTTGGTGAGCCCCAAGACTCTTTCAATTTGACAAGTCCATAAGCCAAGTCCGTAGGTACTTTTCATTTATTTGACAGCGGCCGTTGCAGTTTGCTTCTTTAGGAGAACAGGTTCTGGTGAACTCAGCACAAGACAAGTATTAAGTCACCAGTGCTTCAGTTGAAATAACCCTATGGTTCATTCTTCTCTCGCTAGGTCTAGCCCAACGAGAGTTGAAGGTTCACCGATAGGTCTCAGGCATTTCCCGACCTTTTCAAACACATGTGTCATAGACAAGATGTAACATTCTAGCACTTCCGGTTTACTTTACTATCATTCAGCTTTACAGATGCATTTTATTTAGATAAGGGTCGGCATGATAAAGTACACACCAGCTCCCTACCTAAGGGTTCAAAAATCAGGGTTTCACAAGCATAATCACAACAATACACATCATTTCAGTATTTCACATAGCACAGCATGGAAACTCACCAAAGTAATAGAAATTTCTACGTAAGGGTCAGGTCACTCTCCTCTTCGAACCCTAAACAAGTAAAATGCAGAGGTTGAGAAAATTCTGTTCCTTCACTCATTATTCAAACAATTCATTTACACCTTTTCGCTTTCAGTTCAATGCTTTTCCCCAAAAATTCTCTCAAGGAAACACTTTCATTTTCAATACGATAATTCAAACGAATCTTTGAAAGATCATTATCTCATTTCAAAACCCATACTTTGCCGATGTACTTACTTTAAGCTTTTCCACATTTTAATAAATCAGTCAGGTGAAAATTATCAACCCAAAATCATCTTTAACATAAACTCAACATTTTTCTTGAAAATGTTAATATAACTTCAAAACACTTTAAACTACAATCTTTCTTCCAAAATTCATTAAAGAAACCATGACACTACAAACCCTCAAATGACATTTTTCACCCAATTTTCATGAGAAATACTATTCGTTTATCTTTTCGAAAATCATACACTGATAAATGTACATATCAAATATTTTCTTAAACAGAAATTCATCACAACTGAATACAAAGTTTCAAAATCAAACATAGAAGTTCTCAAGTGTGGTTTTGGCCATTTTAATCATTTTTCCTTCAAACTTTCAATCAACTGAAAACCCTAATTTCTAACCATATCATAACAAATTCACAAATAACAATCATTCCAATCGTCCTCCAGTCCTACCTAGAATCCACCTCAAGTCCGCTACCTAGGTTGGGAATCCAAGAGCCCAACTTCATCTTTTCAGATGATTTCATTTTATCAATATTAACTACTGAGATCTACACTAATCAACATTATTAAGGCTAGATCTACGAGATTCAAGTCTCGTACCTACGGATCTACCAAGATCCAACGAGATCCGGCAAAGCCCAACAAGATCACTCAACTTTTTCTCCAAGAAAAACACTCCCCAAGCTTGATAGCCTCCAAGATGCTCAAGCCCACTCAAGATCTTCAAGTTTTGTCGAAGAAATCAACCTCCAAGTGCAAGATCAAGCCCCAAGATGCTCACCCAAGCTTTTCCTTCTTTCCTTTTTCCTTCCAAATTTTCGGACCACTCTCTCTCTCTTCCTTCCTTGGTTCGGCAGCCATAGAGCAAGAAATCAAACCACCAAAATCATCATTCAAGTTTCACAAGCTCAAATTTTGTAGGAAGAAAGGAAAATGAAAAATCAGCTCACTTACCTCTTTGTTTCTTCCAAACTTTGGACAAGAATCTCCCTCTCCTCTCCCCGCTGCTAGGGATGATGAAGACAATGGTGGTTGGTGATGGTAGAAAATTCAAGAAGATTGAGCAAGAATGGAAGAAGATTTGAAGCAAAATCTCACCTTCTCTCTAGCTCTCTCTCTCGGCCCTTCTCTCTCTCTCTACACCAGATTTTGCAGCTGAAAATGAAATGGGAAGATGGCAAGAAGTCAAGGTTTTAAAGTCTCAAAGTCTTTTCCCCCTGTTTGAGGGAAAGTGCTTTGCACTTTATGTCGCTGTCATGGCCTAACTTACACTGCTCGGTCCATTCTCGACACCGTGTCCAACTTATTAATATCCTCAAAGTATTGTCATTTAGGCTTAATTTCAACTTAAAGTCGCTAATCACGCGTAGAAAATTAAAGTCCTAATACTGCCAAAATCACACACCGGCAAACAAATCGTATAAAATGCTATAAATTGTAAAATATTCAATTTAAACACAATTTTACTCATAAACAAATAAATAAACATAATTTAGATAGTATTATGCATTTTAAAAATAATTTGGAAATTTCGAGGCCCTCACAATCTAAATATGCGCAACGATTAGTACATGCATTCAATAATTTACACGTTGAGATAAAAATAAAAGATGAGACAGAGTTTGGCATGGAAAGATGAGGATGAAGATTCGGAGCCTTATCCCACAGTGAATCCAAAACTTTTATTTAAACTCTATGTTAAATTATAAAACTATATTAAGTCGAGAAGGTTTTGATCTTATAATTAAAGTTGAGATTTCAAAAGTTGAAAATTCTGAAATCAATTTCCTTCTTCTCCATCCCCACTCTTGAAATCTCATTCCTTCCCTGATTTAAAAATTTTTTTATAAAATTAGGTTACGATAGTGTATGATAATCTAGAACTCATCAATTTTCTATAATCTTTCAGTAAGATGCTTGTCATCTGCAGCATCTTTTGGTATGTCTATGTACACTTTAATTCTACCCTTATCCTAGCACCTGTCTAAGTACGATGCCAGTCCAACTTATCCAATGCAGTATGAAATATTTCTCCTTAAATTTGTTAATCATCTATTTCATCACTTTCTAGTGGAGGTTTGTTTAGATGAGATGGATGGGAATTTTTTTTCTTTTGGACAATGATATATATAAGATACTCTTACATTTGTTTTGAGCATATATATTTAGGAGATTGGTTGATTACTTCAGTATTTTGCTACAAAAATGTGCAAAAGTGAATTTTTTAAAATTTTTGAATATTTGATTTTGATTGTCGATCTTTTGCTATAACTTCTGCTGGTTTTTTACGAGCCAAATACTGTATGAAATTTGAACAGAATACCTTCTCAAATGAGATTGAACCGTAGTTGTGAAACCCGGCCCGACCCGATAGTCAAACCGGGTCAATTAGGTGAACAAGCCATAGGACCGAGTTGGGTTCTAATTAGATCATTTTTGCAACAAACCTGGTTGACCCCATGGTTCAATCAGTGAATCGATAAAAAATCACCAAGTGAACCGCCGGTTGTATCGCAAGCTTAATTTTTTTTTATTATTTTCCTTAATTAAGATATAATATTATGTTACATAATATAACTAATAGTTGACCCGTAATTCAACCATTCAACTAGTAGTTGAACCGGTAACCCGATGATCTGTTCACCTTTCCAAATTGAGTTCCTAGCCGGGTTTAATTATCACTCTTAAGAGGAAAAAGAGAATAACTGAAAAGGCATGCATCTTGATTATTGGTTCCCCCCGCCTTTTGCAATTTTGTCCATTTACTTACAAAATACAAACTACTAATGCAGCATGATGAATGCAAACCCTTAAAAAAGGTCTTTTCCAACAAAAGTAAAGGGAAAGAGCAAACTACAATGTAGTGGTGGCAAAAAAGTGGGATATGTTTGAGGAGGCATTTAATTTTACTTAATTATTGAAAAGCCTGGCAAAACTTTTTGTTTTTCATTTCGAGGGGTGATAAACAGGCCGACATCCGAATTCATCCAACATATGTGGCACCAACCATCAATTGTGAACTACAGGTCATCTGCCCCTTCCCGTCATCAAAGGTTTTTTTTTTAAATTATTAAAAAAATTTTATTTTTTCATTTTTTTCCCCTTTTGAGGAACGTTGAAAAATACAGTAAAACTAAGGGATAATTTCAGAAACCACCCTTGAGGTTTTTCACAATTTCACTCACCTCCCCTGAGATTTATAAAATTACACAGACCTCCCCTGATATTAAGGTTTTGTAACAAAATTAGTCCAAATAGAAAAAGTAATATTAAAAAAGTACTTTGAGAAGAGAGATGAAACTTTTATTTCATAAATACCCTCTATGCTTGTGTAAAAATTGTATTGTAAAGGAATGAAATCTATATTAATAAAAGTGAGGAAAGGTGAATGCAAACTGTAAAAAACTAAAAATAGGTAAAAACTAAATTTTTTTTTATAAAGTTAAATTAATGGCTAGTGCATTGAATTACAATGGCGATTTTTTCAAATATTTGCCATTTCTCATATAAAGGCTACAAGAAGCACTAAGATGGATCTTATTTTCACTTGAAACAACAAAATTTAAGGTGGAAAAAGAGTTTTGTGTTGATCTTCTAAGTTGAATGTGAGATATAGGTGCGAAACTATGACCTTGTCAAACTACTAGGAAAAATCATGTAATTCACCCATATCCTTTAGTATCGTAATAAATATTATAAGTGTAATCACAAGGCAATTGTAAATATTTTTAGAGGAAAAATTTAGACAAATTGTTATTTATTTGTATCGATTTAGAGCCAATAAATATTTGATATACCAATTGACACCATTTTATAATTGTAAGTTATCTTGTTCATCATTATAGAAATCCTCAATAAATATTTTTTAATTAGTTACTAACAATTAATTAGTGGTAACTACTTAATTGCCTATATTAATTTCCAATAGAGACAATTTTAAAAACCCCCTTAAATGCCCTAACCACTATTTTCTCATTTTAAATTTTGCTGCTTCAAATGAAGATGAGATCCATCTTGATGTTTCTTGTAACATTATATACAAAATGGTAAAGATTTGAAAAAATAGCCATTGTAATTCATTGCAATAGTCATTAATTTAGTTTTATAGAAAAGTCGGTTGCTACTTATTTTAGTTCTTTATTATTTGCATTCATATTCCTTCACTTTTATTAATGTATTTTTCATTTCTTTACAATAACAACTTTTACACAAGTATAAAGATTATTTGTGAAATAAAAGCTTCGTCTCTCTCCCTAAAATTTTTTTAATGTTATTTTTTTTTATTTGGATTGATTTTGTTAGAAAACCATAACCTCAGCAGAGGTTTGTGTAATTTTATAAATTTTAGGGGTGATGAGTGAAATTGTTAGAATCCTCAAGGGAGATTTCTGAAATTATCCCTTTAAAATAATCCTCTAGTCATTCCTTAGTTTCAACAGCTTGGATTCTCACCCAGAAACCATTTGAACATGAGAAATTAATTTAAGCACCATTCTTGAGAGCTCAAACTGTGTTCTTAATTATAAAGTGAAACTTACAAAAGAACCTTGAATATAGATGGAACTAGAAAATTTCTTTTGAGGGAATGACTTGAATTCAATCAAATCTCACGTATGAAAAAAACTTAATTTTTCAAATTTTGGTAGGACAGGTCCCTCCCACCATTAGGGGTGTCAAATAGGCTTTTTTGAACTGGATTTCTACAAGCCTGAACTCAACCCACATGCTATACGGGCTTTTAGACTTTGGACTTTTGGGTTTCAAGCCATTAAAAGATTTAAACTCAACTCACACTATTATATGAGTTTTGACCTCAAATCAAACTCGATCCAAACTTATAATTAAATATATAATTATATGTAATATATTTTATAATTATGAATCACTATAAATTTTGTATATAATTTATTAACATTTTATGTCATAATATCTATAATTATAAATTATTGATATTATTTTATACACACACACACAGAGGTTGGACCTTAATCTACCTTAAGTCTAGTAGGGCTCAAGTTCGGCTTACATTTATTTTAGACTTAATATTTAAGTCCAAACTCAGCCTGATTGAATTAAAGTTTAGACGCAACGGACTTTTTTCAGGTCAAATGGCCCTAGCCTGAATTGACCCGTTACCATTAACTGCCGTACCTACCCCCCAATATCGAACGTAATTTGTTAAATAGGCCAAACAAATAAGTTTCTGGTTTTTTCCCCCTTCATAAAATTGATGTGCTAGGTGGGTAATCTGAAAGTAAAGAAAGGGTAGTAGGCCTATATGCTAAGGAGGTGAGAGAGGAGGATTGGAACTGATTTGACTTGGTGTGGGAACTGTGAGGAGGAAGAGAGTCAAGAAGAGTTTAAGTGATTTACTGGCTGAATTTGTGGTAGGATTGGAAATCACAGATTTAATGGTGGCGTGACGATGCGAGGGGGAGAGCAAAGTGGTCGTGATTATCATGGGATGGAAACCCGTAGAGGCAATGGAGCAGATGCGGATGAAGGTAATAAAAATTAGGACAAATTATTTGCTTGGCTTTCACACTATTATGTCAGTATATTCTTAACCTCCCTCCAACTGCTAAAAGCATATACTTCTGATCCTTTTGTCCATTCAAGCCATTAAAACCGATAAAAATTATACCATGCACAATACACAAGTAAAAATCTATTCATCTCTAGCAAAATTCACACTAATTTGAGTCCAGATTTGGAATCTACTAGGAAAACAAAGTCTAAAAATGTAACCTCACTAAATTTGAGGGCAAAATGCTCAAATGGCCCTCAAACTATTGTGAAATTTAACTGGCGGATCTCTGTTTTAACGCTCCAACTAATTAAAGTATATAATTCTAGCTCTTCCGTTAACTTGAATCGCTATGTTTAACAAAAATAACAGGACATGCGTAGCAGTGGCTCTCAAACTATTATAAATTTCAACTTTACACCTCAAACTATTAACAAATAAATTTTACCCTCCAACTAATTAAAATGTATAATCCCAATCCTTCCATCAACTTGAGTCATTATATCGAATAGAAACATTACCACATGTGTAGCAAGGGCATAAATGAGGGGTGTTTTCATCTTCATAGGACATATGTTAGGATAAAATTGTTTTCCCCCATTTGGCTTATAAACTAATTTATTAAATCTCCAATTGTTGAACTTGACCAAAATCAATTGAAAACCCAAACCCCTGGATAGAGAAATTCCCGTAAGGATAGGCAATTTAAAAAAATTTGAGTTGTTTTCATTTGGAATTTAACTCATTTTTCGGTGGTGTTCCAGATTCATTGAGTTCATGTGCTTTGTTTAATGACATAAATCTAGCATATAATTCACTTTTTGAGAATATTCAAAAAAAATCCTTGGTTCTCTTCCAAATTTGAAGTTTCTAAATCCCTCAAATAATCAATTTTCTAGAGAGATTCCTCCTACCTTTACATCACTACATCCAAACCTTCTTGATTTGTCAAATAATATGTTAGTTGGGCACATCCCAAATTCTTTATCAATTGATATTTCTGTTTGACATAATGATTCAAGTTGACGGAAGGGTTAGGATTACACATTTTAATTAGTTAGAGGGTTAAAAGTTATCAATTAATAGTTGGAGGGTCAAAACTTAAACTTTATAATAGTTTGAGAGCCACTGGAGCATTTTCTCCATCTCATGAATCCTATAGCTCTATTAGATATAACGACTCAAGTTGATGGAAGAGTTAGAATTATATGTTTTAATTAGTTGGAGGTCTAAAATTTACCAGTTAATAGTTGGAGGACCAAAAGTTGAATTTCGTAATACTTTGAAGGCCACTGAGGCATTTTATCCTTTGAACACTAGAATAGTGGTCAACCATCGGTCAACAATGATCAATGGCCATTGATTTGGGTGTAGTAGCTACAATAGTATTAAGGATTGAAAATGATCAAAATTATATCAGTTTAACATAAATTTCATTGGAAGTAATGGTTAAAATTGATAAAAGGGCTAAAAATATATGTTTTTAGATGTAAGCGAGCTAAAAGTATATGAATAATTATTGATGGGCTGAAAGTGTAGAAGGTTAATAATTTGAGGGCTAACGGAGTTTTCTGCCTTAAAAATTAACATTAGTTGAAGATAAGTAAAATCTTTTGTAGATTATGTAGTGGGTGTTAGGTTAGTAAAAATCAAGAAAGGTAAAGAACTTGAGGAAAGAGAGAAGTAGAGAGGAAATTAAATTTTCATTCATTCAAATTGTGAGGGTCTCAAAATTTATTATTTTAAATATTGTTATTATTATCATTAATCCGTTTGATTATTTTTAATGTCGTACTCAAACATATTTTTCAGAAAATTTAAATGAAAATTTGTTTTATGTTTAGGTAACCCGATTTTATTTCACACCTATTTCCTCGTTGATTTTCACATCCTGTTTACCTTTTAAAATTTGCCCTTTTAGCATCAATTAGAGAGAAAATGAGAAAACACGTTTTTCGACATAAAAATTCGGACCGTGTGTGAAATAACGAGGTGAGTAAGGATGATTACTCGTAGGTTTAGAATTCAATCAAGGGACTAGAAGTGAATCATTAAAGGTGAGATTAAGTAGGGTTTTGAAACCCTAAACCTAGTTGGACAAATTTCCCAAAAACTGATTTTAATCTTGCTAATGTTCTATCCATTTAATTTCCTCCAATTCACTTCAATTTTTCTCTTCTTTTCTTCCTCTTAGCCGAGATTACCCTTCAATTTTCAGCCAAGAAAGATAATTTTATTTCCCTCCAAATTGCTAGCAAATTCACTATTCTAAGTTGGACTTTTGTTCCTTAAATTGGGGCTTAAGTCTTGTCTTGTTTTCTTTCATTTAATTCACTAAATTACTCTCACAACATCACAACCTCACCACTCTCTCTCCCTCTCCTTTTGGCCGAGACTCCCCCCCTCCTCTCTTCCCCTAGAAACTTCATCATCTTCTTCTTCCATTTCTCTCCAAAATCCTCCACAACTTTGCTATCATCTTGGCTCAAGCTCAAAGCTTTAGTGAAGAACCTTGTGGAGGGAAGCTCTTGGTGGTTAAGGCTAAGACTCTTGGTGTTTTGCTAGCTACTTAGTGAAGGTAATCCCTTAAAGTTTTCATCTTTGCTCCATCTTTTAAACTTCCAAGTATGAAACTATGATTGGGTTGTTGAAGGGTTCCTAGAATCTTGATATTAGGTAGAGGCCTTGAGGGATTTATGAGCTTTGTGCATATATGTGATGGATTATGCTTTAATATAGATGTTTAGCTTATTGATGAGTGCAATATATCTCTTAACTTGGATGATGATGAACTTGTGTGTTAAAGTAGAAAGAATGGCAAAAGAAAATTCTGTTTTGAAGCCTTGATGTTGGCCGAATAACCTTGCTGTTTTCTCTATTTTTGTGGTTGCGTTTCTACAAGCATAAAGACTGATCATGATGCTGAAATGTTGAGGTTTAAGATGTTAAATTTTCCCACAAAAATCCCTTCAAAATTTGTTGCAAAGCTGGTGGCTTAGTTGGGGCAAAAATCTGGAATTTTGGAAGGGGCATGCTGCCCGAATTTTTGGACTGTTTTAGTGCTAGAAATTAATAAAAACTTCCACCATTTTTGACCATCATTAGGCCTAGGGAGGTTAATACTATCTTGGTTCCAAAAATTAGGGCAATTGGTAGTGATTTAGGTGTGTTAGAGGCGTTTAGATGAAGAAAACCAAAACCTCACAGGTTTGGATCGAATTGCTGAGTACACTTTGGGTGTTAAGAACACTGTCTTCCCGTGAGATTTTTTAACTGAATTTTGATATGAACTTAATCTATATATATTAGAGTTAGTGTACCAAATTTGGTGATTTTTGAGTAAGAATTCGTCACTCAAATGAGGCCTAAAACCTGCCATGCAAAACTGGAAATTCAGAAAAATCAAAGTGTTGAACCTGCCTGGTTTGAATAACTCTATTTTCTTACTCGAGAGTCAGAATCGAGTGCCGTTGGTGACGTTTGAAACTAGATTCATAGGGATTTGAACTATGTAAATTTAAGGGGCTAATTCATTTCCTACGATTTTTGGCGAATTTCCAAAGTATGCTGAAAATCCAGCCTGTGCTACCCTGTTTTTTACTGTAGCAGTATTTTAAACGAAAAAACTGGGTTGTTTCTGTTTAGAATCTTGCTAAGGTGTCTTCTACAAAGTTTTAGCCCTTTTAATAAGGTTTCCAACGGCACCAACCTTGCAAATTTTGGACCTATACAACTCAAGTTATGATTTTTACAAGAATTCTACTCAAATTGAAAGTTTAATGAACCTTTTCTATCTTGAATTAGATTTGACCAATGAACTAGAGAGCTTATTTCCATTGTTCTTTTAATCATTTTAGGGAGTGGTGCTGATTTGCAATTTGAGCAAAACTTGGATTTCGAATCCTACTTTGTCGGTTAGTTTCCAATGCATGTTATTTGCTTTAATTAAATGCTTTGTGTGAACATGTTATGCACTTGTTTATTTGGAAATGTAATTGTTGAAATACTCACTTAGGGAGGGTATACTTTATTACTCTCTTTTAAGTAGAGTTGGTGACATAATTATTTTTGCATGTGTTAATACTTGTGGAGAAAGTGTTTATAAAACTACTCTTGATCGCGTCCCTTGAGTAGTTAAGTGTTAAGTGTTTCAGATTGCGGGGCCAGTAGGGGGAAGTTTGGTGGAAGGAAATGGTTGTAAAGAGTCGTCTACTTGGATTGGAAAGTCAACGGAGTGTCGACTACTTGAAATGACCGTGTATTGTGGACCTGAGCTCCTGAGAGCTCCTGTATCCTACTTGTGTGTTATGTGTTTTCTTTACTTGTTTTAAATTGTTATTTATCCTGCTTTATGCCTGTGCATGTTCTTTTAGAAATTCACGAGCTTCTAACTCACCCCATTCCCATTTTGTTTTTCCTTAACAGGTGACGAGAATCCAGAGACCTAGATAGGTCTAGTATCTGCTTTTGGCTTTTGTCCCGACTTTGAAAGTATAAATTGTATTTTCTTATGGTTTTGTAAATTTCGACTCATGGGAATGTAATACGCTATGGTTTGGAGCTTTAGGAGCTTTTGAGTTATCGTTTGTACTCTAAACTTGAATGTTATTTTACAGTTTCCAATCTCACTCCTGATATGAATTTTAAATTCATCCTTTAGTGTTAGTATTTTCGAATGCTTGAGTCCTGGAGAGAGTTAGGCAGGCAGTCCACTAACCCTTTGGTTAGCCTTAGGGGGAAGTGGGGCTGTCATACAAATGAACTTCTATCATACTATATTACAAGGGGGAACCCCTATTTATAAGAGAATACAGAGGAGTTCAAAATATATCTGTTAACTGTAGTTCATATCAAGATAGAAACAATATCTTCTCGTAAGTTGTGCTCCTTAAAAATCATGCTTCTCAAAAGTCGAGATAATTTTATCACCTCGTAGAACGTAAAAACTCTGTCATTATCCAAAAGATAAAATAAAAGTGATAAACATCCACAATATTTAATTATTTCATAACACTTCTCCTTCGATGTCTATTACATAAAGAATATGTCTCGTTAAAAATCTTATTAGGAAAAAATCCTGTGGGAAAAAACTCGAGTGAAGGAAAAAAAAAGTACACTATTTTTGTGTATTTATTTCTTCCCCTGATCCAAAACATCATCTGAGATCCTTCAACCGATGCATTCCAATATTTTTCACTAATTTTTCAAATATTGCAGTTGGTAATGCCTTGGTAAATAAATCTATCAAATTATTATCTGATCAAATTTGTTGCACATCAATTTCACCATTCTTTTCCAAATCATGAGTAAAGAAGAATTTTGATGAAATATGTTTCGTCTATCTCATTTAATATATCCTTCTCTTAATTGAGCTATACAAGCTACATTATCTTCATACAATATAATTGGAGGATTTTCTTTTTCAGATAATAACTCATAATTCTTTTGGATATAATGGGTCATTGATTTTAGTCAAACACATTCTCAACTTGTCTCATAAATTGCTAACACTTCAACATGATTTGAAGAAGTGGCAATTATTGACTCTCTTATGGATCTCCATGAAATGGCTATACCGCCACATGTAAATATATATTCACCTTGAGATCTTACTTTATGTGGGTCAGATAGATACCTAACATCAGCATAACTAAGCAATTTATGGCGAGATTCATTGGAATACAAAAGGCCAAAATCAACTGTTTTTTCGAGATAGCAAAAAGTATGTTTAATATCATTCCAATATCACCTTGTAGGAGATGACTAAATTTTGCTAATAGATTCATAGCAAATGATATATCTGATCTTATACAATTAGTAAGATACATTAGTGCACCAATAGTACTAAGGTATGGTACTTCCGGACCAAGTATTTCTTTATCATTCCCTCTTGCTCTGAACGACCATTGGAGTATTTAATGGATGTGCTTTATCCATATAAAACCATTTTAATGCCTTTTGGGTATAAGCAGTTTGGTGAACAAAAATTCCATCTTTCAAATGTTCAACATGTAAAAATTTTGATCTCTTCAAAATCTTTGATCTCAAATTTCAGTGCTTTTTAGAGCTCTTCAAGAGTTCCAAAGCAAATTAAGATCATCAACCTATACAGCAATGATTACAACATTGGACCCATCTTTCTTTATGAAAATACATGGACATATTGGGTCATTGGCATAACCTTCCTCAAGTAAACACTCACTACTGCAATTATACCACATATGTTCAGATTGTTTGAATCCATATAAAGACTTTTACAATTTGATGGAATAAGTTTCTTTAGAATTTGATTTACATATTTCAAGCATGTTAAATCTTTCAGGGATATATTCATATAGATATCATTATCCAATGTTCCATTCAGATAAATAGTCACTACGTCCATTAGACGCATATCAAACTTTCCATGCACTATTAGACTCACAAGATATTTGAATGTAATTCTATCTATTATTGGAGAATATATCTCATAATAATCAACTCAGGTCTTTGTGAAAAACATTGGGTTTAACACCTTCAGGTGTTTGGACTACAGGTCCAAAACTTTTCTTTTAACCAGTGAATCCAATTCAAATTAGATCGCATCTTTTCATTCTGGACAATCATTTCTTCACCGATATTTATCAACCAATATATTTTCATGATTCTCATCTTCTTTCATAATCTCAAGTACTGCATAATACGTAACTTCTTTTCATTTAGGTTTCAATTTCTATGATTTATTCTTTTTAGGAGTAAACTCTTCAAGAGTTGGCTCTTCAAGAACGACCTTTTCAGGAGATTGAATTTTATCATGACATTTATTTCATCTCCAAAGATATTTGAATCAAGATACCTTATTTTGATAAATCAGCCTTGAATCATTTGTAGCACTTATACATGTCCTTCAGAGATATCAATTTTAATTATAATATTTTCTGCTAGAATATTCAATTCAATAACTCTTCTGGAATTGATAAATATATATATCTGACAATTGACTTGCAATCTGTTGCAAATAGATAATCTATTGAACTTCCAGTTCACATTGTTTGGTATGAGAATCAAGGAAATCTAATAATATTGTGTAAATGATTTCCTGTCAATAATATTATGTAAATGATTTCCTATTGGTTGATCATTTTGTTCCTTAATATCGAGAAGTGTACAATATTATTTTATAAATAGATCACCCATCAATATTATATGATTTCTAATTGTGAAGGGTGATTTATCTCCGATGTAAATTTCTGTTGGAGTCATAGATAACACGAGGGGGAATGTATGAATAATTATTGACTTTTACTTTTAACAAATCATAAATATGTTGGGAAGAGTAAACTTCTAATTTACTATAAGTGATGATTTTGATTTAATCAAATGAAAATAAAGACAGCTATAACAATAACCATTTCTATTTCGAATGGTTTTGCGATATAATCAATCTTTATTTCACCTGATGATATCTGTTATTGTCTTATTCTATGTCTCGATATGATATCCATTTCGGCGGATATTTCTAAAATTCAATATATTTCTTTTGAGATTTTGGGAAAGGATAATACATCTTTTATAACAAACTTTACTCCTTCAAGGAAAAATATAGTGGTGGCTCTTCTAGAGTTTTCGATTATTTTACTACCATCACTGATTGTGTTTATTTCTTCTATTTCAAACAGGAATATAGCATGCATAGTAGCACTATCAATGAGATACACATTATCATCACCATAATTTTTTAATCCCATATATTTGAGTTTCATTTCTTCTTTAGGAAGAAATAATAAAGAAACACATTAGTTTCTTCTTCAGGAAGAAATTATAAAGAGACATTTCTTCTTCAAGAAGAAATAATAAAGTAACATAGCAATTTCTTCTTCAGAAAGAAATAATAAAATAACACAACCATTTCTTCATCAGGAAGAAATAATAAAGAAATGTTCTTCTTCAGGAAGAATTAATAAAGAAACTTACAAATAAATGTAAATATTAATAAAATCCATAAATAACATAACTTATAAAGAAAGTGACATAAAATATGTAAAAATAATAAATAATCAAATTCTAAATAAATATCGGGTGTTTGGTATCAATTTCTTCTTCAAGAAGAAAATATGTTTCTTATCATCATTAATTGCACCATTGATTGCGCATTCAGGATGTTTGCTTTGAATGCTTAATAAATATCAATAAAATATTTAGCCATACAATATATGCATGACTAATAACCTCAAGATAGTTTTCAACTCAGCAGGAGCTATAGACCTGGTACATGCCTAAAGTCTACTAAAATAACAGATGAGTAGGCTTGACTACCGGACGCATTAAGCATTTTGAGATGTATAAACTATCATATGGATTGTATATCCAATTGTTTTGCCTCCCACACCAACAATTATAGGATTCACATACTTTATCAAGAAAAAGGAGTTCTAGGATGGTAAATGTGAGAACCCTAGGAAAAAAAAAAAAAAAAGGAGAAAAGAAGGAATTTTACTTGAGTGCATCATATAGTCATTAGTGCATTAATTTTTCTAAAGTGCTTAATTTCATGTGCATTACATGGTTTAATTTAGAATTTTATTTTTCATGTTTTATATGGATAAATGCATTAAACTTATGTGGTTTTATGTGGGTTATATTTTTAATTAGGGTTTGATGCTAATTAGCAAGACATCATCTTATTTTTGGCCAAGGATGTGCCACTTGTCAACTACCTATGATGTCTTGACCTTAAGCCATCTTATATAAATCTTCCAATTCAAAAATTTGAAGCACATTTCCCTCTCTCTCTCATCCTCTTGGCCGGCCATTCCCTCAAGCAAGAACACCAAACCCTAGGCTAAAATTAGTCAATTCTAGTGTAGGAAAAACAGCTTTAGGTAAATTACTCACCTAGGCTACTACTTCAACTTCAAATTTGGTGGCAAGAAGTGGAGTTTTTGGTGGTTTTGCTCACACCTTTGGCAAGGTAAAACCTCTTTTAAATATGCTTTAATGAGCTTTAAACCTTTGGGGGTTGTTGGTTAGATGTGTTGAGGTGTTTATTGATGTTTGGAAGAAGAGATAATGGAAGGAAATCTTGTGTTTGCTAACATGAGTTTAGGTTTCATTCGTTAGCCGCCAAGTGTTTGATAAATTGCTTAATGTTTTGTGATGCTTCAATGATGAAGTTAATTGCTGTTTTAGCTGGTTTAACACCTTGGCAAATGAGGGAAATGGTTTTAAAAGGTTGGTAGAAGAATTGCCACTAACCTGAAATTTTTCTCAGAAAACAGGAATGAAAAACTGTCCACTTTCCGAGGTTACTGTTACCTGTAGAAAATGAATTAGCATCCAAGCCTTATACCGTTAGAAATCCCTATGAACCTAGTTTTAAACGCCGCTGACGGAGCTTGATTTCGATTTTTCTACGTCGAGTTATGACTGTTTTCCCGAGACTGTTCGTCCAGCCTGAATTTTTCCGACAGTTTTCTTGCTTCTCTGATATTTGCCATTTTGAGTGTGATAAAGCATGAACTGATACCTGACCTCTTCATGAAAGTTGTAGAGCTATGTCTTAGCTTCGAAACTCCATAAAGTACACTCCAATCCGATAAGCGTGGCCACAGTTATGATCAAGTTACTGAACCTTGACAAACCTGTCCAACATTGATTTCAATTCTGCGATTGCTTCTTTTAATCCTTTCGATTCTCGTGTCTTCTTGCCGTGCCCCGACCCACTCATGCGTGGTTCTAGGATGTTGTTAAGACTTTTATTTGCTCATCTTCATAAACTGGATTGGTCATTTCGTGATTTGTGCATCCAAAATACGACTTTTATCCCATGAAAAGAAACATTGAGCATATGCATTTGATCACGTTTGGTTGGGCAGCCGAGCTTAAATATGTTCCATTTTATTTGATATTAGACTTTGAAGGAGGAAGTAAGGAGGATTTGGGTGCGAATACTTGAAGGTATTTCACTCGACTCGGTGAGTGTTTCATGCTTGTTACTTGGCCAATGTGATATCTGAAATATTAAAATACTTGAACTATGTGATGATTTGTGATTTGTGATTTGTGAGCCAATTAATGTGATCGAGACGAGTGCGTACTTTATCACACTCGATCTCTGGTGCGTGGAATTTTGTACTTGAATATATGAATTCATGTGAAAAGGCTTTTGGCCACATTTGATTTGTGAGTCGTTTGGGTAATATCCCATCGACAAATATGATTTGTTCGAGCTCAAAACCTAGTTGGTGAGTCAATCGACTCGAGCCGGCACGGGCTTGGTCGGGGAAGTTAACGAACCACGGGATATGAAATGTGAAATCCTGAAAAACTGGTATACTCGAGTATCACCTAAAATTTGATTTGTTGGGGTGTTCGGTAGGGGATGAAACGTGGTTGGTGTCCGTGATAAGTGGGGATCTACCGTTTGATTCTAAGCTGTAAATGTTGACGGAGAGTCAACAGGAGGTGATTGATCAAGCTTCGGGAATTTGGCTTTTGAAAGCCATCCGTATCCTTTAATTGAATGTGTTTAATTTATTTGGTGAATTTATTTGTGACACTTGTTTGATAAGTGAATTATTCTTGTATACCTGGCTACTTGTATTTGGAACCTCATTGAGCTTTTAGCTCACCCTATTTTCCCTTTTGTTTTCCTTAGCAGGGGGATTTGCCCGAGCTCAGGGTTGGACGTACGAGCGTTTAGTATAAGTTTTTGTCGTTACTTTTGTTAAGGGATGATATACTGTAAAACCAAACTATGGATAAGTTTAGCTTTTGGCGTTGTATCCTTACTTCCCTGTTGACTTTAAGTTTGAATGGGAGTGTGAGTTTATGTATCTATGTTGGTTGACTTTTGAATTGGGAGAATTTAGTTTTATCAGTTTTGCATTGTTGGTTTATTTTAGCTATTGAGTCCTGGCGAGAGCTAGGCAGGCAGTCCGCTAACCCCTTTGGTTCGTTTTAAGGGAAGGTGGGGCTGTCACAGTAAATACTACTGTGGTCATCAATCAAGTGCGAAAAAGTAAAAGCAACAATAGAAGCATCCAACCAACTCCAAATGAGTTAACAATCACCAAACAAGCCTATGCAAACAGTAGTACATACAACTAGAGGCTCATATGATGCTCAAATGACCACTTAGAAAAAGGTTGATACAATTGACATTCATTGCACCATGCTAGCTAAGGATCATTTGCACTATAAAAGGTTCACTTTCAAATTTAAAATAGTAGAAACACAAAGTCTAGAATTTCATGCCCCATACATAGTCTCTCTTGTCTCCTCTCATAGACAGCTTGACCCGAAACTTTTTTCATTGAGTGGATGGATTGGGCATAAAGGATTTCAAATCCAACCTACATGAATTTTAGCTATGTAGTAATAGATTTCAAATAATTAAGGATCCTTCTCTTCTTCTGCAAAATTTCAGAATGAGCTATAGTCTGGATAGGTGGAGCTAAATTTAATGATATGACATTAGCTGTCAATGCTTTAATATCCATTGATTTATATTTGAAAAATTGACCAGAAATCAACTGCTTATCCCCTTCTTAGGCTCTTGGATTTGCCCCAGAATTCAAATATTTTTAGCTGTTTTAGTTTCCTTACAAACTGCAAAGCATGCTATATTATCAAGTCATGCTTTTTTCTTTCTCATTTGTGTCATCCAAGAAGTTTCTTTTTAGTTAAGCCAATAGAAATTTGCATACATGTAGGACGGCATATGACTGGTTTTGAAATGGATACATCTTTTAATCCCCTACTATTGATGACATGCTTCCCCAAGGCCTTTTCTGATTTCTACATGTCCAGTTTAGTTCTTTTGCAATGAATAGTAAAGTATTTTCTCATAGCAACTCAATCATATAAAAAGCACATTAGAAGGGCAGACATCGTATGGTAATGATTTGTGAGCGTGTTGGTGCTAACCCGTGACAAATCTGTGCCCAATACTTTTCTTAAAAAAGTGAATTGGGTCCATTTCAATGTGTTCCACCTTTGGCATCCCGAATTATCTGACGCATGGAATTCAGTAAGCAACCATATGTCAATCCGGGTTCCTTCTATGCAGTTTCATAACAAAATCAGTCTTTTCCTTACTGCCAGATCATTAGGACCAAGTATCATTTCCCTTTTGTGTAAGGGTTAATTACACTTACTATCCCTGACTTTTAACCAAATTACCAATCCAATCCTGAGTTTTGGTCAATTTTGGTCAAATAACAAAAACTCCCTTCAACTAACATTTATTAAATATCTCAAATGGCATGAATGCTACATGACCAAAATGCCCAACTTCAGAATGACACAGTTTCGAGATATTTTCATGCACTTGATTTTATTTTATTTTATTTTTAATTTTTGTCTAGTATTATAAAAGATTTCAATTTTGAACAATGGAGTCTAGAACATCATTCTGTCCTATCACTTTGCCTATAATCGCTAGTCACCGTCATCCCCACCAACCACCCTGTCATGAAAATTAGTGAAATTTGCATCTTGAACTCAAAAAAATAAATTATTTGCATAGATCGTGATTTCGGGTCTTGGATTCGACCAATAGTTGTCATAGAGTCACCAAATAAGCATAAATTCTTAAGAAGTTTTTCTCTATTTCTTCACTACAATCAGGCCAAGACCTGCAAAACTTACGCAGCAACAATCCCCATGAGGTGTAGAACATGAACAAGCTGACTCAATTCCTCTGCATCCATCTATTCTAGTTAAGTTACTTTCCATTTATACTGAATTTCCTTCTTCTTTTCCTATAATTTTAGGGCATTTCCTTCATCAATATAATGTTTTCCTTTTTCTCTCTCTTTCAGTCAATGAATTTTTTAAGCTTATTTTATTTGTCATTTTCTTCTCTTTAGAAAAAAAAAAAAGATTTCTGCATTTTTCTTTTTCATATTCTTGGCTTCATGTTTGTTTGGTCAAACGGCAACAATTTACAATTACTTTTATACCTACTTCTACTCTATGGGAAAGGGGAGACCCAACTAGGTCATATCGGATCAGAGGGATTTAAACCACCTCTGGATAAAGGGGACGGAACCGCCTATAAACCAGAACAGATGTCCTACGAGCCGCTAGATTTGAGATAAATTGGTGCCCTTAAAACACCTCAAATGCAGGTGGGGAGATTTGATCTCCCAACCTACACCCAAAAGAAAGACTTAACCCTTCCTTTGGTGGCCAACTTGGCTTAGCCCAGTTGGTTACAAACTTAACTCTTCGATTCTTGGCATTTGTTATAGCCTCTTTCTTGCATATTCTTTGTTCCTGTTTGAATTTAGATACTATAATGCTTTTTAAAGTTAATTTGCTTTCACTCCATCATGTAGTACTACCACTTTTTAGTTTTCAAAAAAAGGAAAAGAAAAGAAAAGAAAAGCCAACTTCTAATTGAATAATTGAAGCCAATTTTGACGAGAAATGCTATTTGTGGATGCAAAATATTCTTGTTTTCTATGGAGGCAATAAGTTAGGACATGTTTTGTGATGGTAGATACTATAAGGGCATTTTTGGCTTGGTACATTATTTTTTCGCTGACATTTGCAGCATGACTAACCTCGTAAGATCTTGGGGGGATTTTGATAAACATTTGTTAATTCAAAGGGTGAGATGGTTATGTAGCCAAAACTTAAGGGTCCATCAGTAATTTGGCTAAACCTCAAAGGAGGCAAATGTAATTAACCCTTCTGTAATGTCATAAAATGATTGAAAGATTTATTGAGAACCTGTACAAAGCTCAAATTACAAAGGTATTTTTCAAATTATAAGAAGTTTAAAATAAGTTACAAAGTAAAGAGCAAATGGCGCTAAATGTCACTAAACTATACGCTTATACTACTGTAGGTCACTAAACTATTTTCTTAACCGAAAATGTCACTAAACTAACCAAATTGCATGTTTTGTGTCCTTCTATATAATTTGACTCTCAAAACAAATGGAATAGACATCATGTGACCTGAGGCATGGTTTTAGGTAAAATTGTTGATTCAGCTTTTTGATTGATGTTTGTCATTGCCCCCTGCACATTATAGACAACTACGAGGCTTCATTTGCTTTTTTAACCCTAAGGCTCCTATCAATTTGTGCCCAAATCTGAAATGGGTTTCTCCTTGCCATCTCCCACATCACCAACCAGCAGATGGTTGGGAATTCTTAGCTATCTTTTGAATTGGCATGGTCTCTTCTCCTGCCAAAAAAAGGAAGAGGATTTTTTCAGTTTTTCTCTTTGACATTTTTACAAATAGGTTTTGGGCATTACATAAAATGAAACTTTTTGTTCGAACTTGTTTCTTGCTTTCCCAAAATTGCAGCCAATAAAAACTCAATCAAAAAAGAAAAAAAATCAAATCTCTCCAATTCTTTTCCTTTCCTTTGGTCTCTGTTTGCTTGATACTAGCTATGCCTAACTTAAACCTTTTCAAATTATCTCTTCTACCCTAAGCTCCTAGTTATGCATTTCAGTTTCAATGATCCCAATCAAAGCTATGGCGATACAGCAACTTGTGCGTATAATCTCTCATAACTATTTGTGGCTAGATCTTCATCATTGGTAGCTGGGTTTGATTCTTCGTTCATAAGGAGAGGATGAGGATTAATTGTTAAGGCTGTACCATGGTCCCTACTCCTAGATATCTTTGTCTTGGGTAAAGCTTTTGGAAAAATTCACGTAATTTTTTCAAAAAAAAGAACAGGATTTTTTCACAATCACAAAAATTTTGCCTGTGACTTGAGCTCCCTTTCTCCCCAATCACAAACTTACCCAAAACAATAAATCCTTAACTCAGAGATGAAACCATGCTAGTTCAAGGCTATGTTGAAGCTATAATTTTTTTTAGCCTTTTTTCGGTTTTGGAGGGGAAAGCTTTAAACTTTTCTCTGTTGCTAACTACTGAGAGAGGAATAGAGAGAGATCTATAAGTAAATAGGGAGAAAAGCTTCAAGCAAAAATTGTTTAGACGAGTTTGCCCTTGAAAAAGTCCCCCTACAGGTCACTTGACCTTGTTCCGTCTTTGTTGACGGTTAAATTATATGGAATGACACAAAACATGCAATTTGGTTAGTTCAATAACATTTTTGGTCAAGAAAATAGTTTAATGACCTATAGTAGTACAAAAGCATATAGTTCAGTGATATTTGGCGGAATTTGCTCTAGAGTAAATGGTTTGAATTGAAACCTCACTAAGCTATTTAAAACTACATAGTTTAGCCACCAAACTTGTTTTTCCAGCTAGGAATGTCACTTTTATTTCTTTTCTCCTTTTTGAACATAAATTTTGGTTATTCTATTAAATTTAGGCGTTAGACCAAACAACAATTTGGTTAAAAAGTTTAAGTTAATGATGAATTGTTGATACTGAAGCTGACAGTGGCTATTAAAAATATATATATTTACTTAGTGACTTTTCATGCCATTAGCTCTAATTTAAAAAACACACACATGCACTCTCATGCATGCATGCATGCATGTATGTATGTATGGTGGGTTTTTAGTGGAGATCTGCTGGATGGTTTCTAAATCTCCCGTACTTTTTTCTAGATTTTTCATTTATTTTAATACATGAATTCAATTAAAAAGTTTGAAATAGTGATTTACAACTAATTCTATGACAATTCAAATTTAAAATTTAAACTTTCCCACTTCAAATGAGTGCTTGATAAATCATTTAGTTTGTTTTCAAACTTTAACCCTTTTCTTTCCATAATTAAAGTAAACAAATTTGGATAATTGTATTAGTCCTCTATTACAATCATTCACCCTACTTCAACTTTATCACTTTAGCCCATTTTAATCCTTGATTAATAAAGATAGATTTATCAAATCTGAGGAATAATGTGATTAGTCCCATTATTTAATCATTTACATAGTAACATCTTCCGGATATTTATATATCAAATATTCTGATGACATATCCAATTATACTATTCTTTAACCATTTAACCTATTACAAATAAATCAATTTTTTTGGACTTAAACTTATCTTATTAGACAATCATTGCAACCAATGAAATAAACATTCCGACCTATAACGTCATCTAGAGAGTTTTGACATGCGTAAGACTCTATCCGAATAATTTTTCATACAACACGTACATCGAAAAGTGCATATAAAATAAAATTTTTATATGAATTTTAAATCAATAAAGAGGCATTTAAACAAATATTTGTTTGAACAACTATCTTCCATAGTCGTTACAAAAAATATTAATATTTCACCATAGTTACACCCAATAACCTTTTCTCAACGACTATAATTCTAACTTTTTATTTGATCAAAAACACTTAAAAAGTAAGGCAATGAATCATAAATAATAAAAGGAGTAAAAAGATAGGAGTACAGGGCTTGGAGGGTAAAAGTGACGTAATGAATCCTAAGTAGCAAAAGAAGTAGAAAGATAGGAATATGAGGTTAGAAAGAGTAAAGATAGGGGAATTGTAGTTGTGGTTAGGATAAAACTATCAAAATGGGTAATTTATATGGGTTAAATAAATGTAATTTTATATGGTTTTGGTTATCTTACTCATTTATGATCCACTACAAAATTTTATTTTTTCTCCCATTTTTTTGAGCAACAAACTAAGATATCATTGTAATCAACAAAAAAAAAACATATTACATCAATAAATAAATCTTTGCCTAAAAAATGAAAAATTACACAAAAGAACCAATAATGGTGATCATAAGGAATTTCAAATTTTGTCACTCTATAAGAATATAAAAATAATTTAGGTGTGAATTCAAGTAATAAATTAACACTCAATGGGTTAATCAAAATTTTGCAAGAGAGGAGAAAGTAGGATGAAATTTAACAAAAATTAAAGAATAGGAAAAGAACATTAAATATGCCTTTGCAAAAAGTAGAATACAATTATTGAATTGGTAATGATATAGATTACTTACTAATGATTGAATTTGAATCTATGTCTAATTTAATTAGCTCTAAAAAAGCGGTCCCAATCTATCTATTTGATAGCCACTAATTAATAGGTTTAATTGTGTTACCTATTTGAACCTAATTAAATTGCATATCCAAACTCATTTGTTGAAAAAAAATTGAAAGTTGCTACAACTATAAATGGGTGGAAAGAGTAGTAGGATAGGAGGTAAATAGGTTGTGAAATTGGGTAAAATATTGCACAATTTGATAGAAGCAATGTAGGGCGAAGGGAAGGTAGAGTTTGTGGAAGAAAAAGAGCTAGAAGGATGTATGAAGTCTAGATTAAAAAGGGGAGAAAGAGGATAATGAAAAGTAGAGGAATGTTGAGGAGAAGTGGCATGAGGAGGGAGAACAGGGGAATGTTGAGAAGAAGCGAGGGCGAATGTGACAGTCCGAGTATACACCCTACTTTTATGCATGCATATAGATAGTTGCCGTGTGTAATTACCTCATTCCAACTTAAAAAACACATATATTGTGTCTTGGCCAAAGATTTAGGTGTAAAAAGGGTGATTATAAAAATTTCATAGGGTCAAATTCAAGGACTTAATAGTCGGTAAATGAAAATTGGTAGGATGTTAGTGTAATAATTTTAAACTTTCTTGCCACAATTATAATAATCCATTCTTGTAAATTGACTAGAGAATACCACCTGTCCTTCTTGATGATTCATGTTTAAGAAGCTAGAGAAAAGATCGAAATACCCTAGACAAATAGGGTTAAGACTAGGCTGTCCTCTAGCTTCATAAAACTAACAACTACTTGAGTTTTCTCGATCCTCTTGTTCGATCAGCCTAGCTTAGGAAAGAAAGAGAGAAAATGCTAGGAATTCTTCATTTATTCCACCTCTAGTCCAAGAGAGAGAGTTGAGAGAAATTTGAAAGTTTAACAAGGAGTTTTTGTGTTTTAACTCAATTGCAAGAAGAGGAAGAACAACTGCAGGAGACAGGTTGGAGGGGCAGCTGAATCTTCTCTTTCCTTCACTTCTAATCTTAAAAATACTTGAGATAAATGGCTAAAAACCCTTCCTAAGCTTAGTGCTTTTCATTTATGGGGTTACATGTTAGGTTGGACAAGAAAAGAATGGATTTTGGATAGAGAATCTATTGCTATGCTGAATTGAACCTGTTATTGTTGTCCGGTAGATAGATGATAGGTTTCAATGATATTTGACAATAAAAATCAATAGGATTTTTGGCCAAAACACCTCTTAATATCATAAACTAGCTTTGCATGTGAATTTTGTTCTCTTCTAAGCCAGAAACCTGAGTTATAAACCTGAATCACAACCACGTGCAGCTTAAGGAAAAATCTTGCGAAACTTTACATAGGAAACTTGGAGAAGCATTGTTGTTAAAAGTTATGTAACCAGCATATTCCTTCTTATAAATGCTTATGTACGAACCCCTGAGTAGTAGCATGGCAATTCTAGGTGAATTACCTTGCAAAATTGTTGAATTAACCCATGAACGCAAAAACTATTTTTGCTACTGAAGTTGCAGACAGCCTCGAGCAGTTGTCTCATATCGACTAGAACATCCTGTAGGAGAGTCCAAATTGGATACCATTAATTGCATTTGAAATTAGACTCGTAGAATTTCCAACGGTATAAAACTCATGGCTTGATTCATTTTCTATAAAACCCAATAATCTGTTCAAGTTGACTGAAAACAGGAAGTTGCACCTTTGATTCCTAAATTGTTGCAGTGACTTCCGATTCAATTTAGGTTGGTTTAAAGTTGAGTCTTGGAAGGATGTCTTCTAGAAGTTTTTAATGCCGGAAGTTTCTAATGTTGCTAGTTTTACCATTTTTCAATACATATGACATAAGTTATGATTTTTCTAATAGGTATTGCCAATGCTGGTCATACTTGGATAACTATAGGAAACTATACAATGTTGACCTCAATAAACTTAATTGGCTTAAATGTGTAGAAAAGCCATTAATAGTGCTAAGTTAAGATATATTTGGAATATTTGAGGGATTGTGGCTTTGATATTGTCTTAGGAATTGAAAGTGATCGAGGACTTGATCTAAGGTCCGAAGGGTGATTGATTCTTTAACGGTGAGTGTTTCCTGTGTATGTTCTATTATTTCATTGTGTGATCGTATTGTGACTACTTGTGGAATTTGCAAATGATATATGAAACGCTTACAAGCAGGTGTATACTTTATCACACTCAACCTAATCGAAATTAAACTATTTTGACTAAATGATCAATTGTTGAGAAACTTATTGTGCATGATTGTAAGCCTTTGGCTGAACTAGGCCCCGTCCTCCATTATCGACGACTCGAGCCAGTGATGGACTTGGTCAGGAAGGTTGGTAACCCTGGAACAATGATTGAAATATGGAATACTCGAGTATGTCCACCGGTATATGAAGAATTGGCCAAATGGATATTGTACGGGATTGTGTATTGTTTTGGAGGATATAAGGAAGAGAAGGGCGGAGTGTGCAGTGCCAGTGTAGCAGCATCCGTATCCTTTCAATGATTGTTGTTGATTGAATGTATTTGAATTTGTACGTGATTGCCATGCCTTGAATGTATTTTACTTGCTGAAATGTGAAATGTGCATTTCTTATTTGGGAACCTCACTAAGCATTTTACTTATGATTGTAGTTGTTTTCCTTAGCAAGATTCGAAGGCCAAGGCTGAGCGGGTAGGACTAGCGGCATGAAGTTTAGGTTATAATCTTGACAGATTCCTGATCCATTTTGGAGTCGATACTAAAACTCGGATGACTGTATATATATTTTATGAATTTAAGTTATAAATAGTGGTAGACATCTACTCTTTTGAGATATGGTATATAAGTGCGAGTTAAAAACCATTTGTGGAAATAAATTATTTTATATTGGGATTATTATAGTGAGTCCTGATGAGAGTCAGGCAGGCGGTCCACTAAACCCTTTGGTTCACCTTAGAGTGAGGTGGGGTTGTCACAAGTGGTACCAGAGTCTAGGTTTGGATTGGTCTAGGCAAATCGAGGGTTTTCTAATTATGAATGTTTAATCTTGACAAAGTAAAGTGTTGAATCTATGAATTTAGATAAAATTTGAATGTTACCTTGGTATTATTATATATGTAGGATATGGAAGGTGAAGGAAGCAAGGAACTATGGAGGCCACTTAGAGTTATTAGGTATCAGGAGGAACCAGGCCAGCTGGTTCGTTGGTGGGCCCCAGGGTGTCGGATTTGGTGATGCGACTGTTGGAGACTTTATTCCTATCCTAATCGAGTTGAGGTAGTGGTGGTAGATGAAATATGAAGGTTAGCCACTGGAAATGTTAGGGCTCAATCTAAAATGCAAAGAATGAATACTATGATGAGGATGCAGGCTGATAGGATTGGGAGCATAAGGCTAATATCATGGAGGAACAAGAAAGGACTAATGCTACACGTGAACAACTTCATGCACCTAACAGTCGCATTCGAAGCATTGTGAGAGAGGTGAGAGATCGAACCGATGGCATCTTGGTAGAGTGCGGACTTTTAGTGGAGGATGTAGTAGAAAAGAATTTGATGGAGGGAACCTGCTGAAGAGAGAGTATCGGACGTGGGGTCCTCCACCAAGCACTTGATATCGAATAGACCTAAGAGGCTTTACATGACCATTAGCCTCTCCATTACCACTAGCCCCATTAGCCTCATGAACACCATTTCCGTTCTCCATTCCTACAAAACAACCACAAAACTCAAGGTTAGAACTTAGAGTCACTAGTCCACTCAATACATCAACTTAAGGCGTAACAAGGCTATCTCAATTCTACTCTCAAGAGTAAAGTCCCTAAAACATTGTCCAAATAGATCTCTAACTTACTCTCTAATACCAACTGTGATGCCCCACCTCTCTAGGGTGAATCCAAGAGTATCGGTGGGACGCCTACCCAAGTCATGTCAGGACTCATTACAAAATCCAAATATAAATACAAGCGTTCATTGTTAAAACCATAATCGAAGTCTATAAAAACCACTAGTTAAACTTACAATAGTACAACCCCAATAATTTCATCAAAATTACAATAGTTTTAACTCCAAGTACAATATACCATCAAGTTCACAAATCAAAACAATCTTATACCAAAGTGCGGAAATCCTACAAAAGAAACTAAGTTCCTCGATTAACGAACTCCGCTTCAAAACCTATTAAGGAAAACAAAGCTTAAGAGGGTGAGCAAAGCCCAATGAGTCATCACTTTACACTCACCGATTTACTTACACCCCCTGTGCCGGGTCCACTCGTCAAAATAGAATTTGTCAGTAAATCAAGACGGGATGAGAGGCACCTCCCACTCGTTAGGTGTGGTACATACTACTGCTTGGCATACAAGGGATCGATGAGACAACGCTCCAATCGACTTGGCCAAAAATTAACCAAGACGGGACGAGAGGTACCTCTCACTTGCTTGAGTGTGGTACATTCTACCGCTTGGCATTAACAATTCAAGAACAAGCATTTAAAAAATTCAATTCAAATAAGGGCAAGCGTGATAAAGTACACACTCACCAAGTCAAACCAACATGCTTCTCAAGTCATTGACATTAAATAAAGAATTATGTAACAAGCACTTGAACACTCACCGATTTTCACTTAAGCAAGCAAGCAAGCAAGAAGGCTAAGTTTCGGTAGTCGGTTCTCCCTTGGCAAAGTCTTGGTCACCTAAGCCAAAGTTTAACTATCAAACACTAACCAAACAACTAGAACTCAAAACTTAACCCAAACTACTTAAAATCACCAAAGGCTACACTACCACTGTTTCTTGCTCGGACCATATCTAAGGCTACACTCATCGAAATTAGGCAAGGCCTATGGCTATGGAAACTAGGCTCAAAGTACTACAATTCACTAAAAGGCTTGCTCTGAGATTCATTTTGTAAGGTAGGCTAAACTGAGCTGTAAGATGCCACAATGAACAAAGACAGGGAAAATAGTCTCGAGAAATAGCCTTCTTTCTAGATTTTCTGGGATTGATAGAAAATGAGTTAGCATCCAAGCCATATACCATTGGAAAACCTTTGAAGTCTAGTTTCAAACATCACAAACGGCGCTTGATTTTGATTCCCAAGCAAGAAAATATAGCCATTTGAACAGAAGGTACAAAGCTGTCCTATCAACTAAAATTTCCAGATTTGAAGAGCGACTTTAGGGCATCATTTGGGCAATGGAATGGTACTAGTAAAACACCAATTTTTGCATACATAAACCTCAGTATGTGAGCTACGTTTTTACCAAAATTTAGCTAAAAACTCGTACGGGAATGTAGTGATCAAATCGACCAAAGTTAATTTAGATTTTGAACTCAATTCTATCCAACAGCATTTCTTTTCTTTTGCAACATTTAGCTCATCCAAAACAGCCCCCCCATTCCATTCCATTTTAGAAACCAAGACTCTAGCAACATTTCTTGAACAAATGGTGGTAAAATGGTAGTAAAATTTGGACCAAACAACACCCAAAATAGGGCAGAAAAATTAGCAAAAGGAACCGGTAGCTTGCTCCATTCTTCTTTCAGTTTTTCTTCTTCCTTTCTTCCTAACTTTCTAACTTCAAGAACTCCACACAAACTTGCTCCATCACATATATATACATCACAACTGCCCAACAATCAAGAAATGTGGGAGTTCATAGAGCCCACACAACCATCCAAATCCAACAAAAATAAAAACAAGGAGCTACAAGCTCCAAAGCCATAAAATGGAAGCAAGGGAACAAGGTTTTGTTGAAACCAAGTTACCTCTAATTGCTCAAGAAGAAACCCTAACTTGTGGTGTGCCTAAACTCCCAAAACAGCCCCTCTCTTTCAAGCTCCTAGCTCGGCTCTCTCTCTCTCTCTCTCTCTCCTTGTTGGTCCTCAAAGCTCCAAGGTAAGCTAGCAAGATTGCTCAAATGATGTTTCGAAGACAAGATGAAGGGGAAGAAGGGGGATGGGGTTCGGCCCGGCTAGAGGGAGAGGAAGAGAGTGAGTGGTGTTTGTTGACTTTTGGGGTTTGTTGGGAAAATGAAAGAAATGAAAGGAAGTTAATCAATTTGACATAAAGCCACATTTTGTCACATCGGAGTCGATTCGCATGACGCGACACTACGACTCGGTTTCTCTCACTTATACACCTCAAATGCATATCCTAACATTCAAAACTTACGTCTAATAGTGGACCCTACGCTCATATGTGAAATTTAAACATTCAAATAATTGCAATTAACGACATAATTTAAACGTGCGCAATGCATTTTGAAAATTTTTGTGCCAATGCAATTGACTTCATAAAGTTAAATAATTCTAAATAAAATAAATAAAAATTAATATATAAATTTACAATATATAAATTAAAATGATGATATGAGTCCTCATAACCTCCCCCTCCTTAAAAGAATTTCGTCCTCAAAATTCATACCTGGACAAGAGAATAACTCAGGATATTTCCTCCAAACTTCCTCTTCGATCTCCCACGTAGCTTTCTCAACACATGATTCCTCCACAAGATCTTCACTAATGGAATTTGCTTATTCCTCAACTCCTTCACTTTCCAGTCTATAAGTTTCACGGGTTTCTCCTCGTAAGTTAGAGACTCATCAATTCCTATATCCTCTGGTTGAAGTATGTGGGATGTCAGGGTGGTACTTCTTAAGAAATGGCACGTGGAACACGTTGTGAATACGGGATAGGCTTGCTGGTAAATCTAACTTATAAGCTACATTTCCGATTCGTTGAAGAATGGTGTACGGTCTCATAAACCTCGATTGTAACTTTTTCCCTTTCCCTGCCATCAAACTTGCCTTTAAAGGTGTAATCTTAAGAAATACTTGATTGCCTATCTTGAACTCCAAGTCTCTCCTTCCTATTGTCCGCATAACTCTTCTGATGGCTTTGGGTGGTTAGAATCCTTTCCCATATCAACTTGGACCTTTTCTCGAGTCTCTTCCATCCAAGGAATCACGGTCAGATCTAAAATCTTCTTCTCTCCTACTTCATCCCAATAATCAGCGATCGACACTTACGGCCATAAAGAGTCTCGTATAGAGCCATTTGTATAGATGAATGAAAACTGTTATTGTAAGTGAATTTCACTAAGGTCAAATATTGGCTCTAATTAACTCCAAAATCCAGAATATAGGATCTCAACATATATCTCGAGAGTCTGGATTGTCCTTTCAATTGTCCATCAGTTTGAGGATGATAAGTGGTACTGAGATTCAACTTAGTACCTAATGTCTCTTGCATCCTTTGCCAAAATCGAGATATGATACGCGGATCACGATCCAACCTATACTCACAGGAATTCCATGCAACCTTATAACTTCATCCACATATAATTTAGTCAACTTTTCCATTGAATACTTCATCCTAATGGGCAAGAAGTGTGCAGACTTAGTTAGTCGATCTACTATGACCCAAATTGAATAATGCCCTCTTTGCGTCTTTGGCAACGCCAATAGAAAATCCATGGTAATATTCTCCCATTTTCATACGGGCATCTCCAACGGTTGCAACAAGTCAGAAGTTTTTGATGTTCTGCCTTAACTCTCTGACACACTAGACATGTTTGAACAAACCAGACAATTTTCTTTTTCATGCCTTCCCACCAATAGAAACTTTTTATATCTTGGTACATCTTATTCCTCCAGGGTGTACCGTATACTTAGAACGAATGGGTTTCCTCCAGTATTTCTCTTTTAAGATCCTCATCTCTTCGATACCACCAGTCGATTTTGATAGCTAAAGACTCCTTCTGCTCCAATATTAAAGTCCAAAAACTCCTTTTTCTGAACTTTCTCCAACCATTTCTATACTTCTGGATCCTTTTTTTGCACTTCCTTTAATCTTATCTAATAGAGTAGACCTCAATACAATGTTCCCCAAAACAACCTTCTTGAACTGCAGACGAGGATTCCAAATACTAATTTCCTCTAACATGTGCCACTTGTTTACCATCAATCCTGCTACTTGGACCTTACAACTCAAAGCATCCGCTACTACATTAACTTTCCCAGGGTGGTAATTCATTGTACAATCGTAGTCTTCCAAAAACTCCACCCACCTACGCTATCTCAAATTCAATTCCTTCTGAAAAAATAGATAGTTAAGGCTCTTGTGGTTGGTAAAAATCTCAAATGTCACCCAATATAAGTAATGTCTCTACTTAAGCAATGCAAATACTATGGCAGCTAACTCCAGATCATGGGTTGGGTAATTCTGTTCATGGGGTTTCAACTTTCGCAACGCATATGCTATAACCCATTCATTTTGCATCAACACACAATCTAGTCCTTCCTTCGATACGTCTGTGAACATCACATATCCATCTTTTCCATTAGATAGAGCTAAAATCGGTCCCTCAGTCAACCGTCTCTTCAACTCCTGAAAACTCCTTTCACACTTAGCGTTCCATATGAACTTACCATACTTCTTGGTCAACTCGATCATAGGTCTCGCTATTTTGGAGAAATTCTTAATGAAACGCGGTAGTAACCAGCTAAACCCAAGAAACTTCGAACCTCGTCGAATTCTCAAGTTGTTTCCATTTTGACACTGCTTCCACCTTAGTTGAGTCTACAATGATTCCATCCTTAGAAATAATATGACCCAAAAATGTCACTTTTCTAACCAAAATTCACACTTACTGAACTTCGCATACAACTGATGCTCTCTCAGGGTTTGCAATACTATCCTCAAATGCCATTCATGATCCTCCCGAATTTTAGAATATACTAAGATATCATCGATGAACACTACTACAAACTGATCCAAATACTTAAAGACTCAATGCATCAAATTCATAAATGTGGCAGGTGTTAGTCAATCTAAAAGGCATCACTGCAAACTCAAAATGCCTGTATTTCGAGTTAAAACCTGTCTTAGGTATGTCCTCCTCTCGGATCCTCGATTGATAGTAACCCTGTCTGAGATCCAGTTTAAAGTATACTACTGCTCCCTGGTTGATCGAAAAGCTCATCAATATGTGGTAGAGGGTATTTATTCTTAACAGTGATGTCATTCAAGTCTCGATAATCTATACACAATCTTAAGTTTCCATCTTTCTTCTTAACAAACAATACTGGCGCACCCTAAGGTGAATCACTTTCCTTGATAAATTTCAGTTCTAATAAATCTTGCAATTGAAGTTTCAATTCTTTCAATTCAGTTGGGGCCATCCTATAAGGCGTCTTGGAAATAGGCGCTGTCCCAAGAGCCACATCAATCTTAAAGGCTATTTCCCTCTCAGGTGGTAGAGATTCTAATTTCTCAGGAAAAATATCAGAAAATTCTCTCACATTGCACGTCTTCCAACTTCACCTTATCTCCCAGAGTATTGATCAGAAAAGCTAAGAACCCTTTGACCCCCTTACTCAGCAATTTTCTAACTCGGATCTCCGAAATAAAGTTGAAGATGCTAATTTACCCCTTACATCTAACCTTAAAATCGACTCACCCGGCATATGCAATTCAACTATTTTCGTCTTACAATCAAGTTGGGCATGATAACGGGCTAACCAATCCATCCTTGAGATAACTTCATAACCCTTAATCGCCAAACACATAAGGTCTGCTAACAATTTTTGCTCACCAACCTAAACATCACAATTTCTATAAATCAAGTTAGATAACAAACTCTAATTCCCAGGGCGTACTAACCTCCAAATCATATGGTAGTCTCTCAAACTTAACATCTACACCCTTCATAAAATGTAGGGTTTACAAAGAAATGGGTTACCCCGAATCAATTAAAACCTTTGCTAAACGATAGAATATCGGAATCGTATCTTCAATAACCTCCATAGGATTAGGGACCTGATGTTGATCCATAGCATGGATGCTAGTAGGCACCCTCGGGCAATTATCCCCCATGCTCGATTGTCTGGAAGTCAGCCTATCAGACTGCTGTGAACTACTTCCTACACGACGAGCCGTCGGACAGTTGGCAATCTAATGTTTGGTACTCCTGCAACTCAAACATTTCCCCGCTTTCCTCCAGCAGTCAGCCATAGTGTGATTTGGCTTCTCACAGTATCCACATCCTACTTGAGGCGTGACACCGAATCTCCTTACGAGTTATTCCTAAACTGACCACGTCTACTAGCGGCTCCTCTAGCCATAGACCCTCTTGAAACTCCAACCAATCTTACTCCTCCCATGCCCCTTCCAACCTTAGGGACTGACGTATTTTTATCCACCGCCCCACACTACTGCTACTTGGGGCATTCCTCTTTTTAGCATGAAAAACCCTCACTTGAAATCTAGCGTTTTCACTCTTTGGGCCTTTTCCAAGGCCTCGATAAAAGTATTGATTTGGATTGCAGTTAGAGCCTTTTGAATCTCCACATTGAGCCCTTGTAGGAATCGTCTTATCCTTCTTCGATCCGTGGCCACTAACTCCGATGCAAATTTGGAAAGTTTCATGAATTGGGTCTCGTAGTCGGCTACACTCATCGATTCTATCTCAACCTAATAAAATTGTCTTTCCTTTTCTCTTGAATCATTGGAGTCGAAACTTCTCATCAAACTCCCTCTTGAAATTTACCCAAGTCCATGGGGTCTGCTCTTTCTTCCATTTAACTCTAATTACATTCCACAAAGATCTACCCGCGCCCTCAAATTGAAAAGTAGCGAAAGTCACTTGCCTCTCTTTAGTGCAGTTCAAGGCAGCAAAAATATCAGTCATCCTCTCAAACCAACTTTCTGCCACGTCAGAATCAGTTTCTCCAAGGAACTTAGGCGGTACAAACCTAAGGAAACGCTCCAAGGCTCTATCGTCTCCATGATCAGGGCCTATAGGCTGATTTTGCTAACGGGACCTTGACGGTCGATCAGGCACTCAAAAATATCAGTCATCTTATTAATGGTCGTAGCCACCTAATTCTCGTTTCCACCGTCCGGTCCTCTTCCGAAACTGCCTCGGAAGACCAAATACTCTTTAAGGGTTGGGTGTCTATGCCCATGCCCCTGTCTTCGATCTCGACCTCGACCTCGACCTCAATCTCGCGCATCCATAGTCTTAATTATGTCTGAATGCAAAAATAGAAATAATTACGTGGGAGGAAATTTAAAGACAAAAGTCAACATTGGAAGCATTTGAAATAACAATAACTAACATATATTAACATTCCAAAGTTCACAAATAATCAACAAGTCATGGGACATTTACAAAATATAGCACACACGTACTACCAAAAATATAATTAGTCATGCAGTCAAAGTCGTAGGCCTTACAAGCCTCACCCCAACTAATCCATTTACAAAATAGTCAAAAGATCAATACTCCTAACCTAGTTCACAGCAGAACCGCTAGTCTAGACCTCCTCAACCGGGCCCTCTTTGGACGGCTCCTCTTCCGAGGGATTCTCCTCCACCGGATCCTCTTTCAAGGGCACCTCACGAGCCGCACTCTCGACTCTGTCTCCCACCTCTTCTATCAGTATAGTGGTGTCAGCCAATATACCAGTGGCCCACTCCTAAACCTTGTCGACTACCCTAATCAGTCGGATCCTAGACCTCCGAACCTGGTCACGGGCGACCTCAGCCCTAACCCGCTCCTCAGCTGCTATCCTCTCGAGCTCCAGGATCCTAACATTATGGGCATCCACAGTAGCCCTCAGTCCCTCAATCTCATCAAGTAGCGTCTTATTAGTAAGCACCAGTTGGCGGCGTTTATCATTAATCGATAACACTAGGTTGTTAGGGTAGGTGTACGTCTCCCTACAGTCACTGCGAAAGAACCTATTGAAGGGGGAGTATCGGACGCGGGGTCCTCCACCAAGCACTCGATATCAAAAAGATCTAAGAGATTCTACGTGACCATTAGCCTCTCCATTACCACTATCCCCATTAGCCTCATGAACACCATTTCCGTCCCTATTCCTACAAAACAACCACAAAACTCAAGACTAGAAACTTAGAGTCACTAGTCCACTCAATACATCAACTTAAGGCATAACAAGGTTATCTCAATTCTAGTCTTAAGAGTAAAGTCCCTAAAATATTTCCCAAATAGATCTCTAACCTACACTTTGATACCAACTGTGATGCCCCACCTCTCCCTAGGGCGAATCCAAGAGTATCGGTGGGACGCCTGCCCAACTCACGCCAAACCTCACTACAAAATCCAAATATAAATACAAACATTCCATTCTATTTTCGAAACCAAGACTCTAGCAACATTTATTGAGCAAATGGTGGTAAAATGATAGCAAAATTTGGACCAAACAATACCCAAAATAGGGTAGAAAAATTAGCGAAAGGAACCAGCAGCTTGCTCCCTTCCTCTCTCGGTTTTTCTTCCTCCTTTCTTCCTAGCTTTCTAACTCTAAGAACTCCACATAAACTCATTCCATCACATATATATACATCACAACAGCTCAACAATCAAGAAATGTGGGAGTTCATAGAGCTACACAACCATCCAAATCCAACAAAAATAAAAACAAGGAGCTACAAGCTCCAAAGCCATAAAATGGAAGTAAGGAAACAAGGCTTTGTTGAAACCAAGTTACCTCTAATTGCTCAAGAAGAAACCCTAACTTGTGGTGTGTCTAAGCTCCCAAAACAACCCCTCTCTTTCAAGCTCCTAGCTCGGCTCTCTCTCTCTCTCTCTCCTTGTTGGTCTTGAAAGTTCCAAGGTAAGCTAGCAAGATTGCTCAAGTTCTTGGTTGATTTGATGAAAGATTGAAGTGATATTTTGAAGACAAGATGAAGGGGAAGAAGGGGGAAGGGGTTCGGCCAGGCTAGAGGGAGAGGAAAAGAGTGAGTGGTGTTTGTTGACTTTTGGGGTTTGTTGAGAAAATGAAAGAAATGAAAGAAAGTCAATCGATTTGACATAAAGCCACATTTTGTCACGTCGGGGTCGATTCGCGCGACGTAACACTACAACCCCAGTTTCTCTCACTTATATACCTCAAATGCATATCCTAACACTCAAAACTTATGTCTAATAGTTGACTCTAGACTCATATGCGAAATTTAAACATCCAAATAATGCAATTAATGACATAATTTAAAGTGCGCAATGCATTTTGAAAATTTTCATGCCGATAAAGTTAAATAATTCTAAATAAAATAAATAAAAATTGATATGAAAATTTACAATATATAAATTAAAATGATGATATGGATCCTCATAGTTTTACTAGGGTTGATGATATATTTTGGTTAACTTTAAACTTATTTTGGTTCGTAAAATAATTAAATTAGAGTGTAATGGTTAATTAGTGTTAATTTTATATTTTGTGTTTGATTTTATTCCATGTGTATATATGCTAGCTGTGAAAATGAGTACGGAGGGTTAGCAACCGAGACGTCCGCTTAAGCGGCCCCAAGATCAAAGAGGTGATAGAGAATCTGCTGTCAATCAAAGTACCGCCCGATAGGGAAGGGGATCAAGTAGCCTTAGCTATAAATTGACTGATTTACTAGAACGTTTAGCTCCCTAATAGGGCCAAGAGGCTGAACAAATAAATCAACCTAGAAACCAAGAGTTGGGAGAAGATAGGGCCTTAGAAAGGTTCCAAAAATCTTCTCCACCTAAATTTTCTGGGGGTCCTGACCCCAGGGTGGTGGAAAATTGGTTGGAAAGTATGGTTAATATTTTTGAAACATTGAGATACCCAGAAGAAAGGCAAGTGACATTTGTCGTGTTCTAGTTCGAGGAAGCGGCTAGGTCATGGTGGAATGTTATCAAAACAAAATGGGAAAGGGAACAGATCTTGTGGAATTGGATAAATTTTACTCATGAATTTAATGAAAAGTTCATTCCCCTACTCATTCAAGAGAAGAGAGAATGATTTCATAAAACTTTGTAAGGGGACGATGAGTGTTGCGGAGTATGAAGTCCAGTTTACTAAACTATCAAAATACGCACCAGAGCTAGTTGCTACCGAGCAAAAGAGAAAGAGACGATTCATCCAAGGCTTAAACTTCAAAATTCAGGAAAGCCTTGCAACAGTTCAAATTCAAACAATTAGTGACGCACTCGAAAGAGCCCTAAGCGTTGAAAGTAACAAATCCCAACCAAAGGCTTTCCATGTATGGAAAAGGAATACGCCTGGTAGTAGTAACTTTGGAGCATCTCAAAGGAGTGCACCGCCTTCCAAGATTGGACGAGGAACTAGTGGAGTGAGACTTCCAACCCCTTCTTCTCCTACTCCCGAAAAGCCAGAAAGATCATCAGCAAGAGGGATTCAAACCGGAAGAGGTCAACCAGCGGGACCAACATGGGGACGGCAAGGGATGGCTTCTTGCGTTGCTTGTGGACACTGTGGAAAGACCAACTATAATGAGGGTAACTGCTGGATCAAGGGACGGAAATGTTTGGCATGTGGGAGTGCTAACCATCAGTTTAACAACTGCCCGAGAAACCAGCCAAAGCCCTAGGATAGAACTACTCCTAGGCCGGCTAATGAAGGTGGAAACCGACCCAAGATGCTAGCAAGGGTTTATGCTATAGATCCACATCCGTCCCAGAATCATTTGAGGTGATCGAAGGTACAATCCATGTATTCCATTGCCTTGCCAAAATTCTGATAGACCCTGACTTCTACACATTCCTTTGTCAATTCTAACTTCATGAATGGAATTAATGTGAAACCTGAAAGGTTGCCATATAATCTAGAAGTTGGGACAACCACCAGTGAGCATTGCTTGTTAGCTAACTTGATCTATAAAAATTGTGAAGTTTGGGTTAGAGAAAGGAAGTTGGTGATGGATTTAATAGCCCTACCGATTCGAGGATATAATGTTATCCTAACTATGGACTATCTAGCCCAATATCACGCACAGTTGAATTGTAGAACTAAGATAGTGAATTTTCATATACCGGGTGAATCAATCCTGAAAATGGATGAAACAAATAAGTTGGCATCCTCTGCCCTTATATTGGGGATTCAAACTAGAAAACTGTTGAGTAAAGGGGCATTAGGCTACTTAACCTACTTGATCAATACCCTAAAGGATAAAGTGAAAGTCGAAGATGTGCCCATAGTGAAGGACTACCTCGATGTTTTTTCCGAAGAATTAAAGTCAGTGCCTCCTAAAAGAGAAATAGATTTTAAGATAGAATTAATACTCGGAACATACCCTATTTCTAAAACCCCTTATCGAATAGCACCTGCCGAGTTGAAATAGTTAAGGTTGTAATTACATAACTTACTGGAGTGAGGGTTCGTGCATTTGAGTGAATCCCTGTAGGGAGCTCGGTGCTATTTGTTAAGAAGAAAGATGGAGGGTTAAGTTTATGCATAGATTATCGGAGTTTGAATAATACTACGATCAAGAATAAATATCATTTGGCTCATATTGATGAATTGTTTGATCAACTGCAAGGAGCTATAGTATTTTCTAATATCGATCTTAGGCAAGGGTATTATCAATTGAGAATCAGGAAGGAAGACGTGCCAAAAACTACTTTTAACACCCAATATGGACATTATGAATTTGAAGTAATGCCCTTTGGGCTAACCAATGCACCGGCAGCATTTATATATTTAATGCACCGAGTTTTCCGATCTTATCTGGATCAATTCATGGTGAGCTTTATTGATGATATCCTAGTATATTCTAAGACTCAGGAAGGACCTGAACAACATCTGAGGATAATATTACAATTACTAAGACAGCACCAGTTGTATGCTAAATTTAGCAAGTGCGAATTTTAGTTAGAAAAGGTGAGCTTCCTTGGACATGTAATTTCAAAGGAAGGAATCGGTGTAGATCTAGCCAAGGTAAAAGTTGTTACCGAATGGAAATGACCAGAGAATCCTACAAAAATCCATAGTTTCTTGGGTCTAATAGGGTACTACCGCCGGTTTATAAAGGATTTCTCTAGAATTGCAGGGCCCCTGACCTAATTAACTCACAAGCATGTTACTTTTATATGGGATGCCAATTGTAAAACTAGCTTTCAAGAACTTAAGAAATGTTTGAGCATGGTTCCTGTGTTGGCCTTCCCGAATGGAAAGGATAGCTACCATGTATATACCAATGCCTCGCGTGAGGGATTAGGGAGTGTGTTGATGCAAAATGAGAAAGTCATAGCATATGTTTCTCAGAAGTTGAAACCTTATGAGCAGAATTATCCAACACACGACCTAGAACTGACTGCTATAGTGTTTGTCTTGAAGAAATGGAGGCATTACTTATATAGAGTCATCTTCGAAATTTATACCAATCATAAAAGTCTTAAATATTTGTTTCCCAGAAAGAATTGAACCTAAGACAACAATGATGGTTAGAGTTTCTAGAAGATTATGAATGTACCATTAATTATCATCCTGAGAAAGTCAATGTGATAGCAAATGCTCTCAGCAGAAAGGTTCAGGTGGCAAGGTTAATGGTTAAAGAATGGCACATGTTAGAGGAAGCCTGTGCCTGGAATCCCTGACTAGAAAGTAAGAAAGTGATCATTGGGAACATCATGGTTCAATCCACAGTGCTAGAATGTATTAAGGATGCCCAAAAATAGGATCCCTCCTTGTAAAAGCGATTAGAAAAGGCCCGCAGAGAAGAATTTCCCGATCACAGTGTGGGACCTAAAGGAATATTAAGATTCCAAAATCGGATAATTATAACAAAGGATAAAGGATTAAAGAGAGAAATTTTGAAGAAAACTCACCGTTCTAAATACATGGCGCATCCTGGCAGTAGGCAGTACTAAAATGTACAAGGATTTAAAGAAACTGTACTACTGGGATAATATGAAGAAGGAAATCACTTTTTTTGTACAGACCTATCTTACTTGCCAACAAGTTAAAGTTAAGTACCAAAAACCCTCAGGATTATTGCAACCTCTAGAAATTCCTGAATGGAAATGGGAACATGTCACTATGGATTTTGTATCTGGATTGCTATGTACTCAAAGAAACCATGATGTGATTTGGATAATAATTGACCAGTTAACTAAATCGACTCATTTCTTGCCAGTAAACATGAAATACTCACTTGAAAGATTAGCCAAGCTATACTTGGATGAAATTATTAGGCTACTTAGGGTACCAATGAGTATAATTTCTGATAGGGATCCATGATTTGTATATCGATTTTGGAGACAAATGCAAACTGTTTTGGGCACTAAATTGAATTTTAGCACTACATATCATGCTCAAACAGATGACCAATCAGAAAGAACTATTCAAACTCTTGAGAATATGCTAAGATCATGCACAGTGGATTTTAGTGGAAGTTGGGACCAACACTTAGCATTAATAGAATTTGCATACAATAACAGCTGCCATTCTTCCATTCAAATGGCACCCTACTAAGCTCTATATGGGAGAAAGTGCAAATCACCAACCTACTAGGATGAAGTAGGAGAAAGAAAAATCATAGATTCGAAGAAACTGCCGTGGGTGGAAGAAACTTATGACAAGGTAAAATTGATAGGGCAAAGAATCAAAACAGCCCAAAGTCGACAGAAAAGCTATGCAGATCATCAGAGGAAGGATCTAGAATTCGAAATTGGGATAAGGTATTCCTTAGCGTTACTCCATTGAAAGGAAGTACCGAAGGAAGGAAAGGAAAAAAGTTCAAACCTAGATATGTAGGACCATATACAATCCTCCAACTAGTAGGAAAAGTTGCATACTGATTGGAGTTACCTGTTAATCTATCTTGAATTCACAATGTTTTCCATGTTTCCTTCTTGAAATAGTATCACCTAGACCCGACCCATATCCTTCAATCGATAGATGTTGAGTTGGACAAAACCTTGGCCTATGAATAGCAACCCATGCGACTTCTAGACTGAAAGGTGAAGGAATTAAGAAACAAATAGATTTCTCTAGTTAAAGTTTTATGGAAGCATGATGGATTAGAGGAAGCAACCTGAGAGTTAGAAGAAGTCATGCTGGAAAAGTACCCAGAGCTCTTCATAAATAAAGGTAAGAATTCCAAGAACAAAATTCTTTTAAGGGGAGAAAGTGTGAGAGCCGAGCATACACCCTACTTTTGTGCATGCATATAGATAGTTGCCATGTGTAATTACCTCATTCCAACTTAAAACACATATATATTGTGTCTTGACCAAAGATTTAGGTGTAAAAAGGGTGATTATAAAAATTTCATAGGGTCAAATTCAAGGACTTAATAGTCGGTAAATGAAAATTGGTAGGATGTTAGTGTAATAACTTTAACTTTCATGCCACAATTATAGTAAACCATTCTTGTAATTGACTAGAGAATGCCACCTGTCCTTCTTGATGATTCATGTTTAAGAAGCTAGAGAGAGGACCGAAATACCCTTGACAAATAGGCTTAAGACTAGGCTGTCCCTAGCTTCATAAAACTAACAACTACTTGAGTTTTCTTGATCCTCTTGTTCGACCAGCCTAGCTTAGGAAAGAAAGAGAGAAAGTGCTATGAATTCTTCATTTCTTTTACCTCTAGTCCAAGAGAGAGAGTTGATAGAAATTTGAAAACTAAGCAAGGAGTTTTTGTGTTTTAGCTCAATTGCAAGAAGAGGAAGAACAAATGCAGGAGACAGGTTGGAGGAGCAGTAGATTCTTCTTTTTTCTTCACTTCTAATCTCGAAAATACTTGAGATAAATGGCTAAAAAACCTTCCTAAGCTTAGTACTTTTCAGTTATGGGTTACATGTTAGGTTGGACAAGAAAGAATGGATTTTGGATAGAGAATCTATTGTTATGCTGAACTAAACCTGTTATTGCTGTCCGATTGATAGATGATAGGTTTCAATGAAGTTTGACAATAAAAATCAATACGATTTTTGTCCAAAACACCTCTTAATATCATAAGCTAGCTTTGCATGTGAATTTTGTTCTCTTCTAAGTGAGAAAACTGAGTTATAGACCTGAATCACAGCCACGTGCAGCTTAAGGAAATATCCTGTGAAACTTTGTGTAGGAAACTTAGAGAAGTATTGTTATTAAAAGCTATGTAACCAACATATTCCTTCTTATAAATGAACCCCTGAGTAGTAGCATGGCGATTCTAGGTGAATTACCTTGTGAAGTTGTTGAATTAACCCATGAACACAAAAACTATTTCTGCTACTGAAGTTGCAGACAGCCTCCAGCAGCTGTCTCAAATCGACTAGAACGTCTTGTAGGAGAGTCGGAATTGGATGCCGTTAATTGCGTTTGAAACTAGATTCATAAACTTTCCAACGATATAAAACTCAAGGTTTGATTCATTTTCTATAAATCCCAGTAAATTGTGCAAGTTGACTGAAAACAGGAACCTACACCTCTGATTCCTAAATAGTTGCAGCGACTTCCAATTCAATTTAGGTTGGTTTAAGTTGGGAGTCTTGGAAGGATGTCTTCTAGAAGTTTTTAATGCCGAAGTCTAGTTTCTAATGGTGCTAGTTTTACCATTTTTTGATACATATAACATAAGTTATGATTTTTCTGATAGGTACCGCCAATGCTGATCGTCCTTGGATAACTATAGGAAATTATACAATGTTGACCTAAATAAACTTAATTGGGTTAAATGTGTAGAAACACCATTAATAGTGCTAAATTAAGATATATTTGGAATATTTGAGGGATTGTGGCTTTAATATTATCTCAGGAACTGAAAATGATTGAGGACTTGATCCAAGGTCTGAAGGATGATTGATTCTTTCATGGTAAGTGTTTGCTGTGTATGTTCTATGATTTCATTGTGTGATTGTGTTGTGACTATTTGTGGAATGTGCAAATGATATGTGAAACACTTACAGGCGGATGTGTACTTTATCACACTCGACCTAATCAAAATTGAGTTGTTTTGACTAAATGATCGATTGTTGAGAAACTTATTGTGCATGATTGTAAGCCTTTGGCTGAATTGGACCCCACCCTCCGTCATCGGCTGACTCAAGCCAGTGATGGATTTGGTTGAGAAGGTTGGTAACCCTAGGACAATGATTAAAATATGGAATACTCGAGTATGTCCACCAGTGTATGAAGAATTGGCCAAATGGATATTGTAGGGGATTGTGTATTCTTTTGAACGATATAAGGAAGAGAAGGACGGAGTGTGCAGTGCCGGTGTAGTGGCATCTGTATCCTTTCAATGATTGTCGTTGATTGAACGTGTTTGAATTTGAACGTGATTGCTATGCCTTGAATGTATTTTGCTTGCCGAAATGTGAAATATGCATTTCTTATTTGGGAACCTCACTAAGCCTTTTGCTTATGATTGTAGTTGTTTTCCTTAGCAGGGTTTGAAGGCCAGGGTTGAGCGGTAGGACTAGCGGCGTGAAGTTCAAGTTATAATCTGGCCAAATTTCTGATCCATTTTGGATTCGATACTAAAGCTCGGATGACTGTATATATGCTTTATGAATTTAAGTTACAAATGGTGGTAGACTTCTACTCTTTTGAGAAATGGTATATAAGTGCAAGTTAAAAATCATTTATCAAAATAAATTATTTTATATTAGGGTTATTAGAGTGAGTCTTGTCGAAAGTCAGGCAAGCAGTCCGCTAAACCCTTTGGCTCGCCTTAGGGTGAGGTGGGTTCATCACAGCGAACGAAGGGAGGAATAATAGTGTTATGTTTTATGTGCTTTTAGTATTTCTATAGGTAATTTATACTTTTAAGGCTTAGATAAGATATATAAACACACTCTTTTAATTTTTTAGAATTTTTTCATGTAACTAATATAAATAATTTATTATTTTATTATATTAAACATAAATTCGTGCATAGCATGGGTTAGAATACTAGTTAGCATTATTCAAGGGATTTTTGATACTATAGGGCTTCACATAATTTGAACTTATTAGGTTCAAATAAATCAAAAAACCGGTGTCCTTAGACAATAGAACAACATATGACCTAAATCCTTCTTGTCCTACTCACTGGTGTTAATTTCTAAAATAACACTATCTCAAAACTATTTCAATTTGCCACAATGATTCTTTTTCTAAAACTATTACCCAAGTTAAGATTATCTTTGCCAGCAAACCAAAAGCATAAACCACATCAGCCCTAACATTCATCCGCAGCTATTATTTAAAGAAATTTTTTCTTTTAATTGAATAAAAAGCTTTCTTCTAATTCAACTCTAAACAGAATTCCAATCGCTAATAGAGGATTCTTAGAGTCTTCTCTGTTGTAGATTCAGGATTTGAATCTGGACTACAGGGGTTAGAAAGAATGTGGAGAGGGGCAAAAGGTTATATAAAAACACAAGAAACAAAAAAGTTGTTATAAAAACTCCAAATAGAATTACCAAAGTTTCCGGAATCTAATATAAGCAAGAAAAATAAAGCAACTTTACGCCCAGAAAGTAACTGACAGCCACAAAAATGTGTCGTAAATCAACAATCAATATATTGAAACAAAAATAAGAAAGAGCCGTCCAACCAACATGATAGGCCTTGACAAAGTAAAAATGGAAAAAGACTACAATATTCAATCTTTTCAAAACATACTCATCAATTGTAATAGATTAATTGTGAACAGTGTAAAGTGATGAATAAGTCGTTGCAGTAAGTAAAAGAATCTTAATTTATACCCTATCCATCCAACAGAGTGAATTAATCAGAACTACAGAGTAAAATCAACTAAAATACAAATTGAAATGGTTGACATTAAGTATTGAATTTAAGCATCAACCAATTCAACATATATCCAATACACAATAACAAACCGGAGCAGACCTTATGAAATGGTGGAATCAATATTAATTGAATAATGCATAACAATCAGAAGAGAAACTACATAACTAGCATTTACATTAACGTTACTAACCTGTAATACCCCATTAAGGTGTGTAAGATTGAAAAGTAGAGGAATCTTGCAAAAATCCAGTCAATTTGGTTAAACCATTTGGATCAATCATCTTACCATGACTCCAGTCTTGCAAGATAAATAATTGACTCAGTAAAAGAAATTAGGAGAGGTAGAAAAACAGCAGGCAGAAAGAGAACATGAATGGACGTTCTTTTTTTTTTTTTTTCTTTTCATGTTTTAAGTATTTGCAATGCTGTCAAAGATGACTTCAGCTTGGGCCTCGGGTAATAGTTTTCGAAAAGTAGTAAACTGGCATATGGTTTTTTGGGGAAGTGTTATCACAGAAATTAAGCCACTAAAGCAAAGACTCTTTCAGAGTGCATTTGATTTTGTGGAGGGTATGTTTGTCGGGATGAGGTAAGACTTTCAATAAGGCTTCCAACAGAGAAGGAATGCATTTAATTCCACCCAACCATCCACGATCTAAAAGTGCTAAAGTACCCCAAGGCTTCTAACAGCAAACAGTCCCTGAGCAAAACTGCAAGAGTAAACAACAAGACCAACTTCTTTCCAAAATAAAAATAAAAAAATTAAAATTAAAATGAAACTCTTCCGCCGTCAGTAGGATAACAGCAGGATGGACTGTTCTGGAACAACTCCTGATATTTGAGAGAGAGTGTGTGACAGTGTGTGTGTGTGTGTGTGTGTGTGTGTAATAAGCATCACAAAAGGCTTCCTCAGAACAGAATTTTAAATCTGGCCTGTTCAGGCTAAAGCTATTCAGCAAAGAGGGTATATCAAACATCGCTATCACGGCAACAAAAAAGAGAATCATACAAACATGTAACACCCATTTCTTTTTCATATCGTCATGTATATTTATCAAAAATGTTGGCTAAAACCAAACTACATATTAGACTACAATGTACAAACTAGGCTCAGTCCTTCCACCTTCTGAGTTATATGCGAGAAATTTTGCCACATTAAACCCTCACTCCCAGCGATTTGTGATGTTCTTTGGTCAAATTTCACCATGTTCAGCACTTCTAACCAAAGTAGCTCACTTTGCTCACAGTCAACTATAAATTCAGTTTAACATTCTGGAAGTGAGTGAGCTGAAGCATATGGTGAAAAGCTAGCAGCTGACTCACTATACCGGAGTGCTTGGGGCTGCTGACTAGAAGAACCAATGTAGCTGGATGAGGCATTGCCTGGACTAGGAACATAGGAAGATATAAATCGTGAATTAAGGGGTGACAAAGAAGGATAACCCAGTGAGTGGTGAGATGAAACCAAATAGGATGTATGAGATCTTTGAGAGGAAGCATTTCTGAGATCAACTGAGCTTCTGCTCACACTAAGGTGAGGAGATTGGTTATAAGACCGAAGCGACTGCAGGTTGTAAGGAGTGGAGCTAGAAATAGAACTGGGACGGGAGACTGAATGGGACCCAGGAGATGCAGGGGCTATACGTATGGCTGATGATGAAGCTAATGATGATCTAACGGATGACAATACAGATGATGAAGCCGGAGTAGATGAAAGCAAGGGTGTAGATTCAGAGGCTGGGGGTTCACCAGTGCTAGTTCTTGCATCACGTTTGCAAACAGGGCAGAAGGTTCTCCATGATGTAAGCCAAGCGTCAACACAGATAGCATGGAATTCTGTCAAAAGATCCAAGAATCAATCATGCCATGAAGAGAAGTATTTTGCAAGACAGGATATTGACACAACCAACATCATCTCACACACACACACACACACACACAAGAAAAGTTGGCACCAAACAGATTAGACATGAATTCTTACAATTCCATGATCAAGTTAGTGAACCCAAAGCTTCATTTATAAAGGTGGTCTGCCTACAACTAAAGCATAGCAGCAAACACCAAAAACAAAATGACCTCCCATAAAGTAGATGATCTGTGGAATTCTGTCAAAAGCTCCAAGAATCAATCATTCCATGAAGAGAAGTATTTTGCAAGACAGGAGATGGACACAACCAACATCATCTCACACACACACACACCAGGAGAAGCAGATTAGACATGAATTCTTACAGTTCCATGATCAAGTTAGTGAACCCAAAGCTTCATTTTTAAAGGTGGTCTGCCTACAACTAAAGCATAGCAGCAAACACCAAAAATGAAAATGACCTCCCAAGAAACATAAAGTAGATAATCTGTGCATGCCTGTCATTTCAAGAGATGTAAAACTCCAAAATCACCAAATATATTCAGACTTCTTAATGCAAATGCACTCATTTAATGTGCTATTTACAGGAACAAATTGTAAATGAAACAAGAAAACATTCTATACTTTTCCTTTGGTGACTAGTAGACGAGGGAATGGGAACCAAAGCATGAACAAATTTACATTATAGTTGTAGATATAACTCAAAGGGCAGCAAATATGTTGCAACTTCCACGCATTTCAATTATATTTGAAGTAACAAACACCCATCAGTCCCATTAATAGTTCTATAAGAAGGTCACACCTTTTAAGCTAACACAACAACTCTTTGCAAAGTAGGGGGGTGTGTCCAAAAACTAGGGGAACTGCAACAGTGCAAAAGGTCTAACAAACTGACAAATTTAAAGACAAAAGCCTATCCCTTTTCAAGACACAACCTGGCTGATTTAATTTTCTTAACTTGCAAGAAACCTAATTAACCAAATTGAATTGAGGATGCATTTTGCTTTTAGCCCTAGAAATATTAAACATACAGATGCTTGTAGTGATGGAATATGGAAGAATATTATTACCATTACAAAATATATTTAAACTACATTTTAACTTGTTTGCTAGTATATCTTTCTCTTATTATCGTATGAGATAGGGATATACGTATTTGGTCAGTTAATTTTCTTTTTTTAAGAATTATTCCGTGCTCAAGTGATTTCAATTTCAGAGAATCATCTTAAGACTAAGTTCAACTATTCTATGCTCATGCTAAATTAATTTCAAAGACACATTACAAAAAGAATATGAGAAACTTCATTGATAGTTGAACTATACTGATAAAACCAGTTAATTCATCCTAGCACTTTCAGCTACAGATCTTTTAAAAGGTCCAGATCTACACTAGAGTCAGCTTTGAAAAATCAATAAATGATCATGCCACAAACAGAACAGAAGATCTCACCATAGCGACAGGATTACTTTAAAAGGCTAGAACAAGAACTTCACAATAGTTGGAAAATAAATAACAAGAAACAAGTGCCTATGAGATAAAGGTAGATATTGTTCTTAATGGACTCCAACAATCAACTATCTTCTGCAATACCAACACCATGCATAGTGTTTGTTGAATACTAGATTTTACAACTAGGATTGACAGGGGACATCTTAACTGCCACGTAAATTATTTTTACTATGCATTAAGCCGAAAACAAGTACAAACAAAAGACAGAGTCAAAATATTTTTTTTAACCAAAAATAGAGGAACAACAATTTAGAAATCTGAAGCTCTAAACATGGAACTATAATCTGTAAAATTACTACTGATTCAAAATATACACACTGATGATTTCCATTCAAGTTCACATGTAAGATTGTCAACATCCATTAAAATGGACAAGAATTATAATATAAACACATTAGCTGAGAACAATTTTTATAAAACAAAGAAATAGATAATCAGTTCATGTAAAACTTAGATATTAACAGGTAAGAGATGCACCCTCCTGTCAACTATATAATATCCAAAGTTATGCTGAAAAAATAAGCCACCAAGATTGCTTCTCTAAATGTAAGACCTAAAAAACTCTGTTTACACTTACTGTGGCAGCATGGAAGAATCCTCAGCTTCTCACCAATAGTGTAGTCTTCTAGACATATAGCACATGTTGTTGAAGTACAGTTATCATCAAGAACAGCTGTAAATATTAAGCTGGGCATGGCTCTTACAAGACGCCTGCTCATTCCATGGAACTCTCGGACCTGAGAAGTTCGAGGATGCTCCCTTCGGATGCGATGCCTCCGAACAAAGAAACATGTTGCCAGCACTGCAGACATGGCAAGTAATGAAATGAAAGAGATAGCCATAATTGACCATGCTGAGCTCTCAAAGCTTGGTATTATCCACACTTCAATCCCAGCAACAGCAGCATACTTTGAAAGAATTTCCCCTGAACGTTTTGCAACAAAGACAGCATTTATTTTTATACCAGCTGAATTTCCTGCCACTGCAATTTTCAAATGAATTCATTAGATAATTGTCCTTCAAAGAAAGCAAGCATGTTATATTGGTATCTAAATTTATCAGATAATACTTGCTTCCCTCTTTCCAAGACCCTCCGGCTCAGGGCATCCGAGCCTCTTTCGCCCACTCGAGGAAAAGAAATTTGGGGGAATAATTTTCACTTCATTCACTTCATTTGATCTTCAACATATTTTACATCTTGGTCTCCAAGGGCTTAAAGTCAAATAAAAAGACCTAAAACTCAAGTAATTATGATTTTAAGATAACAGGAATTTCACCAGGGATAGGGATACCAATCTTTGATCCCTTTAAGGGTTTTCTCTTGTAATGAACCTTGCCGCATCAAACTTTAAGTGCTTAAAATGTGGTAAGAACGATGCACCATTAATTAAGTTAAACCGAAGCTCCTACTTCCAACTACTGCAGCTTTATATATGTAACCATACATAACTGACATAAGTTTCAGTGGTTGCATAGGTGAGAAATAGAAAGGATAATGTGCCACTATCTCATTGGTTAAACAAGAAAGAAGAAAAAAAATTTTCCCTCTCACCAAATTCTTCTTTTCTGTGGTAACTATACATGGTAAAGGCAATAACCTCATGCATAATCCCATCCTCTCTGTCTAAGCTTCACACAGATGAGGGAAAATTCACGGTCAATTCCATCTTTCACATTTTGGTTTTATAATTATACCATTGCAAGAAAAGGAATGCCTCAGTGAGACAGTCATTTGTAGATTACCAAAAGAGTTTGTTCTGTAAAACCCTGTCTCAGACCAAAAATTAACAACAACAACAACAAAAAGGGTGATATTTATGACACCACACCCAGGCATTGAAAACTGGATGACAAGAGGCAACAAGAGAAAAATGAATTCCCTGAGGGTATATATGTATTCAGTTTCAGGAACAGTTTACATATTCTGATTCCAGCAGACACCAGTAAATCAGAAATATCAGCATACCCATATTTATTTATCTCAAAGCACAGAAATCCTTCTTTGTCTATTGCTAATTCATAAGTCATAATAAAATCAAGCAAGCAGTTGATTTTTTGCCAAACAAGCATGAGCACGTAATGCACTAAATAAATCATAGCTATGGAGAGAAAAGGACATTACTTGCAACTAATTCATCATCTTCACTGTTATAGATAATGGCAGCTTTAAAACCTGCAGTTTGAGCACTTCTAACTTTCTCCTCGAAGCTACATCCTCCCCTAATAATCAGCACAAAAGGGGAAATGGTGCCATTCCTATCTGTATTGACATTATTAGTCAATGGCAAGCATGCATCCAAGGGCTGTGCTATGTACAGTATACCACCTTTCCCAGATCCTTTCACTGACGGAGCTGCAATTGCAGTCAAGCTAAATCAACAGGTGCCACAGAGCTTATAAGTTAACAGCAAAAAATGAAAAAAAGAAAACATAAAGGCATGCCTTGTACAATCTGTTTAATTCTTGCACGAAATTTATCTTGCAATTCGGAAACAAAACAACAAACTCCATTACTCACAGTTTTCAAGCTATCACCAGAAGAAAGAAGTCCTCGAATGGTAAGTTTGAAAAAATTCCTTTAAAGTGTTTTTTAAGCAAATTCTTATGTGATTTATAGGCCTATACCCGAAAGCAAAGTGGGATATATTATTTAGAAAAGTTTTTTTTTTTTTATCGTTTGCTTACAACGTCTCCCAACCACATTTTATCTTTTCAACCATCTTTTAATGCAGTGAGTAACTCAGGGGAAAATAAAATCAAATAATCTTCAGTCCAAAGGCACAACCTCGAACGATTACACAAACAAGTTCACAAGAAAATGCACGCCTTCTGCTACTTGAATCTACAGTTTGAAGCCCAGATCAAGACTACTTTTTTTTCCAAATGAAAGGCTGTTCAAGAAAAGCTTAGCCTGAATTAATCGAACAGCTACCCCAGATACAAAATGATCAAAATTCAGCAAGTCATACTTCAAAAGAAGCTCCCTTTGATACAATTAAGCAAAACCCAGAATCCAAATTCCACCAAACGGCATCTACAAATCCCAGAATTCAGATTTCCAGATTAAAAAGAAAAGAATCAAACACCAGCACACAAATTTCAGCCGAAATGAACAAAAAGACAATCAAATGAATCAAATTTAAGCTCACCAAAAGTAGCTTCAATGTCGGCAAATGACAGAGTAACGTTTTTCCCAATCAAAACCACGTTTCCTGAAGCTGTGATAGCCATTAAAGATACAAACAACGAACACAAGAATACCCAGAAATTCATCTTCATGTTCTTCTGAAGGACCCCACCCCTAGTAATCTTCAATTCTCTAGCGAGGAAGAGAAAGACGGAAACAGATTTGACAAAATAAAACTAGGGTTTTAATTTGGTAATAGAAACATCAGCTTCCATTCTTCTCAGAAGAATTGACAATTGACAAGTGAAGATTTGAAGTTCAATGTGTGAGTTCCCCAAAAAAGGATTTTCCTTTTTTTCTTTTTAATTTTTTACTTCAGAAAAACTCGAGAGAGAAAGGAAGAGGGTTTGGGTTTTCAATAGAAACAGATTTTTAGACAAAAAAAATTCCAAAATTTGTGGGTATTTTAAAGATCTTGTCTCATTGTCGTGCTGTAATGATTATCCTGATTTGTATGAAAGTTGTGATTGAGGATAGAGTGAATTCAGTGGGACTAAATAAATGCAAAGTTGTAGTAATACTGTGTCGATTAGTGCTTCGAAATGACAAAAATAGCCTTACTCGGAGTTGATGAAGTAATTATTGAAGTAATAAAAATTTTGAAAGGCTACTTGTTTTTTGGACATACGATGAGAGAGGGTTCCACTGTTTAATTCTTTGTAAAAATTTAGATCATATAGGCAAAAGTTTGCGCAATCCTGTATCTTTAGGACACATAATTAGAAAGTTATTTTAAAAATATAAAATTTTTGCAATGACGTAAAACCAATAAAAACTACCATCATGACTCTTTCAGTTTTGATATTTTATCTTTTAATATCATCTTTACATGTTGAAATTAAAGAGTTATGGCTTTTTAGTTGTTCTTTAGTTATTTCTATGCATAGCAATAAAATCAAATAATTAATCTTAGAGACTAATAAATTTTTTAGAGGCATGATCATTTCAACTTGGATATATTTCATTCTTTAATATCATCTTTACATGTTGAAATTAAAAGCTTTTATTTTAACCAACTGGGACTGTTGGCTAGGGGTTTTATATCCTATTTGGCAGATCAAGGTTCCAATCTAACTTCTAGGTTTGGGAATAGGGAGGAGGAGGGATAAAAATAAAATAAAAATAAAAGCTTCTATTTTTCATTTTTTCTGATTATTACTTTATGTGTAACATGTTTATATGTTATATCTAGTGTAGTCATTTTTGGAGTACTTTCATACATTAATTAGATGTTCATTTCATCAAATTTTTATGTCAAGCAACATAAAAATATTCATTTTTGTTCAAGTGGGGGGAAAGAATTAGTGAACATCTTACCCCAAACAATAAAATAAGACACCAAAAATAAATACAGTTGAAAGATGGACGTTTCATAAATGAAGAAGATTCTTTTGGTTATAATAATATTCCAATTTGGATCCAGAATTATCCTTCACTGCCCAGAGGGTGGAAGATTATTATAAAAAAAATTAAAGGTGTCTCTTTCTTAATTTGTTTTTATTGATGAGTTGGTAATTAATTTCTATTAGTAAAGTTGAAGTTGGTGCAAGAGCACTGTCATATACTTTGGTTTCGGTCACTTTTGGACGACATTAGCATATGGATATAAAGAGTGGATAGTGGGTCTAATGCTGAGGAGTGCACTTGTAATTAAAGATTGTCTGAGTCAACCATGAAGTTTGAGGACAAACTTGAAACTGTGGGCTGAATGCTTCAAAAAGAAATTGTGAGCTCAACACGATCTTTATTAATTCTTACTATACTCTACTCAGTCAGTCATGCACTATGTAATTTTGTGCTTATCCTTAAAATGACGTGATTCGCTCCTCATCCTGTATCAAGATTTGTGAGTATTATGTTTGAGAAAATGCTAAATTTGGTCACCAATGTTTCAAGTAAAATTTATGGTAATTGAGAAATATTTAATATTTTCTAATTGTGCTAAATTTGGTCACCAATGTTTCAAGTAAGATTTAAGGTAATTAACAAATATCTAATATTTTCTAATTGTTAAATTAAATTGCCGCTAGTCAACATTGACTTTGCATTTTTTTTTTTGTTTTTTTGGTGTCCTTAATGTTCAGTAAGAGGGCAAGGACAATTGCAAATCAAAGCCATCTCTAACAATTCATGGATCCAAATTTACCAACAAGGCCAAATTTAAATTGTAAGGGTTAGAACACGCAATGTAACTCTAACATAACTATCTTGTATAGACCCAAATAAACAGTAGTTGAGTATAATCTCTCAGTTATAAAAATATATAAGTTGTTCACACTAAATTATAAATTGTTAAAGTATTCTTACATCGTTCAAAATGATTACACTAGTAACCTTTTTTGCCTTTCTCGCGATGAAAATCATATCAATATTGCTTAGATATGTACTAGGAATTCCAATAACCAAATATTGGAAAACTAGTAAAACACCTTTTCTTCTTTTTCGTTTTCTTTTTTAAGTTTCATTTATTCGACCTACTAAATTCTCAAGTGTTTGTTCTCTTCTGCATAGTTGTAATATGCTTAATATCATTGTTCAAAATTTGCAATATATATATATATATATATATATATATATGCATACCATTTTGCATTATGAATAGCTAATTGATGATATATGCTATCATTTTTCACTTACATTGGTATCAAAACTCAATTAAGTATTCCTTTAAAATATACCACACATAAACTTTTACGATCTACCTCTTTTTTCTTTGTTGTTTTTGCATCTCAATATGGTTATTAACTGAGCTTCAAAAGAAATGAATATTGCATAGAATTATTTGAGTTATTCAATATCAATATCTGCAGGGATCAAAATAAGTACTTTAAAACTTTACTATTGTAATAGTACCTTTTAAAAAGGAAAGAAAGACAAGAACAAAGAAAAGTTTATTCTTCCCTGATATTATGCTATCATAATATCTAACTACAACTATTGGATATTGTATTTAAAAGTCGTGTAAGAACTTTTTAATAGTCATTTTCTTCTACTAATTTATTTTCATCTATTATGTGTACTATTATTTAAGTGTAATTAATGTAACAAAATAGCTCTCTTTATGTTGAAGGAGAGTGTTGTGTCGATATACAGCGCTTTTAGGGATTTATAGGAACTTTGGAGCACATAAGTTATATACTTCTTTTCAATTCATATTTTATTTCATTTCTAAATATTAAATATAACTATTTGAAATCTAAAGGACCATATTCATCAAAACTCTAAAAATTAAGGACAAAGGCAAAATTTTTGGCCATTGCCAATTTTGTTTGACTTTAACTACTGTAGTTGTTAGTTAACTGTGCAAACTTTGCTTGAAATTATAAATTATGGGGAGTATATTTGTTCTAGTGAAATATTAGGGACCAACTTATCACATAAGATAAACATTGGAAACTAAAACTACATTTCTTCCTATTTGTTTGATTTAAAACAAAAATTGTAAATTTTGACCATGCTTACAAATCACGTGGCCATTCAAGTGCCCATTTCACTAAGGGAGAGTTGGGTTGGATGATAAGATAGAAGAAATTGTAAATAAGAAATCTTAGATTTAAAATCTCTCACTTAACAAAAAAAGAAAAGAAAAGAAAAAAGATTTTCCAATTCACCGCTATGACCTCATAAAAATTCAACAGACTAGAGGCATGGACGGGTGTTAATGACAACTGTTCGAAATGGTGTAAGGATTTTTTAATAGATTGTAATACAAATTGTACTTACAAAACTTTACAACAGACATGCAATTATTATTTAGGAGACTCATATGAATAGTAACAGAATATTACACCTCATGGTAAAGATGCATAAGTAATTCAATTTAAATTACAATTCGTTCAAAAATTCTTATACAGTTACGGACCCTTGGCACTGACAACCATCTGTACTTCTAGTTGGACTTGAACATTGACTTGACACTAGCCCTTCGTTTGATACGTTGGAAAGGCCTAGAATGAAAAAGTCTTTCCAACTTGTTCATTCCATTCTAGTGTTTGGTATGACTCTTTCCCCCTAGAAAGCCCTTCTCCCCTGGAAAGTTTATTCCAACTTTTTCCTGGAATCCCATTCCTCACAAAAATCTAGGGAAAGCCATTCCTACTCTATTCAGAAAATACCTTAATTATAGGAGTCAAGATTACCCTTCTATATTCTATATCTCTATTTCCTATGTACCTATTTATCTTTCATATATATTAATTTGTTATTTACTTTGTCAAATATTAGAACTATTTTGTGAGTTTAATTAATAAGTCTACTACTTTTTTACTTAGGAATAATTTTAATTCTATTTAATGACTTTTCTTTCTTTTTACTTTGAAATAAAATATTTAGTTGACATTTTTAATATATTTTTATTCACAATATTGGATTCTATGATAACCTTTGTTAATTCAAATAAACAATAACATGCCAAAATACATTCATATGAAGTTAAAAAAAAAAGCGTGAATTCATTAGACTATCTGCTAAAGTACAATTATATTTTTCTATTTACAAATAGTTTTTAAAACCATTCAGAAGCAAATCAAGGGCAAAGAATTTAATGTGCATGAATGACGGATTTAACATGTATAAAAAATACACGGAATTCAACATACATGTAATTTAAAATTTTAATTTAGTTATAATTGGTATTTATCTATGACAATTGCATTACATTTAGTATTCATCTATTATAATTGTATGCTATTAAAAATTTATGTTCTCATTTAATAAGTTATTGTGATTTTGTGCCATTAAAAAGTTATTTATTAATTAATAATTCATTTGTCTCTAAATCAAGATGTGTATAGAATGTTATATATAGGGGTAATTAAGTCAATATAGTAGTTTCTTCATTCCATTCTGACTTCTCAATATAATTATACCAGATATGGGAAAAGAAATTAACATTCCATTCTGACTTAGTTACCAAACACTGGAATGATAAATTCTTTCCTTTCCATTCTGGCAGGAAAAGAATTCTGACTGGAAAGATCTTTCCATTCTAGGTCTTTCCATCGTACCAAACGAGAGGTAGGTGAACAAGGTCCACTTATGTACTCCGATACTAAATTTATCCAAGAATTTGCCTGTTTGAGGAAGGGTAAAATCTTAGGTGTCATAGGCAAATATGGTATGTAATGATATTAATTCTTGCTTATTTTGATGGGAAAAAGTTGCATTTTCATGGACTCCCCTAATGCATACCACCGCTGGTGAACTTTAGTAAAAATTTGGATAGCATATTATTTGCAAAAATTTATCAATTTGCATAGTTAATATTTTCTAATCACTTTTTTATTTTACATCTATCACATCAAAAAAAATGTTACTTTTTTTTTTCAAAAAATTATCCCAAATAATATGTTATCCAAACACACTCATTGTTTCTAAAACCAAAAAAGAAGTTTCGGCTGTCATTTATGAGTCATCTACAGTTTCCACGTCTAATCTCTGTGAAACGTAATAACATATTAATCAACACTTCAAGATCCAAAAGTATCATCCACCACATCCTTTTTTTTTTTTTTTTTTTTAATATGCCAACTTGTTAAACCTCCAACACCAGCCTAAGATGTATCCGCCCAAAATCTTAAAGAATACTCGTACATAAGCCATTCATTATCAATACCTCCTTATTTAACGAAAAACATTTAACCAAAAGTTTTGTGTATGACAAAATTGATAATAAGAAAAAACTCAATGGCGGTTAAACAATTTCAGCATTACAGTCAATACCATTCACCAACATTGCTCTGAGTAGCAGATGTTCATTGTTGAACAGGTACATTTTATTGATATACAAGCAGGAGAAAATGGAAACAAGTACTAGAGTACCTGTAATAAAATAATAATAATACAAGAATTGTGGAGAGGCGGCTTACATTTACTCTGATGTTAGAAAAAATTGGAGATGTACTTGACATCAATATTGAGATAAAAAAGAATTGCAAAACCTAGCTATTGGGTACCACAATGATTGAGAAGAATCTTGAAGCTTTAAGAATACTGGATGTCCAAAAACCTGGTTAACTTTTTCACTGATTCTGCAAAAGAAACGTTGCATCAAAATCTCTCCAAAACAAATAAGCATCTGGAAAATGTAAGCTATTAGTTGCATAAATCAGCAGTCTTAAAAGAGTGCACTCATAAATGCAGCATGTAATGGCTGAGAATAGTAATTTCAGCAAGGTCTTGTCACAGTAGGTACTTGTACAAGCTCATATAACCTTAAACCTATTGCTGCGAGATTACATGAAAAAAGCATGACGACAATAAAATACCACAAGTTTGCCTAATTGGTGATGCACGGCTTAGGTTCGCTTTTTAGGAGCACAAATTCCGACAAACAGCTATTCATCTTCTGGTTTTATGTCCTAGTTTCGTTCTTTATCTAATTCTAACTAGTCACTGAAGTAAATTTACGATAAATTTGATCTAAGGCAAATTTAGCAGAATTGATGAAAATTCAACAATGCCTAATTGTCAAAATCATATTGCCTTTTGTCAACTGTTGACTTTGCTTTTTTTTTTTTTTTTTTGGTTCCTAATGTTCAGAGATTCAAGCATCATAGTCCCTAGCAAATACTGACAGTGAAGTTTTAGGATGAAATAAGATGCTTTTTATATCAATATTGCTTAGTTGTGTGTACTTGGAATTCTAATAACAAAAAATGTGAAAAAACTAATGAATCTTCTATTTTTCTATTTTTTGTACTGTTATAATTTTATTTATTCATGCCAACTGTTTCTTCTCTTTTGCATCGTTGGAATTAGTGGTTTTATATACTTTTCTCATTGTTCAATTTTTGCGTAACATATGTACTTACAATTCTGCAGCACTATAAATAGGTAATTGATAATAAATTCTATTATTTTTAAAGGCTCAATTAAGTACCCTTTTAATATACCATATTTGAACTAAGTTGATAATCTACTTTTTTCTTTTTCCTTTTATTTTGCATCTCAATATGTAATCAATTAAGTTTCAAGTGACATAATTATTTTATAGAATTATTTGAGTTATTTAACAAAATTATCAATTTGCATAGAGGTGAAAATAAATACTTTAAAACTTCATCATTGGAATATTTACATTTTAATAGAAAAGAGTGACAAAAATAATATAGAAAGTTTATTTTTCCCCAAAAATCCCTAAAGGCACTTCATACTTTGATACTTACTGTTGCCGGTTATTACAATCATAATTTCTAACTATAACCACTAGAAAATTACATTCAAAAGTCGTGAATAACTTGTTAATAGTCATTTTTTTTGTATACTTGATAGTTATTAGAATGAGCATATTCTAGAATCTTCTTTTCTTCTACCATATTTTTTGTTTTGAGTTTATTTTCCATGTATTGTTATTCGACTATAACTAATTTGACAAAGAACCACACTTCAGAAAAGAATAAGGTTGTGTGGATATAAAGAGCTATTAGAGATTTTATAGAAATTTTGGAACAGATCTATTATATGTTTAATTCCAATTCATATTTTATTTCATCTGTTAAATACATTTATTTGAAACTTAAGATACCACATTTATCAAAACTCCAAATATGAGGGACCAAATTTGGGAAGTCAAAACTTTTGCTTGATGCCAACTTCATTTTGACTTTAGCTATTGTGATGATTCATTAATGGATAACTTTTTTATATACTGTCAGTGTATAATTTTTTTTACACTACAGATTTGGATTGTGCCATATAACACAAATTTAAATTCAAAATTCAAATCATGCACATATGGTATGCATCCAAAATTGTTAATGTAAAAAAATCACTATACTGTTAGGGTATAAAAAGTTAAAAAATCACTATACTGTCAGTGTATAAAAATTGATTCTTCATTAATTGTCCATAAACTGCTTAAAAGAAATACTGTAGGAAGAACATTCACTTTGGTGACCAAAAAAAACCTGTATTTTTGGAACTAAAATGTTGGGGACCAATTTGCTACGTAAGTTAAATTTTGGGACCAAAACTATATTTTTTCTATTTGTTTGATTTGAAAGGAAAAATTCTAGATTTCGGCCCCACCGGTTATTGTTGTGGCTATCCAAATGCCCAAGTTACCCCTCTCGCCTGTTATGCCTTCAACATGCTCATTTTTGATATCACATTCAGTGAGACAGAACTTGGAAACTTGGGTTGTTACTTGTTACAGCTTACAAGGTCCACCCGTGGGATCGTGGACTGTGTCCATATCCAAGAATTTGCCCATTTATAAAAGGATAGACACTCAGGTGTTGAGGGTAGATTTGGTATTTGCTGAATACCAATAATCACTTAGGAAGGATATTTATTAATCGTCAAACTGGACAAATTCAGCATTCTTTTTAGTGTACAACACTACATGGTACTTCGTAATTAGTTTTAGGCAAATGTCAAATTTAACAATTTCAAGAGAACTTAGGGGTAAAAATCAGTCATTTATCGTTGTTGGTTAAAAGAAATTGGTCACAATCGATTTTTATCCCTCTCAACCTCCAACTAATATCGATAGAGAATTCATTTTCACCAAATTGAAATTGAACTGAATTAAAATCAAAAATTGATCTCCATAGTCGGCAAATCATTTTCACCCATTTTAATATTTGGTATAAGAGATGGACATTGGCTTGTGATTAAATCTAAAAACTATATCACTTACTTTAATAAGCTGATTTCTAGGAAAATAAATTAATTATACATAAGCTCTAAAGAAGTATCATGTACCATATGAGATTTGTATTGTATGAAATTTTTTAAAAATACAATGATACAAACATATTATGTAATAAGCAATTAAGTATTAGACATACATACATATATGTCTACATATACACATACATACATAGACACACACATATATACACATGCATGCATGCATACATATATACATACACACACATATATGTATGTATGTATGCGTGTATGTGTATGTATGTCAGTATTGCTTATTATATACGTGGGCACATGCGCTGACATACTGATTACTCTTTAATAATTCAACAAGACGATGTTTAGTTCCTTTTTTTTTTTTTAATAAAAACCACCTAAAATGGTGGAAGGTTAGACATAAACCTCAATTTGTTTATTAAATATTTTTGAATAGGCATCCTCTTAATTTTGACTAAATAAAAATTTTACAAACTTTTAAATGATCTCAACATACTCCGCATTTGTGATACTATGAAGGTACTTGAGTTTTTAACTTGAAATCTTATCATGTTTGCATTTTTACCACTTTTTGAGTAATGTGTTTATTTCCTATCTTTATTTGAAATCCCTTGGATGAATTGGTCATCATCAATGTCTTGGTCTCTGTCACTCTGTGAGTGATTTGCATCTTCATTGGAGTGATCATGAGTTCTCTTAACCTTAGTGTTGAAACAACATATAGTTCAATATAATGCACACTCTCACATATTATTTTGAACTATGTGTTTTTTTGGAATTATTAAAAAGAGTTATTAGTATAATTATTCATAATTGATGAGATAGCTAATAGTTAATAGTCAATATATAATTGTATATGTATCCATTATATGTTTTAAAGCATAACATATATATAAATCTTAAGGCATAAGAGATTAAGGATAAACAATATAAATATTATATATGAAAAAAATAAATTGATTTTCATTTAAAACCATAGGCAAATTGATTTTGAATTCACCAAAATTAAATTTAGCCAACATCCAATTGAAATCAAATTAACCAAAATCAATTCACCTAACTTAATTTGGTTAACCAACTTTATGTTGCTATTAAGAACTCTTGAAATGCATCCTACTGAAAATGTTAATCAACATCCTATTCAGTACAAACTCCAAATGCTTATAGTTTATCCAATAAATAAATAAAACTATTAATCACAATCCAATTTTTTTTTTATAATGATACTCTCATCGTCTTTTTTATTATATAGTCTAATAAATAAAAATCATATGATAAAAATAATTATGAGAGTGCTATTGTAAAAAAGTGGAGTGTGATTAATATTTGTCAAAACATAAGCATCTCTAATCTATAATAGCAATTACAAAGAAAAGTAAATCTTTCCTACACTATCATGTATACTTGTGTACTTGTCTTACACTGGCGATTCACTAGATTGCGCCATCCCGCCAATAGAAGTAGGTAACTATCGTATCAAAATTATTTAGTCTTGAAAAAGTAATCTTTAAAAATAACATAGCATTCCATGATTTCTTCTCCTCCACTTTTCTGCCTGAACCATCTCACTACTAGTTCCTCTTTGAAACCCGTAATAGGCCTGAAGCAATGTTCTTTTGCAATCAAAATACACCCAATAAAACTTCCCGCGAAATTTGGATGAAATTGGGGTTTTGAATTGAATGTGAAGAAAGAAAAATTTTCTGCTTTATGATGGATTTGAGGTTTGGATTGGAAAGAGTGATTTTATTTTCAAGCAATGTAAAATATATGCAAAAGAAATTGGGTGTAAAGGAACCTGACAGGTGGACACAAAAATCAAAATTGAAATATTGAGGTTCCTGAAATTCTTCCCAACTTAATATATAGCAATCCATCGATGTAAAGAAATTTGATAGGTGTGTGCCAATCAAGTCAACAAAATCAGCAAAAATATCAATGTAACTAGGAGAAATAGATTCCACACACAAAATTGGGTTTAATCATTAGATATAAACCCGACCAAATTTTTACTGATGTTGCTTCTTGCTTATTTTGGTACACTATTGTCTACAATTGCAATTACATGGACTGTTCTAGTGCATATAGCTAAAAAAATTTAGTAAGTGATTAGACAAGAATTTCTTGGACTACCAATGGTTATCCCCAGATCTAAACAAGTCTTTGGGTATATAAGGACTGGGATCCAGGAAAGATTAGAAGGGTGGAAGGAAAATTTACTGAATCCTGCTGGAAGAGAAGTAATGCTTAAGTCTGTGATATTGGCCCTACCAACATATATGATGTCATGCTTCAGACTTTCCAGAAGATTATGTAAGGACATCAACATGCTCATGGCCAAATTTTGGAGAGGAGGTACAGCGGAGAGACAAAATTCAATGGATAAGGTGGAAAAGTTTGACCAACAACAAGGAAAGAGGGGGGCTGGGATTTGGAGACCTTTATCATTTCAACATAGCATTACTAGCAAAACAGGTTTGGATGTTATTAACCCAACCTAATCTGCTGGTTAGTAAGGTATTGAAAGCTAAGTATCTGGGAAAGCAATCCTTGTTTCAATCCCAAGCGTCTAAATCAGCTTCCTGGATTTGGCACAGTCTCACGAGTGCTAGGCAATTATTATAAGATGGATTAAGGGTTGGAAATGGAAAAAAATATAAATGTCTGGACAGATAAATGGATTCCATCCAATGAAACAGGAAAAATCAAATCAAGAAGGGCAGAAGATTGTGAAGTGAAAAAAGCTGCTGACTTGATAGAAAATTTCAGATAGAATAGAAGAGGACACTTATTAATCAGATTTTTGATGATGAAGATGCCGGATGGATCATGCAAATTCCCATTAGCTTAACTGGAAGAGAGGACTGTGCTTATTGGAAACACACAAAGCGTGGTTTGTATACTGTCCAATCTGGATATATAGAGAGTTTCAAGAATAACAATCTATACAAAAGGGACCAGGAGCAGTTAGCACAAATATGTAGAGAAATTGAATAGGGAAGAAGCTGGAAAGAAATCTAGAAGTTAAAGGTAAAAAACAAGCTCAAGCACTTTATATGGAAATGCCTCAAAACCATTCTACCTACCAATGAGATAATCTTCAAGAGAACACAAAAAGGATTGCCTTGGTGTAAACACTATTGTAATGAAGTAGAAACACTGGAACATGTATTGTTGCTATGTCCAAAAGTAGAAGAAATTTGGAAATATGTGCCAATTCAGTGGGATGTTTAAAGGAAAGAAGGTGGAACTTTTGGGTCTGGTGGCAAGGTATAATGGCTAGTAAGAGGAGGAAAGAAGAAGAGTCACATATTGCATCAACCGTCTATATCCTATGGGCAATTTGGAAGGAAAGGAACAATCTGCAATTCAATAATTATAGAGGAATTTTGTGGATAGAGTTCATAGAGCATGGAAAGAATGGGAAGAGTATGAAAGGATACAGAATATGAATTTGAGAATAAATTACACCAGAGAGGAAGGAGGAAGAGAAGAACAATCTAATAGAGAGGATGATTCAGCAGAAGTGGTAATTAAAGTAGCAGTTGAAAGCAAGAGGGTTGTAGCAAAACAGGCATGGGAATAACAGCAATGGATAGGACGGGCAAACTGATAGCTGTTTGGGCCATGCTAGAGGCTAGAGGTGGAACAAAAGAACTTATTACTGTGGAGCCAACTAAGTTTGCACTCATTCAAGCAGCAGAAAGGAAATGGAGCAAGATTTCAGTAATGGTGAGAAATGCAAATATCACTAAACTGTTGAGAAGTAAGAACGGAAATGATGCGGTGATAGGCACAATTCAAGAGGATATATTTCAAATGCAAAGGAATTTTATGATGTGCGAATTCAAGGAAACAAGGAAACATGAGCTTAGCATAGCTATTAAACTAGCAATATTCGCTATAGGTTTAATACATAGACATTTGTTGGACACACGATTTTCCTATGTGGCTTGTTAACTCGTAGTAAACTGGAACAAGAATAGGCTAATTGGACATTTGTCCACATACTGTACGTACTTTTATCAATGGAATGAAATTGTTATCGTTGTGCCAGAAAAAAAAAAGAAAAAGAAAAAGAAAAAGAGAGAGAGATAGAAAGGGAGATTAGACAAGAATTTCGTCTACTATACAAGTCATGATATTCTCTCTGAAACCAGAAAAAAGAAATTTGGACCGTCATTTATGAGTTACCTTCATATTTCTATATTTTATCTTTAATGACTTTTTCTCTTTAAAATCCTCACACTTCTTCCCACACCCTTTACATCTTCAACTGCCAATCACAAGATTCGAACCCTCATATTTCCATATCTAATCTGTGTGAAATAGAATGATATTTTAATCAATAATTCAAAATCGAATAGTAACATCCACCAAATCTTTTTTTTTTTTTTTTTAAGGCAACGGAATCTTTGTTCCATATAAAAATTAGGCTGTGCAGGTCCTAAAAACAGCAAGGTGTACTAGTCCAACATGTTAAATCTCCAGCTGCCAGCCTGAAATGTATTGGCCCAAAATGTTCAGAATACTTGTACATAAGCCATTTATTACCTAGTACCTCCTTATTGAACGAAGAACATAAGACCAAAAGAGTCAATAGGCATGAGATAATTTCAGCATTACAGTCAAATACCAAGTTAATCAACATTGCTCAAGTAGTAGATTTCATTGTAGAAGAGGTACAATTTATTGATATACAAGCGAGAGGAAATAGAAACAACTATTTTAGTATCCCTAATAAAGAATACAAGACTGGTGGAGAGGCAGCTAACATCTACTCTGATGTTAGAATACAAAAAATTGAAAATGTACTTGAGATCAATATTTCAGAGAAAAAAGAATCGAAAACCCAGCTATTAATACAACAATGGTTGAGAAGAATCTTGAAGCCTTCACAATACTGAATGTCAAAAAACGTGGTTAACGTTGTCACTGATTCTGCAAAAGAAATGTCGCATCAAACATCTCTCCAAAACACAAAATCAATAACCATGTAGACATTGTAAGCTATTAGTTGCACAAATCAGCAGTCTTAAAAGAATGCACTAATAAATGCAGCATGTAATGAATGAGAATCATAGTTTCAGCAAGGTCACATTAAAATAGTTACAAAGGAAATTCAAGAATTAGCTCAGCAACTGTATTTTATAAGCTCATGTAACTTCAAACCTATTGCTGCAAGTTTATCTGGAAAAATGCATAGCCACAATGAATACCACAAAGTTATCTCATTGGTGATGTATGGTTTATGTTCATTCTTTAGTAGCCGAAATACCAACAAACAGCTATACATCTTCCGGATTTAATGTCCTAATTTTGTTTTTTAACATGTTTTAAGTAACTAGTGATTTGTGTCACTTTCCAACATGACCAGAATCAATGGCAACTCTTACCTATTAATGACATTCCCCAGTGATCTTTTAATCATTTGAAAAATTGTGTATCCTTATTCAAGACTTCTTACTTGTTGCCTGCTACCAAGTTTAACTTAACAACTAGACATGGCCACGGCTCTAAAACCGCTGATTCTGGTTTAAAAAACTGACAACTCTAGTTCTTCTGAAAGGTGGAACCTAACCCAACCCTTATAGAACCTCTTGTTCCAGTTCCAGTTCCAGTTACAGTTCTGGTTTCTTCTGGTTACATTTACAGTTCTTTCAGTTTTGCTTAGACACTTGTTATAAAATTGATTCTAAGAAAATATGACAATGAATGTAGAGAGAGAGAGAGAGAGAGAGAGAGAGAGAACTTATTGCATTATCATGTGCAAGGAAAAAGAGAAAATATGCAAATTTTATGAAAAAATATCTCATTGTTGATTAGATTAGATTGATTTGGACTTAGATTAGGCATGAGGTATAAACTTACTAATAGAATGGGACAATGGGTTATTGGGTTAAGATTGGAATTAGTGGTATCAAGTGTTGACTATTAACTCTAAACTAGCCAGATAGGTTTAAGTAGCAAATTCTTTTTTAGATCGTTTGAACTAGTCCTAAACCACCGATTCTGATTCCGGTTTAAAATTTTAGTGAGCCTGAACGTGAACCTTTAGTCATGGTAATGGTTCCGGCTCCGGTTCCTGTTCAACAAACCGCCAGACCAGTTCTGGTCCAGTTCCGGCTCAAACTTGAGCCATGGCCACCCCTAGTTATAACAGATATCAAACAGATTCTGTTCTTTTCCTTCAACATCCAGATTAAAATAGAGAATGAACAAAGGAAAAGTCAGATAAATGCATCAAACATTCTAGATTTTCCTCATTTAAGCGCATTTGTTTCCTCTGATGCACAAGAGCATCCATGCGTCATGAAACCCAGATAATTGCTAAAACAAGATTTTTTTCTTCAAGTTTTGTGGTGCGGCAAAAAGAAATTGATCACAACAGTTCCAAGTAGGATTCTTGAGGCTCAATTTACCTTCAGGCACGTGCCCAGAAAGGTTCCAGAGAAAATGGCTTCTCGCTTCGGATTTGAGTTGCAGTAGCCCCAAGGGGTGGTGCATGGACAGTTATCGGAAGAAGCCACTCGCATTTGTCTCTTCCCTCTATCAGAAGTGGATGCTCATATCTGGCACGAAGCAGAAGTAGTTTCAACACACAGCAAGTTCAAACTAATCGAAGGAAATACTAATAATGGTTTCGACATGGAAGAAATATAATTGCATAAGCACCCAGTAAAATCCGAAGGCTAGAACAGCAGTCATTTGCTTACAATCAGTTGATAATATTAGTTCCTAGGCTACAAGCTGCTTAGAGGTGGTCTTATCACTAATTCTCTCTCTCCCTCCCTCCCTCTCTCTCTCTCTCTCTGTCTCTCTCTGTGCAGCACATTTAACTGTCTTTATGTAATTCTGTTTAGCTTCTGTTAAATTTTCAAAATCATGAATGGCAGATGTAGCCCTTGAAATGCTTCTAGAAACAGATTTTGGCTTTTCAAACCAGAGAAATGAAAAAATACTTTGAAGTTTTTAAACAATCATTTCAAGATCCAATTCTCCATAATTAGCTTTAAGACTAGCAGAAACAGCATCTGAAACTACTATAAATCTCTACCACCAGAAGAAAAGGAAAAATGCCAGGATACACCTTAAAACATGTTAACCAACTTCCCTGTTCAAAACCAGACCAATAACTGGCAAACAAAATTTATCTCCAGGAAACTGAGTTAAACTATATCTCTGCAAGAGTTGGTAACTGGTAACCAGGTGGAAAGAGACGCGAAAAGGTAAAGGGAATGCTATGGAGTTTCGAATGTGTGTGTTCATTCACATTCCTCACATCTGAGGTTTTCCATCTGTCTGTTACTTCCAATTGGGCATCTTAATCTGTTCATGTTTCATAGGTAAACAGAACTTGGTTCTATTTATAATTTTCTACTTTACTACATAAACTAAAGATGTTACCCCTAAAAATTATCCCCACAACTCGTGAGTTTCACAACATTATCAACTGGATTTGATACTTCAAAACCCTTCTCAGTCTTCCTCAATCTAAGACATGCTCCATCTGTTTTAGACAACAGTATTTCAGAAATGCAGCGCATCAACTCCACATCTTTAATGGCTTTAAGGTGTGACTTTTTCTCTAGTTTCCATTTCCAAAAGAGCAAATGCGCAAAAAAGCTATCAGTTCTACACCAAAGTTGTAAAACAATTCAAGTTTCATAAGCTCTTTAAAATAATGCAAATGTATACAACAAAAGAGAAAACACTATAATATCCAAGAGACACCCATAGAAGAGAATGCCAAAGCTTCCAATTTCATCAGAAATTTTATTTTCTTGATGTCCCAAAGAATTAAAAATAAGACACTTAAAATGACCACCAAGAAGCTGACACAAATCCCATGCCCATCACAATTAGCAAACATTATAAAGCCAATATCAAAGTTCATTATCCTTTTTGTTTTGTTTACACAACAATATACATTTTATAAACTGCACTTTAAAGCCAAGAAGCAATCAAGTACATAAGCTTGAACATTTTAATTCTCCCAGCAGACAAAGAAGTAAGAACATTACTCTTAAGAGCAAATGCATAATGTATACCCACATCACTAAATTATTCATAAAAAGTACACCGTTGGTCATAAGAAGTGGCAAATAAGCTCATCTCAGTCGTTTATTTCGCTGCCTACTTTAGAGTTGGCAAATAAACTCTTCTACAGCTTGACAAGACCTAGAAGTCAAATCAACTACTCACTTTCACTTGACCTCAAGATCAAAACAAGTTGAAGAAATAGCTAATCCAACTATTTTGAATGGCAACTACAGTTCAAAAAGTGGGAATGGAATATACGACACAGGCACCACCTATCTGAAGACATTATAATCTGAGGTTAAGCCCCAGAATCCATATATTAAAGAAAGCTCTTTTCAGCAATAGTTTTCTTTAAGTAGTATAGACTTTTGCATGGCACTATGCCTTTTACATATAAAGCCATGTAAGTCCATAATGGTAGCATCAGCCAAAAGTTTTCCATCGTTTCTTTGGCATTGTTTGGATTGAAGGAAAGGAAGGGAAAGGAAGGGAAAGGAATGGAAAGGAAGGAAGGGATACCAACGGAAAAGAAAAGAAAGGAGAGTAGAGGAAAGTGGTTTCCATCCATCTTGCTTGGATTAAGCATGTAAAAGAAAGGAAATATTGAATTTTTGTTTCGATTGAGGAAGGAGAAAAAAGGAAACGAAAATATCATGTTAATTTACTGGAAAAGATAGGAAAAAATTGATCTTTTAAAAAAATTTAAATTATTTCAATAAATTTAGTTTCGTTTCCCTCCGTTTCTGCCCACTTTTGGATGGAAACCGTAACTCAAAAAACAACTAGACCGTCTCCCTCTCTTTCCTTCCCTATCCTTTCCTTCCCCTCTTCAAAAATCAAACCTAACAACAAAAAGTAAATCCCTCCAACTCCTTTCCTTTCCTTTCCTTTCCTTTCCCTCCCATTTCCTCGATCCAGACAGTTCCTTTATTTCTCATGCTGATGTGTGTGTGTGTGTTTTCTCCTGGCAAAACAAATATCACACATTAAAGAGTATTGTGAGGTTTTGGATGTAAATAAATTCCATTTCCAAAACCCGGTATACATATCATTATTACCATCATTTCACTATGGATCTACTAGGTTGTTAGCATTCCAAATTAATTTATGTCCAAATCAAGATAAATATCAAATTGTGGTATGCGGAATTGGTACTGCACATAGGCAATTATACCTGGTCCAGTCGATATTCTTAGGTGTGGTAAGGAATTCAAACCGCAAAGCCCATTGTATAGACACATAACGAGTGGAAAAAGACATAGGCCCATCCATGGGAATGGAAAATAAAAAGCTTGTCTGCACTAGATCTGCAACAACCTCATGGTGATCACTATGGACCTGTGCAATAGGTGTAAAAAAATTGTAAGAATGTTTACAAGGACCATATAATATTGGATTCCATTTTTATGGTCAAAAAATCCAAATTCTGTTCAAGTATTAAAAGATGCACCTGTCCTCAACATCTTCATTGCTATTTCTCTATTCCTTAGGTAATTTTATTTACGACAACCGTGCCAATGATGTCCAAAGTATTAGAGGCACACAAGATTAGTCCTTGACAAAAGGAACAATGACTAAAATACAAACAAAAACTGAAGGAAAAAGGTTGAACATTATACCTTACTACTTCAAAAAATAAAGTGAACCACATGCCATTTTCCTAACAACTTTAACAATAAAGCATTAAATTCACTATGTTCTCAACTTCCAACACCATTTCTAAAAGACTAGATACCAGTTGCTGTGATATGATAATTGACATAAACTTTATTCTTCTTTTCCTTTAATAAATAGAGGAAGTTAAATCTCCAAAACCAGTGTGAGTATCACTGACCCCCTAACTACAGAATCTGAGTGCTTAACCAACCTGAAATCAACTAAAAATTAGCAAACAATATGCAGCAGCCATGGCAGCCTGTAACAGCTATGATAGTGTCAATGGAATTTGCAGTATTTTTTACTTAAGAATCAGTTAATGGAAGTTTACCTTGGTAATAGTTGGAGAATGTTTCCTAGATGGATGGACAAAACGCCTACTTATAGTCTCTGTCATCTCTAAAGTAACAGAAAGCTGAAAAGCACCAGTGAGGCTGGTCAGTTCCATACCATACAGATTGAAGAAGATTAAATCAACATAACATGACTATTCACTAATAATTAGTCTGACACGGGCACATACCTCAAGGCATCTTCTATTTCCTTCTTCATGGAAAAAAGTTAGAGTTCCACCTATCTGATGACAAAAAAGAGGTAAAGGAAATCAAAATTGAAAACATAAATGTGCACAGGCATCTGGATATAGCATTATACCATATCACTGAAGTAATAAGTAGAGTCAGAGTTCTTTGGAGAAAATCTTAGTAGAACTTGGTCATCCAATCTGATATTATAAGATCTTCCTCGAACAAACCCTTCTGCTGCGGAAAAGTTTAGCAGCTAATTAGATTTGAGATGTATTAAATACATCAAAATAAGTGGAAAAACAGAAACATTATTAAAAGATGCATACAATATTACAAAGCAGGTGGACTTACATGCTCCAGATTCAACAGTTTCTAAGGAAAGGGATCTTGTGTGTATCATCAGTCGACTTTGGGAGGCAGTACCATCACACTTGCTGGGGGACAAGACTCCTGCACACATAAATAAAGACATGGCAAATAAAGCAGCTCAGTCAACTCAGAGTTAAAATACACATAGGCCAAGAGAGGAAACTTAGATGATATTCTAAACTTTATCCTGATAGTTGCAACATTTTCAAAGCATCATGTACAGAAGTTTAAACAACTTGTAGACCTAGACAAACATGTTACCATCACTATTATCATGCAAGACTTCAGCCACTGCTACTCGAGGTAATGCTAGATTCGAAGATATGCTTGCACGTCCTTCTAGATTTGACAAGTCTTTACTGGAAGACCTTGCAAGAGTTGACTGCAGTGACAAGGAACTCCCAAAAGCTCGGTGAATGTCTTCTTTAATAGGGTTGTAGGAAGAAACTGATAAAATTTCGTCCCTCGAACTTTCATATCCTTCCTCAACTCCATCGAAACTTTCATTTGCCCTAGTCTGTACAAAAGAAAAGCTATAGCTCACAAAAGGAGGACAAACAGGTGTTTCTTTAAAGAATGGAAAGTAGCATTTTTATGTTACTTTACCCATTCAGCATCTCCATCCACCTCTTTCCAGTACACATCCAAGAGAACAGAAGTTGCTGGAACAATACCTGAAAAAAAAAAAAGAATGAAAAACAAAAAAGAAAAGGAAAAACCAATTATCTTACTTCTTGACTTTCTTACAGCACACGAAATAAAATAAAAATAAAAGAAACAAGCTCTGCAGAACAATAAAGGTACCCCATGCCCACCTAACTAGCACCCAGGCCTGAGTGGATGCAATAAAATAGTACAAAATATTCAGCATAAAATTGCTTAAAAAAATGAATCCTTCTCCATCAGAATCCCATATTCTTCTTTTGTGATCAAAATATTTGGCAACATCTTTTATCTCATCCTCTTCTTCCCCTACCAGTAATGCATATCATACCACTCACTGAGCAATATAGAATCTTCCAACCAGGGAAAGAACACAGATGTACATGTATTAATTGGAATTCATCTACATATAGGCATCACAATGGAAACAACCCATAAGATGGTCATTCCTCAGTTGCTATTAAATTATTCTTGATGCATAAGTTTTCTGCCTAAAGAAAGACTGGATAGTTAGATATATCTAATACCGTCTACATCAGTACACCACAAACCAATAACTCCTTGACATGACAAAGTAACACTATATAGGAGGTGAAACAGCTGACATTAGAACAATTTAGGAAAATGGAGTTTTAAATGGTCTCGCCAACAGGCCACTGCACTATATACTTGAGAAGATCAAAAGCTTTCCATTTTTGCTGCAGAAAAGCAAACCGCCAAATTCAATAGATTAATCTACACCTCAAAAAATACCTATAGACAAACTGGCAACAGTGGAAAATCCTTTAGTCTCAATCTTGCATTTAAACTACCAAGCGAAACAGGTTGCTCAGTTTATGGAATATGTTTTGGACAGATAACATGACTGACACTTGAGTATAATATTTCATCGTTGGAAATTTCACATGCCTAGTCCTAAATCCTAATATTCATAGACCAGCATACTCAGCAACTGATGCTGCACAAGTTCTTACGAGCACAGTTGAAATAACCATGATGTACTTACAATTAATTTCTCTCGCAAGCCCGACATATAACAGAGAGGAGACAATGTAACAAAAGGTGGAGTTAAGAAAAAGCCATGACGAACCATCCAAAGTCTTTCCATTTTCTTTACAAATCCCATATCTGTTGTTCTCCCTGTTTAATTTTATTTTTAAACATTCATCAAAATCAGGTGTCATTCCTTAGTCAGGGAAGATCTTCCTTGTGGACATAAATTTTAGACCAGAACATCGATTTTCATAATACATTGATTAAAATGGCTCTAATTTTACTGACCTAATATCATATAAAAACTGAGAAACCTCACCAATACCCAGTTTACCATGAAAATCTGTAAAAGAACCCACAAATCACCAGTTATCCTATCTAGTCAAGTCGAACATCAGGCACTATAGATTTTTTAATTAGACTACGCAGACAACCTTATATTGCGACAGTTTCAATAAAAACCTAGCTCAACAATTAAGTGCATTACTTCCTACTTCATTCAGAATTGAATGACAAGACAATACATGAACACACTCCAAGAGTTTACACAGTGCATCAACCAAACGACAAATTTCTGACACACCATGAAGCAGTTTTCTTATACTAAGAAAAGGAGTTATCCACCAATGGAGACTAAATGAAGCATCAAGATGTTTAGCACTATTAACTGTCATCCCTTCTCATGTCTGCATTTTCAGCCATAAGATCAACCTACAACAGAATGCATCAGCGAAAACATTCTTAGAATGACACCAGAGAGTATAATGTAACTGAACAATGCTGAAATATGTGGTACTCGTTTCATGAACTATTGAGAATTCCTAGGTAGAGAATCATTCTCATAATACGAAATGTTTAAGAACAATGGGGTAGGTGTACATCTTGAACATCAGTTAGGCCAATGATACATCAAATAGGCAGAAAAATACTTAAGGGGATCTGACAGGAAACCTTAGAATTGTCTAGTTGAATAAAGAAAAGTGTGGCAAATGAGAGAAATTCGTATTCTGGAACTTTCTCAGCTTCAGATGATTTATATCCACAAATGTTAATGAAATTGTCTTTAGATGCTAAGCACAGATTCATAGAGTTTATAACCAAAATCCAAAAAGATATCAAAACCAAGAAGAGAAACCAGTAAAAGCAACAAGATTAGATGACAGAGTAGCAAGAAAACAAATGGGACATAAAAGAAAGGTTTACCATCATTATAATCCCCTTCACTCAGTAAACCATTGGTTTTCTGAGTAACCCATATCTGCAACGGTATCCGGGCTTCCTGCAGACATTGAGTTTCTCAGACAATAGTTAAAAGAGAAACACAAGAATTGATGGAAAATTCACACATAGACTACTATAATATGATCTTTATTTTTTATGGTAGTCAATGGAACATATGATAAAATAAATTTAGCCCCAACCAATCTTGTAATACATCATTATCCCGAGCATTGGTAGCAAAACCACATGAAGGTTACAACTACTGAACCATTTAGGATATGCAGAGGCATTCTGCAAAGCATGATGCAAGGTGGCCATCTCAGAGACAATCAAGGTTCATTAACTGATTTTCCATAGTAGTTGGGGTTACTGACTAAAATGCTTATAGAGGCAAATATTTTTCTTTAAGGCCTTTGACTTGTCTATAGTTCTGTACAATTTACCCTGAATACAAAATTTGATTCTCAAATTTAGCAACGTATATGAAGAGAAGACTTGTTGTAGCACTAATACTACGAGTGTATTTAAAGGCACATCTTAATTGGAAAAAGGTAGTATCCGTAGTTTTCAATATATAAGCACTAATACTACCAGTATAAGGCATTCTATTTAGACTTGCTTATAGCCAATAAGCACAAAGGCATGTAAGATAAGAAAGGTTTGGACAGCAAAGCTTTCAGCAGCACTTTGGTTTTGTTTGATTTGATTTGGGTGATTCTTACATTTAAAAATATATTAATTCCCCACAATTTCATACCCATACATGAGGAAGCAAACCTTATCTCATCCAAATGCTAGTATTTCAAATAAATTGACCATGATGATTACATGCATAGGCTAGCCCAAATATCATAAGGCAATTCAATGTTGGGGAAAGAATGTCCTTTTAAAATTAAAACAAAATAAATCACAATTTAAGTCTATTGAACTCCTATAATCCTTGAAAAGCACAAGATATCATTTATTTCATACTTCATTGAATAGAAAAGGACTACTAGCGTATTGGGTAGATACAGATCAAATGACTTGCAGAAGGCCATAGAAATGCTCTACGAAATTTGAAAAAGCCTTCAGTTCAACCTAGGACTGTTAGTTGAAAATTTGGCTGAGGACGTGTAATCATATGACTCATCCTCTAACTAAATAATAATTTCATTTCTACTGGATTTTGAACAAAATAAACTTATCAACCCTCAAGTGATGCAACCATCAATCAGAAGATATAGGTGTTTTCTCAGTTCATATTCTTTTTTCATATTTCAGTCCTTGGTGCTCAAAATGGATGAGAATCAATTAGTGCATATTAGCGCTTGTCTCATGCCTCATTTTCAAGGAGAACTGTAAAAGTAAAAACTCAAGCATGTGGAAATGAATGCATTCAAACAATCCAAATACATATCAAAAAAGATTGGAATATAGATATCCATTAAGCAAGGTAAGAACCCGAAAAATGCAATCATACATGCCCAAGTGAATTTCCAGTTCATTATCAGTTAAAATCCACAGATGATCCAAGTAGTACAAGAAACAAACCAGCTCAGGAAGGTCTTGTATTGACTCGCTAGCAGAGGGACCATTCTCCAAAATCAAGTACTTCCCAAATAATGTGCTCCTTGCGTAATATAAATAACGAATTGTTGCACCTCTATATGATGGTGGAATAATGTTAGGTAGAATGGTTCGCACAACATCTGTAAATGAAAGCAGCATTCAAAAGTTAAACTATACTTAAAAGGGATTAATAGCCAAAAAACACCAACTGCATATCAAGCACAGTAAGAAACTGAAAGTTCTGTTCTAAGAACTCCCAATTCACTGACAACATTCTGCAAAAATATTAAAAAACCACTGTACAATTTCTTCATCAGATTCCAAAAAAAGCACCAAATATCTTTTCTCCTCTATCATTATACTAAGAACTATAAATCATTTCTCCTTAGTCACGATTTGGAAACACCAAAGCCCACTTTAAGAATCCAACAGACTTCATACAATAAAAGTACCTTTCCATGAAGCAAAAGTTTTCTAATCCTAGGTTTCAGATGCTCTAGATGGACATTGTTTGACATCTTGCGGTAGCAGATCTGTCCGGGGTAGGAAATTGGAAAAATACTTTTGATCATCACTAGCTAGATTAAACATGAAAATTGGAAGTATTTTGTATTTATGAACATAGGTAATATGGAATCCCTTTGACACCATTTACCTAGACATGAATTGAATATACAACTTCAAAGGCACTAACCAGTATACAAGTAATACCAACTTCTTCCACCTCAGGACATACTTACTTTGCCTTGTACCAACATAAAAATAATTTCTTCATAAGAAATAATAGTAGAATCAGAAAAATCACCAAGTGACAAATTCCAATGGTTATACGGAATTGTCATTTAAAAAAATGAGATAGTGCATAGACGATAGAGGAGAGGAATGTCACACAAACATATAATGGAGCTTCAGGGAAAGTTTTACCCCTAATAGGGGGAGACCGATAACAATTAGTAGTTAAAAGTGTCAAACTTCAAGAAAGATTATCAGAAAAAGCAGATAGAAGATGTAAATTTTGTGACATTTAGAATGTCACTGATCCTTTCATAACTAAACATGCAAGACGCAGGCAGAATAATTTTGGCCAGTAAATGAATCAGTATTGCCAAGAGAACCATGAGATAAGTAACACAGCCTTACATCTCTTGGTTGCCCCAGCTGCAATGATTTGATTTGAAACTATAGTAGGCGTGAACCAGTCCATGAAAGTATATTCTCCTGGCAAGCAAGGTATAAGGATATTCAAATTATTTCCAGAAATGAAGTTAAATGCTATGATTAGCTTCATCTTTTGCAGTAATTCTGCAGTCACATACTTAAGTACTAAAACACCTACGTAAGGTAGATTGAGGGCATTGGTAATCCAACTTAAAAGTACTAGAATATGTAATTAAATGAATAAAAAGATGATGCCAATACAAACAAGTCCATGCAATATGTGAGAGCACTTTTGTCTGGTGATGACTTTGCTTATATTGTGCCTAAACAAGGTGTCAAATAAAAGTCCATAATACACTAACTCGCCATTACAAAATCAAAACTGAGCTGATATAAAAGGACCAAATGACATCTCTGGTCACGTTACCCTACATCATTACCACCTGTACGTAATGCAAGACCAATGTCCTCAAAGTCCAAAAAAAGTAGCTAAAAGAATAAACAAAACAACAGGGAAAAAAAAAAAAACAACGGAAGATTAAACAGTAGTTAAAATATAAATATTTCCAAAAGCTACACGGTGAAATTGTGTTTTATTTTCCAAATTCTTGAAAAGCTAAAAGCTGTCCTCAAATGCACCTCAAGGACTGTTTCTCAACAAATGCAAGCAAGAAAACTTCAACCACAGCTGATTTTAATCAAATGAGAATGCACATTGATTCAAGATGGTGATATTAGTCTTCCCACAAGTTTTCCCCTTCTTTCGAAATTTGTCACTTTTGTAAAACCAGGGAAAAAGGAAATATAAACTTCATAAATTGTCCCATAATCCCTCCATATTTCTCCATTTTGTACTTTACAAGTCCAACAGAATGCAAGACCATTTCCAAAATCAACGACATCTTCCCCATCTCAAAACCTAAAATCCAAATGAAATTCATAACGTTAATGCACACTGCTTAAACTTATTATTAAAGCACTATCACCATGAGCCCCAGCACATTATTATTTCAGTACATTAAGACATGCTCAAAAAAGTACAGAAAAAAATACACTATAATTCCACAACAAACTACAAATATTAAGAAGTAACAAGGAAATAACAAATTTATACCTCGACGCTGCTTAGAATCAGGGGAAGGCTTAGGAGTACTGAACCAATTAGTATCCAATTTCTCGATCCCTTTGATTTCGAAGCTAAGTTTTTCAATCAGAAGCGAAAGCGACGCCGTTGGGTTCTTAATTTCAACTGTAATGTTGACTAGATCACCAGGTCGGTACACTTCCCTATCCGCCTCCAAGTTCAACTTCGGTGGATCATTGGTTTTACCATTGTCTCCGGCTCTTTCACCACCGCCTCCAGCTGTGATGCCGAAGAATGAGAAGCCGCGAGAGGGTTTTCTCGGTGGTGGCATTTTGAATTTTAATTATTATTGTTTTGAGAACTAGTAAAAATATAGAATTTGGTTTTGTAGATTTTGAGCGAGAGAGAGTAGCAGAGTTAAACAAGCACAGAAGCACTGTTCCTAAAGAGATGCATTAAATCAGGTTGCAGATGAAATTATCAAAATTATCAGAACGTATAATACGAAAAAAGCCCCCTGTGATTTGACTTTAGTGTATTTAATTCCCAGTATTTTTGAAACCTACATTTTGACCCCCTCATAGTTTAAATCAATTTGGAAATTTGATATAAAATGTCAAAAGTAGAGGGATTTGTGAGATCACACAGTCATTATGAGCCTAAGGTTGTTAACAAATATATTTTTAATATAAAAATATAACTCCATTTGCTAAATATACCCTTACGTTTGTGTTTAAAACATTTGAATATAAACTTTTGCTTCAAAATCACTGTACTCTTATTGAAAGATAAAAAAGAAGAGACTAAAAGAAGGACTCAAGTTTGGATTGAACTCAATTTGGGATTTAGGTTGTGTGCACTTGGAGTTTGATGGTAAATGTAACTATGTAAAAACTTTCCTTCTCTTATGCTAAATTAATTGCTTTTGTTGCTTATTGGGATTTTTTTTTTTTTTTTACCAAAACGAAAAAGGATTTATATTGCATACCACAAAAGTTTACAGAATTGAGCCAACTGCCTCTACATCTTTCTTAGCTAAATCAGTTAGCCAAGAAGGGAAGGAATCCTTCCACTTAATTGCACCAATCGACAGTAAAGCAAATTTTGCCATTGCATGACTAACATTGTTCCCTTCCCTTTTAATGAAAGTGAAACTGCATTTTTTAAAAGCCTTTTCCAACTGCATAATATCTTCTATTATGGTACCTATCCTCGCATCTTGCATGTTCCTTTCCAGAATTTTTGTAACTGCCACCATGCAATCTGATTGTACTTCCACATTCTGCCATCCTTGCAACTTTGCTTGTATCAGAGCTCTACGAATAGCATCAGTTTCCTCCACTAACGGATCCCCTTGTTTCTGTTCTGAGTTAGCCCAAACTTGAATAATCCATCCTGCACTATTCCTTACTATAATGCTCCAACTAGTTCTATCATTTCTGCAATCCAATGCTGCATCAGTATTAAGCTTTATAGTTCCCAACTGGGGTGGTTTCCACTTTACAACTTCCTTACTCATGTTTGCTTTCTTATCTTCCCCATCCACTGTCTGATTTGCTTGATTATATTCCTGCCATTCCATAAAAGTCTTATTCACAGTTTGCCTTGGACATTTAATTTCCCTTTCAAACTGAATTTGGTTTCTACTTTTCCAAATTTGCCACAGAATATTTACAGTTAAAACAATGTGTTCCCTTCCCTCTTTTCTGTTTTTTGCTTCCATCATACTAGTCCACCATTGCCAAAAGTTGTTCCTATATTCAACCAATCCATCTCAACTAATAGGTGCCGTCTTCCATATTTTCTCAACATGATCACAAAAAAAGAGCATATGCTCTAATGTTTCTGTGCCTTCACCACAATTCAAGCAATTATCATCACCTTTCCCAACTCTATCATGCACTACTGCATTCACTGGTAGCACTCCATGAAGGCATTTCCATACAAAATGTTTCAATTTATGATTCATGTTAAGGCTCCACAGAAAATTCCAAGTTCCAGCATGTTGCTTATCTCTGCTTCCATTTCCTTCTGGTTTCCCTTTGTTCCCTGTTGTTTTCTTCATCTCCCTTACCAGCATATAGCCAGTTTTAACAGTATAATCTCCATTTCTTGACAACGGCCATATCAACCTATCCTTACTCTGTCCCATACTTAGTGGCATCTTCCAAATATGCTTACAATCTTCTTCACTCAAAACTTCTCTCATCCTTCCCCTGTCCCACCTACCATTCTGAATCAGATCACTTACCTTCCTAAAGGGGCAATCAGTTGGTTTTGATGTACTGACTTTTCCCTCTTGGTTTGACAGATTCCACCTATCTTTCCATATATCTATAGTTTTCCCATCCCCCACTCGTTTCCTAGCACCTTTCTCCATTAGATCTCTAGCACTAATTATACTCTTCCATATCGGAATCAATGTCTCTACGCCATTTTACACCGATATACCTTTAAAATACTTCCCTCTCAGAACCTTACTTACCAGCAAGTTTGGTTTAGTGATGACTCTCCATAACTGTCGTGCCAGCATTGCAGTGTTGAAATCCATCAAATCCCTAAATCCTAACCCACCTTTACCCTTAACTTCTGTTAACTTCCCCCAATTTAACCAATGGATTTTCCTTTCTTCTTCCTTTCTCCCCACCAGAAACGCGCCATCTCTCTACAGATATCCCTGCATAAACCTTTCGGTAGTCTAACACACCCCATAGCATAGGTGGGTAGAGCTAAAACAACTGCTTTCAATAGTACCTCTTTCCCTGCCTGACTTAACAGTTTTTCCTTCCATCTACTCAATCTTGAGATCACTCTTTCCTGGTTATACTTGAGCACCTGGCTTTTTGTCCTCCCAATTACCATGGGCAAACCCAAATATTTGCTTTGGCATACTTGCTTCATTCCACCCAGTACTTTCATAATTTCTTTTCTTTTTTCTTCATCAGCATTCTTCCCAAACAGCACCATTGATTTGTCTACATTGATTTTCTGTCCGGATGCTGCCTCATAATCCTTCAAAATTCTCATGACTTCTATAGCTTGATCAGCTGAAGCTTTACATAATAGCAACGTATCATCAGCAAAAAACAAATGAGAGATTGTAGGAGAGTTTTTCCTACCTTGAGTCCCTCCAATTGCTACACCTTACCGCATCTTTAATTAGACTTGATAGGCCTTCTGAAATAATGACAAACAGATAAGGGGATAGGGGATCCCCTTGTCTAAGACCTCTTTCTAGTTTAACATCACCCTGCCTTTCACCATTGATATTAAACACACTCCATAATCCATTCAATCCACTTTTGAAAGAAACCCATTTTTTCCATAATTTTTTTTAAAAAAGGCCACTCAACTCTATCATAAGCCTTTGACATGTCTAACTTAAGAGCCATATAAGCATTCTTACCCTTTCTCATAGAGTTAAGACAGTGCATCAGTTCACGCGCAATAACAACATTATCAAGAATCTGCCTGCCTGGAATGAAAGCAGATTGATTTAGGCTTATACAAGAATTCAACCAAGGCTTAACTCTATTTACCAGAATTTTGGAAAGGATTCGATAAACAACATTACACAGACTAATGGGCCTAAATTGAGAAACCAGAGTTGGGTGATCTACTTTAGGAATTAGAGTAATCATAGTTGCATTGAGGGATTTCAACATGTGGCCAGAATGTAAGAAACTAGATATCGCAGTAATAAGATCATTTTTAATGATATGCCAAAATTTTTGAAAGAAAATGGGGGTCATACCATCCGGGCCAGGTGCTTTGTTGGGGTGTAATGAGAACACAGCTTTTCTCACTTCCACTTCTGTGACAGGCCTTGTTAGCCTCTCGTTCATCTGTCTAGTAATTGACTTTGGAATTCCATCAAGGATTGTGTTCATCACATTTGGCTCTGATGACTTAAAAAGCTCACTGAAGTAACTAGTAATTTCCTCCTCCACTTCCTTTTCATTTTCACACCAACTCCCATTCTCCTTCAGAGTATAAATGGCATTTCTCTTTCTCCTCCCTGCTACTGTAGCATGGAAATACCCAGTATTCTTATCTCCCTCTTGCAACCATCTTACTCTAGTTTTTTGCCCCTAGTAGACCTCCTCCTTCTTATAAGCCTCAGTCAATTTCCTCCTAATATCCCTCATCATTTCTCCCTTGTTTGGCTCCTTACTCTCTCTTATCACTTGAGCCTGTCTTTTAATCTCTTTAATTTCCTTTCCAGAATTTGTGTGATTTGTCCTTTTCCAATGCAATAAAGCCATTCTGCACTCTTTAATTCTGCTTTGTAGCTTAAAGCATCTAGAGCCTTGTTGTTCTTTCTCCCAAACTTCTTTTATTACCTTTCCCACCTCTTGATGCTGTACCCATCTTCTATCAAAATAGAACCTGCTCTTCCATTTTTTCTTTTTCTGTTCTGTATCCATTAACAACATACAATGGTCTGAAGCTTCATTTGGAACATGAATGCATCTAGCCTTTGTAAATTCTTGTCTCCAATCTTCGCTAACCAGAATTTTGTCAAGCCTTTCTTTCACTTCCCCATCTCCATCCCAGTTATTGCACCATGTCCATGGTTTGCCTTCAAAACCAATATCCTGTAACTGGTTTAAATGAATAAAATTTTTGAAAGCTTTAAAACTAGTTTCTGATCTTTTTGTCCCCCATTTCTCGCTATGTGATACTACATCATTCATGTCACCTGCTATCACCCAATACCTTCCCCACAGGTGTTTTCTCGTACTAATAATCTGCCACTGATTTACTCTAATTTGATCATTTGCACTTGCATATATGCCCACCAACCACCAGTTCATTTTCCTGCACTCATCCTCAATAGAAATTTCTATAGTAAAATCAGTATATAACACTTCTCTCACTATTAGCTCTTTTTTCCACATTGCTGCTAAACCTCCAGCTCTACCAATTGGATCTACTATCACCATTGAATCAAACTTCAGTTTCTTTTTGACTTTATTCATATATTCTTCTCTATTTTTTGTTTCAGCTAAAAATATAATACTTGGAAGGTGGAATTTGATAACCTCCTCAAGTTGGGGAATAGTCAAGGTGTCTCCCATACCTCGACAATTCCACACCAGCACCTTCATTTCCACTTGGAAGCCCCATCAAGGGAGGGCTCCCCCACCTTCAGTTGAGATTTGCTATCTTCCATGTTTTCCACCCTTCTATGCTTATACTGTCCTTCATTTTTTCCTTGTTCCTCTTCCAGTTCTATATCAGAATTGATACACTTTCTCTTTTCGTTTTCCCCTTTTACACCAAATCTTCCATTACAATCTGATAATGCCTTCCTTTGACTAACCTCCTTAACTAATCTTTTCCACCCCTTTTTCTCTCTATATTTCCCTATTTCCTTCACCCCTGTCTGCTCTTCTATACCATCTCCCTTCCCTTCCCTTCCCTCTACTATTTGATTCATATTAGTAAATATTCACTTATATCAACCTATGTTTCACTTTTGTTTTATCAATCCACATCACATCATATGTACTTTTTTTTCCTTATTTGAACTTTTCTTGTTTTCCCCATTTTACTCTCACCCATCAAGCTTCCCCTGGTTTCCTTAAATCATCCTTACTGATCCCTTGCTTTTCCTTTCCCTCTTTTGTACCCAAACCATCTTCTCCCTCCAACTCTTCCATCTGTATAAATTTGTTATCCTCCACTGAAGCTTGCTGGTACTTTATTTGCTCAGTGACAACCTCTAGTATCTCCAATTCTTTTGTTTTCCAAGTCAGCATTAACCTCTCCTCAGTGTGTGCTTCTTGTTGTTCCTGTTGTTTAGGTTCCTCCGTTCGATTGGTCTGCCTTGCAGGTTTTTTGAGGCTATTCCTCAGATTGCTTGCTTTTAACCAAGCCCCGTATTGTGCAGCTCTGTTCATCTGGCTTCCCCTATCCTTACAATTCTTCTCATTATGCCCCAATATTCCACAGCAATAACAAAAATCTGGGCAGCGCTCATATCTAAACTCAATCCATTTCATTATTCCATTCATTTTGACCATTGTACCTCTCAATAGTGGCTGTCTAATATCTATTTCAACCAGAATTTTTAAATGTTTTCCTTCCTTACTACCCCCATTCGGGACTATTATATCTTTAACCGATCCAATTACTCCCCCAATCTTCCTCCCAGCCTCCTTTGTGATCCAGTGGATAGGCAAGTTCCAAATCTGAGTCCATATCCAAGTCTTAGTAAAAGCCATTTCATCACATTCTATACCCTCCTTCCATGGTACTACAATTAATGGTTGATTATCATAAATCCATGGCCTCCCCGTCAGAACTTTCTCACGATCACCCAAATTCACAAAATTAAACTGAAACAAATTGATTCCAATTTTCTCCACCTTTAAATTTTTCGCAAATGTCCACATATTGGTGGTAAAACTTCTCATACCTGTGATATTTGTGATTTTATCCCCAATTACTTTCCCAATTAAACTCTTCCTGCACATTTCCATCCCCTGCGACACATCTTCTTCATCCAGACGAATGCTTGTTGTCTCTTTTTCTGTTAGAGCAAACTTTCGTAACACTTTTGCCAATTCCTCAGCCATCCGAACACAATCCTTGATGGTTTCCAAATACAATCCCCAGCCAATGACGATATTCTAACTGGCCTGTCAACAAGAGAAAAGCAAGATCAGCTGAGTATTCTCCCTATGCTAACAGGAATAGATTTTAGACAAAGTAAACCAGATCGAAAAATCAATAGAGAAAAACTATAGAGAAACAGGCTTTGGTAGTATTGAGATCTGGACTTAAACAAAAATAGAGCGGAACGAGGCTAAAATTTGTTGGTTCTAGCTTGAATTTGAGCTCAGCCGGAGCTCAAGAGCCCCAGCTTCATCATCTGCAGTAGCTCCTTGATAATGCAGTTTCTGTGCAAAATCATCTACCCGGATCTTTACTACTATAAGGAAAAGGCCCCAATTGTTTGATTATAACTCTATATTGATGTTCAGCTTCATGTAAATTTTTGCAGATCAAATGAACATTGCTTGTTTGATTGTTTTTGAAAAAAAGGTGGCAAACACCCACAGGAGGGAAAAACTCTATAGCTAGAGAGAGAGAGAAAACTCCCAGAGAGAGAGACTTTTTTCCAAAACCCTGCTTATTGGGATTTAATTGCGACCATATTATGTTGCGTTACTAAAGTAAAGTAGGTAGAAATTTAAAATGTCTTCTTCAAGCTCTTGTGGTGGTGGCAAAACAAGTGATCCGAGGTACTAATACAAGCGTTGTGATCGTTAATGAAATGTTGCAGTGAAAATTGTTGATCTAGAAAAGTCATCAAGAGGCATATTATACTGTCTGAACTAGATGAATACAACATTTAATTTTGATGTAATTTAATACGTCAAAAGGAATCAAATAGCGAGGTTAGTTTTGAGACTCTAGGTGCTTCAGGCTGTTCGAACATCAATGGTGGTCTATTTTATGGAATTCAAAGATTGAAAAATGAAGTGAAAAATATGAAGAAATTAGTTGTTTATAATCTTGTAGTGTTTGTAATATCAATTGTGTTGTTGATAACGTGTATGAAATGAACTAAGAAAGTTGTATTTATTTATTCTGAAGTGTTATAATGAAGTGAAATATTTTTAGAAACTGGTCAAAAATATATCAATTTTTTTTTGCAATGGCTACTAATAATTCTTTAGCTGCAAATTGGAGATAGAATCACATGGATTCCTAAACAACTATGATTGCGGAAAATTTTAGAAAAGAAAGATAGTTGTATAACATAACATAAAACCATAAACTGAAAATAAATTATACATATTGTAAGGCCCAAAGCAATTTAAGAGGGGATGAATTAGGCTGTCCAAAAAAATAAAATCAAATAATAGCAAATATTCATCCAATAAAAATATCACAAGTAATAACACAAATAGAGTTTAGTAAGAATTGCACAATTAAGTGATAAAGAGATAAAAGATAGAAATGCAAATTGAACTCCCAAGTTTTACCAAACTTGGAGTGGAACAAGTCTAATAGTCTCTTCAATTGATGGTGTTGCAAATTACTTTGTAGATAAGAAAGCTTACTTCTTTCTCAACCTAAGCTCCTCTTAGTTGAGTTAAGGAGTTTTACAACTCTCCTAATTAACTCTCACTATACTACAATTGGTTGCCAACTAACCAGCCAACTAAAAGCTATTATACAGAAAAATGAGGCAACCTTCCCAAGGTTTTAATCCTCCAATTGAGGGAGGTTCACCTTCACCAAGATTTTACTCTTCCAAATGAGTAATCTCCACTTGAGTAACCTCACAATCCAACTCTTCCTACACTATACAATAATCAAAGTATTTACTCTAAAATCACTTTTGATAGCTTGTATACAATGTAGGCAAAAGTCTTCTATCTTCTCATGTTTGGAGGTATTTATAGATGAAAAAAATTGGCTCCAAAGTTTTTCCAGTGGTAAAAAATATAGCTGTTAGAAAACTAGCCGTTGAAACTATCAGACGTCCTAAATTGAAGCTTTGCGTTCGATAGTTTGAATTAGTCTTCCTTCATAGAATGTGTTGGACGTCCAATGAGGATCTCTTGTGCGTTCGACATGAACATAAAGGTTAAATTATTATTCTTTAACTTATTGGACAACCGATAAGATGAATTAGCGTTCGATAATTTGTGCTTGCTGACTATTTGGATGTCTAATGCACATAGGATCTGTGTCCAATAGCAGTCAAGACCCTTTCTTTGTTTGATTCAATTTGTGCCCTTATTCTTTTGAACTTGCAACTTGTTCTAGATCATTGCTCATATAAAATCATTAGTCCAAATCATCATTTTGACTTGTTAATCATCGAAACTAAGGATTCATCTACCGAAATTAACAATCTCCCTCTTTTGATGATGACAAATAAAATGATGATTTCTTTGATCAAGTAAGCACAAATAAACTCCCCTTCATTCTATGGCATTTTAAAGATAAAAACTCCCTATTAGAATAGGCCGACTTTCAAAGAAATATCATCCAATTTACTCCCCCTTTTGGCATCATAAAAAATAAAGCAAATCATGAAAGAAAATTTATGAAAAAATTGCAAGTAAAACTCCCCCTAAAATTGTACAATCCTATAAGAAAGAAAAATCATTGGACTCCCTCTCACTTAAACCATGATTATTACGTTCAAAACTCTCATTTTCTTTTGCAAATTATGAACAAATTTGATAGAAGTTTGGAGTTACTACAATCAACCATTTATATGTCCAAACCATGATTTTGAAAGACAATTTCAGATATAGGACATGCATGAATAGAACTTCAAAATAATTAGATATTCCAAATTCAAGTGTTCTCTTTTTACAAAAATGCATCTAATCATCCAATTTTTATTTTGTACAAGTAACAAAAAGAAATATAGAAATTCAAATAACTAAGTAATTTTATACTATACTTTGCACTTTTCTACCTTTTGTGCTATTGAATCCAAGTAGCATTTTAATATCCATTAAGCTCCATCTCAGATTAGTTTCTCCATGGATTACCTAAGTAATAGAAGTTATTTTTGATACCCTTTTGGATCCCTGGGGGTTAGTGCAAGTTCTCTTCATATAACCAAATTGATAAAAAAAATTGCACATAGCACTTGTATCATTTACACAAATAGGTTTGATAAATCTTATTCCATTCTTTCTAAAAATAATGAATTTATTTGCACCAAGTGAAATTTATTTTTCCTTTTGTAAAATGCTTTGTTATTTATTATCAATTCTTTTTCTCAATAAATCTTATTATTCCTTAATCTTTTCATAAAACATTTTTTTTCTCTTTCAATTTTCTTTTCAAATCATCCTTTTTACAAATAAAATCAACTTTATTTTTCTTCAAATTATCATATTCTTTTCTTAGCATCTTATTTTCTTGAAACAATTTATAATTCTTTTTCAACAAAGGATTTGTTTTTATTCTTATTTCCTTATTTTTAGCATATGATTGTTTTAAACTATCATGCATTTTATCATAAAAAATTCAAGAGCAACGTCATCATCATCACCACCTTTATCATAAGAATGGTAGTTAAAAGATACCTTTCATCTCCATAAGCCATAAGAGCCATTTCTCCTCTATTTTCAATTTCTCTATCCGAATTGCATTGATCCCATGTAATTTGAAAATTTTTGAGATTTTGCCTTCTATTGTCACTTGATTCTTCTCTTCTAAATCTTCTTTTGTCGTTGAGGAGCTTTTTGAATGTTTTGGTTATAAGTACCATGTCATTTTTATTAAGTTTCATCTCTTCATCATCAAGTGAGAATAGTTCATCTTCTTCTTGAGAGGTTTTGAATGCAATGCTCCTTTTGATTCTAACTTCCTCATCATCTTGCACCTGTGACTTAAGTTTCAACTCATAAAAAATTAGTGAGTTTACAAGTGATTCAATAGATATAGAGCTCAAATATTTTACCTCTTCAACGACTGTGACTTTAGATTCCCATTCTTTAGGTAAAGCATTCAAGAATTTCTATTTTTCTCACCCAAGGAATATTCTCTTCCAAACAATTCAAGGTTTTTAATAATATCATTGAATTCATAAAACATCATATCTATATTCTCATGGGGTTCCATTCTAAAGGATTCATATTTACTAACAAGTAATGATTTCTTTTGTTCTCTAACATCTTGGTTACCTTTATATATATCACACAATTTATCCGAAATTTTCTTAGATGATTTACAACCATTAACTTTACAAGATTCATTGCATCCAAAGCATTATATAACATATACATGACTTTAGCATTCAAAGAAAGATACAATTTATGTAACAGCCTCACCTTTCCCTAAGGCTAACCAAAGGGGTTGACGGGCTGCCTGCCTGGCTCTCACCAGGACTCGAGCATTCAAATAAACTAACTCTAATGAAATAACTACAATTCACCTCATTAATGATACTGGAAACCATAAAGCAATGTTTGAACTTAAAGTAAAATTATCTACTCAAAACACTTAAAACCTCAAGCCATAGTTTAATACATTCCCATGAATTCAAAATATTCATAAGAAAAAGAATATACAATTCATCTCTTCATACTCGAGACAAAAGACCAAAGACAAAGGCTAAACCTAACTAGGTCCTTGGATTCTCATCACCTGTTAAGGAAAAACAAAGGGGAACGGGGGTGAGCTAAAAGCTCATGAGTCTCCAAAAGTCATGCACATGCATATAAACAGTAAATTAATAGGCGGTAACATAAACACATGAAACAAATAAATTAAACACGCAAGTAGGATACAGGTGGATACGGGTGGTAGAAGTGTCTACCGTCCTCTGGGATGTAGCACGCACCCCGATCCAAATTTTTGTATTTTCCACAGTCATATCCGGTCCATTTCATGAGTTCCAACTTTCAAATCAAAATGTTGACACTCCGTCAACCACACTCTCACATCCAGTAGACATCACTTGAAACCCTCACCCGTCTACTTTCACCTCCTGTACTGGGACCGCACGCCAAAGCAAGTAAAATTGGTAATACTCGAGTATACCGAGTCGGCGAGACACGCTCCAACCGACAAACAATCAGTCCCACGGCTCGTCAAATCCCTCAGCCAAGCCCTTGCCGGCCCGAGTTAAGTAACTTACTAATGAGTTTAGGCGTCCCCACAATTTAGGTACTGCATGGACTCTAGAGGTGGCTCCCGTCCTAATGGACGTAGCACTTAGATCCGGCAGCCCTCATTCAATAGCATTCAAACAATCAAGCCATGACAATTTCAGTTTAAGTTGGTGAGTCAAAGCTGCAGCCAACACAGTGCAAGTCTAAGTTCGCAAGTTCAAGCAATTTCAATCAATCATATTCAATGACCATTTACTTGCTCCAAGGAGTGCAAGCGCGATAAAGTACACGCTTGCCTTCTCAAGGGCTTAACAAGTCCAAGCAAGTTTATTTACAACAGATCAAATACAAATAACATGCACTTGGAAACTCACCGACAAAGTAGGGGTTGGAATCCAAATTTTGGTCAAATGGAAAATCAGCACTTCACCCTAAAATAATTAGAAGAAAACAAAGATGAGTTTTCTAATTAATCGACCAAACTTAGTTTAAGAACAAGTAAGTTCGATGAACTTTCATTTTGAGTTGAAATCTTTGGAAAATTGTAACTTGAGTTATACAAGTCCAAATTTTGCAATCTTGGTACCGTTGAAAACTTCATTAAAAGTTCTAAAATTTTGTAGAAGGCACCAAGATAAGATTCTGGACAAAAACTGCCCAGATTTTCAAGTTAGATTCGGTTACAGTGCCAAAACAGAACAGAACAGGTTGACTGACCAGCCAACTTTGAAAATTCGTCAAAAATTGTAGAAAATTAATTGACCTCTGAAATTTATAAAGTTTAAATTCCTATGTAAGAAGTTTCAAACGCCACAAAAGGCACTCAATTCCAACTCTCGAGCAAGAAATTATAGCAGTTCAAACAGGGTTGGTTCGAAATTCAGAAATTTCTGATTTTCAGATTTACAGGGCATCATTCTAGGCTTATTTTGAGTGATGATTTCTTACCCAAAAATTACCAAATTTGGTACACTAATACTTCCATATATAAGATAGGTTCATACCAAAATTCAACCAAAAATTTGAATGGGAAGATAGTTTTCTACTTGCCCAAAGTGAACTGAACAACACTTGTTCATTCCTGTGAGGTTACACTCCCTTTCTACTTATTGCTTTTAACACATCTAAACCACCACCATATTACCCCATTTTCGAACTTAAGGCAGTTCCAACCTTCCTAGATACAATGGTGATCAAAATTGATACAAGTTTAACTCAAAACTTAGCACTAAAACAGTCTCAAAAATTGGACAGCATGCAAGCCCAATTTTCCAGTTTTCCTTGTTCCACTAAACCACCAATTTTGCTTAACTCTTGAAGGGATTTTGTGTGGGGTAAATTAACCACCTAACCCTCAACATTTAAGCCTCACATTAAGCTTTCAAATTTACCAAAATCACAGCCAACACATTAAAAGAAACAGCACTTTTCTCCCTCATTTTTTCTTCCTTTTCCAACCGGTTTTCCTTGAGGTTTTTCCCTCCAATGTTCAACCACAATTTCCAACTTAAATCCATACATTGCATCAACAATCATGCTAGAAATCATATTATCACAATTGTGGGAGTCCAAGAGCCCACTCATTCAACCAAAATCAAGAAAGGCAATTTAATGAAATTTATCATCCAATATTGCATACTAACACAAGAATCAACTTCATCAACAAATGTCAAGGTTCTATCAACCTCTCAAGCTCCCAAGCCTAATATCATGCTTAACAATGGAATTAATAGACAAAGATACAAGCTTTAGTGTCTTACCTCCTCCAAGAAGTGAGCAAAAATTCACCCAAGAAATGCTAGACTAAAGCTTCCAAATGCTACTCCTCAAAGCTCCTCTAAGAAGTCCAACCTCAAGCCAAGATTAATGGAAGTTGTAGGTGGTTTTAGAAGGGAATTTGATGGAGGAAATTTGATGAAATTTCAAGGGAAGAGGGGGAGGGAAGTTCGGCCAAGAGAAGAGAAGAAGAGAGATGCTTTTGTTTAATTTTTGAGTGAATTAAATGAGAAGAGAAAGACAAGACATAAAGCTTGTCTTATGTCCAAAAGTCAACGAATGAATAGTAATTTTTGCTAACAATTTGGAGGGAAAAATAATTATCTCACTTAGTTAAGGATTAAAGGGTTAATCTTGGTTAGGAGGGAGAGATGGAAAGGAATAAAATTGAAGTGATTTGGGGTGAATTAAGTGGAAGAAACAATGGGTAATTAAGATTCTAGTCCAAGGAAATTAATCCAACTTAAACTATGATTTCGAATCCCTAATTATAATCACTCTTTTTAATTCACCTCTAGTCATTGGATAACATTTCTAACCTACGGTGATCATCCCTACATTCCAGTACTACTGAAGTCATTGCCTGAATTTTTACCTCGTAAAATGTGTTTTTCTCATTTTCTGTCTAATTAATGTAAAAAGGGCGAATTTTAAAAACTAAACGAATTATTAATAAACTACAAGAAATTAAGGGTGAAATAAAATCGAGTCACCTCAAGATGAAATAAATTAAATAAATAATTAAATAAATAAATTGAATTTTCATTTAAATTTTCTGAAAAATTCGTTTAAGTACGATTTTAAAATAATTGAACAAATTAATAACAATAATAACATTATTCAAAATAATACATTTTAACAATATTAAAATAAATTTTTGAGGCCCTCACAATTTATCATTTTCATCTAATTCTTGTCTAGTTTTTTATCTATTCAAATTAGTCGTAACATCAACTATTCTAGTTTCATAAGGACATGCACAAACAATAAACCAAAACTCAATGTTAATTAATTGTAAGAAAACTTTAATTCTTTGTTTCCAAACATTAAAATGTGAGCCACTAAACATGGGTGGTTTAATAATAAATTGGCCCTCTACAAACAAAACATTATTGGTTACCATTATGATATTTACTCTAAGCGGTTGAGTTTGATCACTAGAGATCAAGTTCTGATACCAATTGTGTGACAACCCCACTTCCCCCTAAGGCTAACCAAAGGGTTGGCCGACTGACTGCCTAACTCTCGCCAGGACTCAAGCATTCGAAAAATTACCACTAAAGGATAAATCTAAAATCCACATTAGAGTAGAGAATGTAAATAGTAAAATAACATTCAAACTTAAAGTACAAACGTTAACTCAAAAGCACCTACAACTTCAATTTAAAATTTAATACATCCCCATGAGTCGAAATATACAAAACCAAAAGAATATACAATTTATTCTTTCATACTCGGGACAAAAGCCAAAACAGATACTAGACCTATCTAGGTCTCTGGATTCTCGTCACCTGTTAAGGAAAAATAAAATGGGCATGGGGGTGAGTTGAAAGCTCGTGAATTTCCAAAAGAACATGCACAAGTATAAAGCAAGATAAATGACATTTTAAATCAAGTAAATAAAACACATAGCACACAAGTAGGATACAGAAGCTCTCAGTAGCTCAGGTCCATATCGCACGGTCATTTCAAGTAGTCGACACTCCGTTGACTTTCCAATCCATGTAGACTACTCTTTACAACCATTTCCTTCCACCGAACTTCCCCCTTTACCAAGCCTGCAATCCAAACACTTAACACTTACTACTCACGGGACGCGACCAAGAGTAATTTTAGAAACACTTTCTCCATAAGTATAAACATATGCAAAAATAACTATGTCACCAACTCTATTTAAAAGAGAGCAATAAAGCATACCCTCCCTAAGTGAGTGGTTTAACAATTTCATTTTCAAGTAAACAAGTACATAACACGTTCACACAAAGAATTTAACTAAGGCAAATAATATGCATTGGAAACTCACCAATAAAGTAGGGTTCAGAGTCCAAGTTTTGATCAATTTGCAAATCAGCACCACTCCCTAAAATAATTAAAAGAACAATAGAAATAAGTTTTCTAGTTCATCAATCAAATCTAGTTCAAGAAAGAGTAGGTTCAATAAACTTCCAATTTGAACAGAATTCTTTGAAAAATCGTAACTTGAGTTGTATAAGTCCAAATTTTACAAGGTTGGTACCGTTACAAACTTCATTTCAAGTTCTAAAACTTTTTAGAAGATACCATGATGAAATTCTAGACAAAAAGTGCCCAGATTTTCGTTTAAAATTCTGCTACAGTGAAAACAGGACAGTACATGCTGGTTTTCCAACAAACTTTGGAAATTCACCAAAAATTGTAGGAAATGAATTAGATCTAAAATTTACACAGTTCAAAGCCCTATGAACCTAGTTTCAAACGCCACTGACGGCACTCAATTCTGACTCTCGAGTAAGAAAATATAGTTGTTCAAACAGGGCAGCTTCCACACTCTAATTTTTCTGAATTTCCAGATTTGCAGGACAGGTTTTAGGCCTCATTTGAGTGACTAATTCTTACTCAAAAATCACCAAATTTGGTACACTAACTCTACTATATATATATTATGTCCATACCAAAATTCAGCCAAAAAATCTCACGGGAAGATAGTTTTCTTAACACCCAAAGTGTACTCACCAAATTTGATCCAAACCTGTGAAGTTTTGGTCTTCTTCATCTAAATGCCTCTAACACACCTAAACCACCACCAATTGCCCTAATTTTTGGAACCAAGATAGTATTAACCTCCCTTAACCTAATTATGGTAAAAAATGGTGTAAGTATTTATCAATTTTTAGCACTAAAACAGCCCAAAATGCGGACAGCATGCTCTTCCAAAATTCCAGATTTTGTTCCAACTTATCACCCATTATTGCAACAACTTTTGAAGGGTTTTTTGTGGGAAAATTTAACATCTTAAACCTCAACATTTAAACATTAAAAATCAGCCCCTAAACCTGCAAAAATACAGCCACGAAATTAAAGGAAAAATAGCAACTTTTGACCCTCATTTCTCTCTCTCTCTCTCGGTCTTCCTTGGAGGTTTTTCTTCCAAAAATCAAGCCAATAATTTCCAACATACCCACACACATTTCATCATTTATCATGCTAGTAAACAAATTCACATATTTGTGGGAGTTCCAAGAGCCCACACTTCATCCATAATCAACAAATGCAATTTAAAGAAGCTTAGCCACTTAAAATTTCAAAACCAACACAAAGCTCAATTCTACTATCTAATGTCAAGGTTCTAGCAATCCTTCAACAACCCAAACCTAGTTTCATACTTGGAAGTTAAAAAGATGAACAAAGATGAAAACTTAAAGGGATTACCTTCACCAATTAGCTTGCAAAACACCAAGAGTCTTAGCCTTAACCACCAAGAGCTTTCCTCCACAAGGTTCTTCACCAAAACTTCGAGCTTGAGCCAAGATGAATGCAAGATTGTGGATGATTTTGGAGAGAAATGGAAGAAGAAGAAGATGAAATTTCTAGGGGAAGAGAGGGGGGGTAGTCGTCCAAGAGAGAGAGAGAGAGAAGAATGGTGTGGTTGTGAGGTAATTTAGTGATTAAATGAAAGAAAGCAAGACAAGACTTAAATCCCAATTTTAAGGGTCAAAAGTCCAACTTGGAATAGTAAATTTCCTAGCAATTTTGGAGGGAAATAAAATTAGCTCTCTTGGCTGAAAATTAAGGAGTAATCTCAGTTAAGAGGGAGAAAAGAAAAGAAAAATTGAAGTGAATTGGAGGAAATTAAATGGTTAGGACAATAGCAAGATTAAAATCCTAGTTTTTGAGAAATTTGTCCAACTAGGTTTTAAGGTTTCAAAACCCTACTTAATCTCACCTTTAATGATTCACTTCTAGTCCCTTGGTTGAATTCTAACTTACGAGTAATCATCCTTACTTTCTAGGGCTACTTCACTCACGGCCTGAATTTTTACCTCAAAAAACGTGTTTTCCCATTTTCTCTCTAATTGATGCTAAAAGGGCAAATTTTAAAAGGTAAACGGGATATTGAAAATCAACGAGTAAATAAGTGTGAAATAAAATTGGGTTACCCAAAATAAAATGAATTTCCATTTAAATTTTTTGAAAAATATGTTTGAGTACGACATTAAAAATAATCAAATAGATTAATAATAATAATAACAATATTTAAAATAATAAATTTCGAGACCCTCACATCCTTCCCCCATTAAAAGAATTTTGTCCTCAAAATTCTCACCTTGCAAGACAAATAATTCTAGATACTTTTTCTGCATTTCTTCTTCCACTTCCCAAGTCGCCTCCTCGATGTCGTGATTTTTTCATATGACCTTAACTAAAGAAATTTTCTTCGTCCTCAAGTCCTTTACTTCCCGATCGAAAGTCTTCACAGGCCTTTCCTCGTAAGAGAGCGTTTCATCCATCTCAATCTCGTCTAATTGCAACACATGGCTCGGGTCTGGGTGATATTTCTTGAGTATCGAGATATGAAAGACATTATGAATTTTTGACATGCTGGCGGGTAAATCCAACTGATAAGCCACTTTCCCAATCCGTTTGAGAATCTCAAATGGTCCAATGTACCTCGGCTTCAATTTCTTTCCTTTCTTAGACACTACTCCACTCTTCACTGGTTTAACCCGCAAAAAAACCTTATCACCTACCTCGAATTCCAAATTTTTTCTCCTATTATCTGCGTAGTTCTTTTGCCGACTTTGAACTGTTTGAAGTCTTTCCCTAACCAACTTCACTTTCTCATAGGTTTCCTCAATCCAAGGTATAGCAGTCGGGTTAAGAACCTTTTTCTCAGCCACTTTATCCCAATGAATCGGTGATCGACATCTTCTCCCATAGAGTGCCTTATAAGGTGCCATTTGAATCGAAACATGGTAACTATTATTGTACGTGAACTCGACTAGTGTCATGTATTGGCTCCAACGCTCTCCAAAACCTATTATACAAGATCTTAACATGTCTTCTCGAGTCTGAATTGTCCTCTCAGATTGCCCATCTATCTGAGGGTGATAGGCTGTGCTCAACTTTAGCTTCGTTCCTAAGGTCTCTTGCAGCTTCTGCCAAAACCTAGAAACAAACCTAGAGTCTCGATCGGAGACAATGCTTACGGGAATCCCATGCAACCTTACTATCTCATCCAAATAAAGTTTGGCCAACTTCTCCAAAGGATACCTCATTTTCACTGATAGAAAATATGCAGATTTAGTGAGTCGGTCTACTACTACCTATACAGCGTCGTGTCCTTTTTGATTCCTCAACAAACCAGTGACAAAATTCATAGTAATGTGCTCCCACTTCCATTCGGGAATTTCTAAAGGTTGTAAAAATCCTGAAGGTTTTTGATACTCAGTCTTAACCTGTTGACAAGTAAGACATGTCTGCACCAACTTGGCTACTTCTTTCTTTAGACCATCCCATCAGTACAATCTTTTCAAATTTTGGTACATCTTATTACTCCCAAGATGGATAGTATATTTGGACCGATGTGCATCTTCCAAAATCTCTTTCTTTAATACTTCATCATTTGGCACTACTATTCTTTCTCGGAATCTCAATACACCCTCTGGCCCTATCTTAAAATCTCGGGCTTCCCCTTTTTGTCCTTTCTCTAGAAATTTCTGCACTACGGGATCTTTGGACTGTACCTCCTTGATCCGTTCCAACAATGGAGACCTTAGTTCCACATTCCCAAAAATAACATTTTGTGTCCCTAAGCATGGATTCCACTCGCTCACTTGTTCTAACATTTCCCATTCTTTCACTATTAACCCCGCTACTTAAGCCTTGCGGCTTAGCGCATCAGCCACGACATTTGCCTTTCTAGGGTGATATTTTATTGAGTAATCATAGTCCTCTAAGAACTCTACCCATCTTCTTTGCCTCAAGTTCAATTCCTTTTGCGAGAACAAATACTTCAAACTCTTATGGTCCGTGAACACCTCAAAAGTTACCCCATATAAATAATGCTTCCACTTCTTCAAAGCAAAGATAACCGCCGCCAATTCTAAATCGTGAGTTGGGTAGTTCTGCTCATGGGGGTTCAACTTCTTAGAGGCATAGGCTATAACTTTTCCTTTTTGCATCAAAACACAACCCAACCCATCCTTAGAGACATCTGAATACACCACAAATCCTTCTTTGCCATCAGATAAGGTTAAAATCGAGCCTCAGTAAACCGCTTCTTCAATTCTTGAAGCCTCTCCTCACACTTAGGGCTCCAAACAAACTTTCCATGTTTCTTAGTCAAGTCCGTCAAAGGCCCAGTAATTCTTGAGAAATCTTGAATAAACCGACGGTAATACCCGGCCAATCCTAAGAAACTTCTAACCTCAGTCGGGTTCTCAGGCCTCTTCCAATGAGTAATAGCTTCCACTTTAGTCGGGTCAACTGCAATCCCATCCTTGGAAATTCTATGCCTTAGAAAAGATACGTCCTCTAACCAAAATTCACACTTACTGAACTTTGCAAACAACTTGTGCTCTTAGAGAGTTTGTAATACAATCCTCAAGTGTTGGGCATGGTCCTCTTGGGTCTTAGAAAACACTAGTATGTCATCAATGAAAATCACGACAAATTAATCCAAGTAAGACTTAAATACTCGTTGCATCAAATCTATGAATGCGGCCGGAGCATTAGTTAACCCAAAGGTCATCACTACAAAATCAAAGTGCCCGTACCTTGAATTAAAAGCCGTTTTCGGTACATCCTTCTTTCTGATCCTCAACTGATAGTACCCTTGCCGGAGTTCCAGTTTAGAAAATACCACTGACCCTTGCAACTGATCAAATAATTCATTAATGGTGGTAAGGGATACTTGTTCTTGATTGTCACATCATTCAACCCCCGATAGTCTATACATAGTTTTAGACTACCATCTTTCTTTTTAACGAACAAAATCGGTGGTTCTCACGGAGAATCACTTTCCCTAATGAATCCCCGTTCCAAAAGGTCTTGTAGCTGTATTTTCAACTCTTTAAATTCGGCCGGAGCCATTCTATAGGGGGTCTTAAAAATTGGCACCGTCCTAGGCACCAGATCAATCTTAAACTCTATCGTCCGCTCAGGAGGTAAAGATTCCAACTCCTCGGGAAAAACATCGGAGAAATCCTTAACAACCGGTACATCTTCCAACCTCACCTTATCGTTCGGAGGGTTTATAAGAAAAGTCAAGTACCCTTAAACCCCCTTACTCAGTAACTTTCTAGCTCTAATCCTAAAAATGAGAGCTGATAAAGCTAATCTTCCCTTAACATCCAACCTCAAGGTTGCTTCTCCTGGAATACAAAATTCCACTACTTTCAACCTACAGTCCACTTTGGCATGATGTTTGGCTATGCAATCCATCCCAATAATCACATTATATCCCTTAATATCCAAACTCACCAAGTCAACCAATAGTTTTCTCTCTCCAATCCACACTTCACAGTTTTTATACACCAAACTGGTAATTAGACTTTTATACCCCGTTGGTGTTCTAACCTCTAGGTTAAAGGGTAACCTAACAGGTTTTATGTCTATACCATAGATAAATGCAGGATTAACAAATGAATGTGATACACCAGGATCAATTAAAACTTTAGCTAAGCGGTGAAAGATGGAAATAGTACCTTCGACCACTTTAGTCGATTCAGGCACTTCTTGTTGATCCAGGGCATAAATTCGAGTTGGTACTCTCGTCCTGTTCCTCACCGCACTAGCTTGGCTCGGATTCTATCTCTGAGTCCCACCTCGCTCTCGGAGTTGGGGACAGGCAGATATCTGATGTTCAGAAATACCACACTTCAAGCACTTTCCTTGTTTCTTCCAGCACTCATTGGCAGTGTGATTTGGCCTCCCACAGAAACCACATGTAAGACCGGAGTTTGAGACCTGACTCCCTTATGGAGCACTCCTTGCTGGTTCTCTACCACTAACTGACCCTCAGAATGTCCCTCCTTGGGAAAAGGCTACTCTTGAAGCTCCCGAGGCACTAGTCCCACTCGAACCTCTCCCAAACTTGGAAGGCAGAGCACTTGAATCCATAGGCCCCCGACTACTAGAAGAGGCGCTCATTTTCCTAGCGTGAAAGGTCTTTACTTGATCCTTTGCAGTCTCGATCCTTTGGGCTTTTTCAATGGCCTCACTAAAGCTGTTAATCTGTGTCGCCACTAGCCTTTCTTGAATCTCCAAATTCAATCCCTGGCGAAGCGTCAAATTCTCCTTTGCTCCGTGGCCACCAATTCTGGGGTAAACCTAGACAACTTAGTAAACTGCGCCTCATAATCTGCGACGCTTAGAAGACCCTGTCGGCACTTAATAAAGTCATCTTCCGTCTTTTTTTGGACCAAAGGAGGGAGGAACTTAGCATAAAACTCCCGAGTGAAGTTCTCCCAGGTTCGAGGGATCTGATCTCTATCCCATTTTGTCCTAATCATGTTCCACCATGATCGAGCTGCCCCCTTGAGCTGAAAGGTGGCAAAAGACACCCGCCTCTCCTCTGTATAGTTCAAGGTGCTAAATATATTCATAATACGATCCAGCCAACTTTCGGCGACCTCTGGATCGGGTTCCCCAAAGAACTTAGGTGGGGCGAACTTTTGGAAGCGTTCTAAAGCCCTGTCCTCACCACCCTTATGGCTCCCAGGCTGATTAGCTGGACCTTGACTTTGTTGGTCCACCAGACGAGTCAAGATGTCCGTCATCTGGTTTATGGCAGTTGCCACTTGGTCTCCAAAGTCTACTCATTGTCCTTGACCTTGGTCAACTGCCGACCCTCGGTCGTTGCCTACATTTAGGGATTGCCTTGCCCCACGCCTCCGTCCTTGATCTCGACCTCGTCTACTGTCCATAATCTTTATAGAAGGTAGACATAAAATAAATGCAAAAAAAAAAAATACAATAGAACAAGGTAAAATAAAATAAAAGGAGATAAAATAAAATAAGCAATTAACAAATTGAATTTTGGAACTAACAAGAGAATTTCCTAGAACCGACCAAATTTTTATACATACATATACCGAGAGAGTCAAGTACATCACGGTGGCATGTTTATTACAAAAGAACACACAAAAGTCGCTTTCAACTGCCATTTTACTACACAAAACACAATAGTGAAAGCGGTAAATAAACATGCACCCACAGAGACGAGAATCACCCTAGTGGTTTCTCTTTACAAAAAAGGGTTACTAAAATCCTAATTTCCCAAGTACAACTACCCTACTCCTCCGCAGGACCACCAGAGGGGGTCTCCTCGGACGGATCCTCCTCAACAGGCTCAATCTCCTCAGATGGGTTCTCCTCAATTGGCTTAGACTCAAAAGGCTCTTCCTTCGAAGAGTCCTCCCCTAAAGACTCCTTTACAAATGCACTCGCGTTCACTGCGGCAACCTCATCAACCAGAGTAGTGGTGTCAGCTAGAATCCTCGCAGTCCGATCTTGGACCTCATCAGCTACCCTAGTCAGTCGGGTCCTGAACCTCTGAACCTGATCACGGGCGGCCCTAGCCCTCTCGCGCTCATCCTCAACCCGAGCCTCTAGTGTCTCAACCTGAGCCTCTAGTGTCTCAATCCGGGCATGACGAAATGCCAAAACATCCCTTATCCCCACCATCTCCTCTCGAAGAGACCTATTGGCATCCACCAACTCCTGACGCTTGTCGTCAAGAGATAACACTACAGCATTCGGGTAGGTATACCTTGTCCTACATGCACATCTCGAGACCCCCCGACGTGGAGTATACTGGAGTCGGGGTCCACTACCCCTCACTCTATATCGAATAGGCCTAGCTAGTGGCTCGTATCCATTAACTCCCTGTTCGTTAGCTCCAGGAACGCCATTGCCACTCTCCATTCCTATAGACAATTCACAACTTAAAGTTAGAAACTTAAAGTTATGAATTTTACTAAAATATCAAACTTAAAGTACAGGAAACCATTCTAACTTTACTTATAAGGATAAGGACTTTAAAAATTTCCTTATAAATATCTAACTTAGACTCTAATACCACCTGTGACAGTCCCACTTCCCCCTAAGGCTAACCAAAGGGTTGGCGGGCTGCCTGCCTATCTCTCGTCAGGACTCAAGCATTCGAAAAACTACCACTAAAGGATAAATCTAAAAGCCACATTAGAGTAGAGAATGTAAATAGTAAAATAACATTCAAGCTTAAAGTACAAACGTTAACTCAAAAGCACCTACAATTTCAATTCAAAACTTAATACATCCCCACGAGTCGAAATATACAAAACCAAAAGAATATACAATTTATTCTTCCACACTCGGGACAAAAGCCAAAATAGATATTAGACCTATCTAGATCTTTGGATTATCGTCACCTGTTAAGAAAAAACAAAATGGGAACGGGGGTGAGCTAAAAACTCATGAATTTCCAAAAGAACATGCACAAGCATAAAGCAAGATAAATGACATTTTAAATCAAGTAAAGAAAACACATAACACATAAGTAGGATACAGGACTTCTCAGGAACTCAGGTCCACATCACACGGTCATTTCAAGTAGTCGACATTCCGTCAACTTTCCAATCCATGTAAACGACTCTTTACAACCATTTCCTTCCACCGAACTTCCTCCTTTACCGGGCCTGCAATCCAAACACTTAACACTTACTACTCAAGGGATGCGGCCAAGAGTAGTTTTATAAACACTTTCTCCACAAGTATAAACACATACAAAAATGACCATGTCACCAACTCTACTTAAAAGAGAACAATAAAGTATACCCTCCCTAAGTGAGTGGTTCAACAATTTCATTTTCAAGTAAACAAGTACATAACACGTTCACACAAAGAATTTAACTAAGGCAAATAACATGCATTGGAAACTCACCAATAAAGTAGGGTTCGGAGTCCAAGTTTGCAAATTAGCACCACTCCCTTAAATAATTAAAAGAACAATGGAATAAGTTTTCTAGTTCATCGATCAAATCTAGTTCAAGAAAGAGTAGGTTCAATAAACTTCCAATTTGAGCAGAATTCTTTGGAAAATCGTAACTTGAGTTGTATAAGTCCAAATTTTACAAGGTTGGTACCGTTACAAACTTCATTTCAAGTTCTAAAACTTTTTAGAAGATACCATGATGAAATTCTAGACAAAAAGTGCCCAGATTTTCGTTTAAAATTCTGCTACAGTGAAAACAGGACAGTACATGCTGGTTTTCCAACAAACTTTGGAAATTCACCAAAAATTGTAGGAAATGAATTAGATCTAAAATTTACACAGTTCAAAGCCCTATGAACCTAGTTTCAAACGCCACTGACGGCACTCGATTCCGACTCTCGAGTAAGAAAATATAGTTATTCAAACAGGACAGGTTCCACACTCTGATTTTTCTGAATTTCCAGATTTGGAGGACAGGTTTTAGGCCTCATTTGAGTGACTAATTCTTACTCAAAAATCACCAAATTTGGTACACTAACTCTAATATATATAGATTATGTCCATACAAAAATTCAACCAAAAAATCTCACGGGAAGATAGTGTTCTTAATGACCAAAGTGTACTCAGCAAATTTGATCCAAACCTGTGAAGTTCTGGTCTTCTTCATCTAAACGCCTCTAACACACCTAAACCACCGCCAATTGCCATAATTTTTAGAACCAAGATAGTATTGACCTCCCTTAGCCTAATGATGGTAAAAAATGGTGTAAGTATTTATCAATTTTTAGCACTAAAACAGCCCAAAATTCGGACAGCATGCTCTTCCAAAATTCCAGATTTTGTTCTAACTTATCAACCATTATTGCAACAACTTTTGAAGGGCTTTTTGTGGGAAAATTTAACATCTTAAACCTCAACATTTAAACATTAAAAATCAGCCCCTAAACCTGCAAAAATGCAGCCACAAAATTAAAGAAAAAACAGCAACTTTTGACCCTCATTTCCCTATCTCTCTCTCGGTCTTCCTTGGAGGTTTTTCTTCCAAAAATCAAGCCAATAATTTCCAACATATCCACACACATTTCATCATTTATCATGCTATTAAACAAATTCACATATTCGTGGGAGTTCCAAGAGCCCACACTTCATCTATAATCAACAAATGCAATTTAAAGAAGCTTAGCCACTTAAAATTTCACAACCAACACAAAGCTCAATTCTACTACCTAATGTCAAGGTTCTAGCAACCCTTCAACAATCCAAACCTAGTTTCTTGCTTGGAAGTTTAAAAGATGAACAAAGATGAAAACTTTAAGGGATTACCTTTACCAATTAGCTAGCAAAACACTAAGAGTCTTAGCCTTAACCACCAAGAGCTTTCCTCCACAAGGTTCTTCACCAAAGCTTTGAACTTGAGCTAGGATGATAGCAAGATTGTGGATGATTTTGGAGAGAAATGGAAGAAGAAGAAGATGAAATTTCTAGGGGAAGAGAGGGGGAGGGAGTCGGCCAAGAGAGAGAGAGAAGAATGGTGGTGGTTGTGAGGTAATTTAGTGATTAAATGAAAGAAAGCAAGACAAGACTTAAATCCCAATTTTAAGGGTCAAAAGTCCAACTTGGAATAGTGAATTTGCTAGCAATTTTGGAGAGAAATAAAATTAGCTCTCTTGGCTGAAAATTAAGGAGTAATCTCGACTAAGAGGGAGAAAAGAAAAGAAAAATTGAAGTGAATTGGAGGAAATTAAATGGTTAGGACAATAGCAAGATTAAAATCCTAGTTTTTGGAAAATTTGTCCAACTAGGTTTTAAGGTTTCAAAGCCCTACTTAATCTCACCTTTAATGATTCATTTCTAGTCCCTTGGTTGAATTCTAACCTACGAGTAATCATCCTTACTTTCTATCGCTACTTCACTCATGGCCTGAATTTTTATCTCGAAAAACGTGTTTTCCCATTTTCTCTCTAATTGATGCTAAAAGGGCAAATTTTGAAAGGTAAACGACGAGGAAATAAGTGTGAAGTAAAATTAGGTTACCCAAAATAAAATGAATTTTCATTTAAATTTTCTGAAAAATATGTTTGAGTATGACATTAAAAATAATCAAATAGATTAATGATAATAATAACAATATTTAAAATATTAAATTTCGAGACCCTTACAAATTGGAAGGTCCAAAGCAACTTAAGAGGGGGTGAATTAGGTTGTCCAAAAAATAAAATTAGATATTAGCAAATATTCACCCAACAAAAATATCACAAGTAATAACACATATAGAGTTTAGTAAAAATTCCACAATTAAGTGGTAAAGAGATCAAAGATAGAAATACAAGCCGAACTCCCATGTTTTGCCAAACTTGGAGTAGAACAAGTCCAGTAACCTTTTCAATTGATGTTATTGTACAAATCACTCCTTCCTCACCCTAAACTTCTCTTAGTTGAGCCAATGAGTTTTGCAACTCTCCTAGTTAATCCTCATTATGCTACAATTGATTGCCAACTAATCAACCAAGTAAGAGCTATTATACACACAAATGAGGTAACATTCCCAAGGTTTTAATCCTCCAAGTGAGGTTCACCTTCACCAAGGTTTTACTCCTCCAAATAAGTAACCTTCACTTGAGTAACCTCACAATCCAACTCTTCCTACACTACACAATAATCAAAGTATTTACTCTAAAATCACTCTTGATAGCTTGTATACAATGTAGGCAAAAGTCTCCTATCTTCTCATGCTTGGAGGCATTTATAGATGAAGAAAATTGGCTCCAAACTTTTCCAACGATAAAAAATATAGTTATTAGAAAACTAGCCATTGGAACTAGCGAATGTCCAATACTGAAGTTTTGCGACCAATAGTGTGAATTAGTCTTTCTTCATATAATGTGTTGGACGTCCGAAGAGGATCTCTTGTGCGTCCGACATGAATAGAGAGGTTGAGTTATTAAGATAAATTAGCATCCGATAGTTTGTACTCACTGACTATCGAACGTCCGATGCACATAGGATCTACGTCCGATAGCAGTCAACACCCTTTCTTTGTTTGATTCAATTTGTGCCCTTATTCTTTTGAACTTACAACCTATTCTAGGTCATTGCTCACATAAAATTACTAGTCCAAATCATCATTTTGACTTGTTAATCATCAAAACTAAGGATTGATCAACCAAGGTTAACAATCTCTCTCTTTTGATGATGACAAATAAAATGATGATTTCTTTGATCAAGTAAGCACAAATAAACTCCCCCTCATTCTATGGCATTTTAAAGGTAAAAACTCATATTTGGACAACCAAAGTTAACACATATTCATCCAACAATATTTGTTGCTAGGAAGGAATATAAAATATTCAAAAATACATCAAAATTGCATGTAGCTATGCATGAACATCATTTTTAGCCAATTCTTATCCCAGAATATTCTAGAGACAGTTATGACAAAGCTATCTACATATGTATTAGATGACAATAAAATACAAAAGATATTTCTAGACAAAAGGTAGACATATTCTCCATGTTAGCTAAGACTATGCATTTTTAAATTCCTGGTACTGAGTTTTTGTAGCATATCAAAAATAATAAGTCCTCCTATCCTTCTTTATAGGTTCATTATATAGCAAATACACCATTTGTACCTCTAGCACTTAGATTTTTAGCAAGCTGCACTAGCAAAAATAGTAGAACTGTAAAATTGAAAATATAAAAAAGCCTACACTATATATGTGTGTGTGTGTGTAAAAATTGTTAACAGTGTGCAAGCCTTCTTAATCTTACCCCTTGAATTGTTTGAAGTTAGATTTTGAGCAGTTGATGCTTGTTTGTTTAAAACTATTTATTGATCAGTTGGTGTTTCAATTGCCCATGATAAGAAAATTTTGAAGTTTAGTAGGAGTAATAGCTGTTGGCACCACGAATAATACCAAATGCAAACTGATTTTATCTAAAAAACTTAGAGTTTGGATGAATAACTTTTTGACAGTTTCTCAAATCATGTTTAATATGAAAACACCTCTTATAGTAGACTTTACTGCCTTTTATAGTTGAGGTTCAACTTCCTCTTGTATGCATTCTTTTTAGTTTGCCAAGCACCAAGTCTTGCTACTATAAGGTTCATACTCGACTTACAATGTTATTTGAGTTTCAGCATAAATTGGATTCGGCTCAACCACTCAATTTACAACATAATTGTTTATAATGTACATATAATATTTATTTATTATTACCTGATTATCTACAAATTATTAATTTTTTAACTTACAATATGTATAATTATTTACTACATATATTATCATATATATATATATATATTATATATACTCGAACATACAATTATTTGGGCCAGATTATAATTAGGTTGAGCCAAGTAAGAGTCAAACTCGACTCACATTTAATTTGGGTCTAATATCTTGATCCAAGTTTTGCAAACATGACGCATAACCCTATATTTTTGGGAGCTGAACAGGTCAACCTCGAGTTGATCTAATCCCATTGATACTTCTAATTGCTAGGGGTTTTGGTTCTATTTTTTGCATCTTACTTAATATATATCACTTAGAATATGTTCAATTTTGCACATGCTTTCATATGTGTATCTATATTGTAACAACTGTGAACAAGCCATTCCAATGGTCTCTTATGCATTTGTAATACTGTATAAGCATATAAGTGTAAGGATACCCTTTTTATTAGAACGTGCCACAAGTACAACTCCTTATTGTTAGGTCCATACAATTGTCTTTCTAATTGTAGTATCAACCTTGCATCTTATCTTTCTAGCCCAAATAGCAACACGTACCCAATTAGATTTCTTTTTTTTTTTCCAATTCTTTCATAATTTTGGGACAATTATTGCTTTGAAATTTTGAGAAATTTCTAAAAATGTGATGGTTTTTAAATTTTTTTTTGCAAATAGGGTGATTTGGGGTTAGGTTTCCGTCCAGTGATTTTCGCATTTGTAAAATGCGAGTTCCAGTAAACTCGCATTTGGCAAATGCGAGTTCACTAGAAAATTGAATTTAAAAAAAAAGGTAAATTTTTTGAACTCGCATTCAGTAAAAAAAATAAATATTTAATTGAACTCGCATTCCCTGAATGCGAGTTTGAGAAAAAAATCTTGCACCCTGCTGTCTACAGTTCTCACATCTTCTTTTTTTTTTCCTAATTTCTTATTATCCACAACTTTTGAAGCATTGCCGTTACATTATGCTGCGAAAAAACTAACATGTGTACATCTTGCTTGACTCATTCTTTGAGTCACACAAGCACCCCTGGAAGCATCGAACCAGTGCCACCACCCCACAAAACACTTTGCATGAGCTCGCCCACATGTCATTTTTTCCTCTTGCATGGATCTCCTTGAAACCTCTGCCATCTCTTGGCTTCAGTTTTTATAACCATTTTTCCCAACTCCTTCATGTCTCAAATTCACACACACACACACATTTTTCATATAATTCATCCTAGTACTGCTGCATTTGTTACTACATAGGATCCATTTTTGTTCAAAAAATTTCCAAAGATATCTGTCATCTTTTTGATCAAGAATTGACAATGTCGTTAGAGCAAATGGAGGGCGAGGAGGAAGGTCGAGAAAGAAATGCCTTCCTTGGAGGAGAAAACCAAGTATATAACAGCAGTAAATTCTGGATGCCATCAAGGCTACCGAGGAGCATTTGCAGTAAAGGAAGTGGCAAGTCAAACTTGGTGCAACATCCGAGTATCGTCGAGAAGGCAGGCCAAGCCAAGGAAACAGTGAAGCAAGGAGTTCAAACTGGATCTGAATATGCTGCAGAAAAGGCCAAAAAGGAAACGCCAAGCAAGCTGCTCGACCGCAGCCAATAAGAAGGCAAGCTGCCAAGCAAGGGGCTCAAACTGGGCCCAAGTTGTAGCGAGAAAAGGCAAGCCAAGGAATCTATCAAGCAAGAGAGTGAAAGTGGAGCTGAAAGCTTAATGAAATTCAGGGGAACTTGCGTTCGTGGAATGCGAGCTCCGTGGAACTCGCATTCCTAAAATGCGAGACCTACGTGGAAATTCCATTTTCTTCTACTTTTCTTTTTTTGTCTGTGTATTACATATCTCGCATTAGGTAAATGCGAGTTCTTGCGAACTCGCATTTACAGAATGTGAAAACCCTATTTTCAGCACCCCCACCCCAAACAACCCCAATCACAGAATTTTTTTTATTTTCCATCACAAACTTGGAATTTTCTCTTGAAATTTTTACATTCTAGATCACTTAATGTAGATTTTCTACATTATTCTTCTTCTAATTACTCTAACATGTCTATCATAACTAATTTTCTTATTGGAAGAATATAGTTATTAAAAGATTCTAATAGATTATTTACCAAAATATGACACTTATTGTTAGTTTGAAAATGCGACATTGACTATAAACTTGATGGCAATCTTATTAATCATGTAGCAGCTTATGCATAAGTCTTTCCACTTTACCAACATTTTCACATTCTGAGAAAAAAATCTTTTTGCTCATTTTTTAAAAATTTCTTGTTAAAATTTTAATACACGTGCCTTAAATAGTATCCATACTCAAAATTCTAAAAAATCCTTTTTGACTATATACACTAGACTATTTTTTCTATAAAAAATGCAAGTCCTACACATATTGTCTATACACATTTCGAGGTCACCTATCAATAACTTTCAGAATCGCTTCCAACTATCATATCTCTCAACCTCAATAACTACAACAGGTATTGGCACTATATTTGTTGTTATATATGGCGTGCATCCCACATCAGAACTTTAAGCAAGGGAGTCCTTCCCTTGTGATTGTAAATGTGTTGGCCTTTAGTGAATTTAAGTTGCCAAATGCACCAACTTATGTGCCAAGGATATTTGCCACATGCCAGGAGCACCAGCCCAAGGGAGGTTTGGGGATGAGGGTTTTGGCTAGGCATCAAACCAAAAGGTCAAGTTTGTGGGCTTTTGGGCCGTTAAGTATTTTAAAATATTTAGGCTCTTTTGTATTTTTAGTTTTAGGTACTTTTGGATCTAAAAATTATTTTCTAGAGTTGTAATCTCTCTTTTGGACTGTCTTTTGTTATAGTGAAATATGCTATCTCTTCGCCCATTAACGTAGGTCAATTCAATCGAACCATGAAAATTTTAGTGTTTCTCTGTTTGATTTATTTGTTATGTTATTATCTTTGTTGGGTTGCCAAGAGCCCTATTGTTCTTGTTGGTCAATTTTCTAGAACCAAACCTAACATTTGTTATTCTCATTTCTTCCTATTATTGGTAAAAGCTAATCACTAATTGCACTTGTTGAGAAACATTTATCTAGATGTATTATTGGTAAATGCCTATCAAGAAATCCTTATTTACAAATTTAGAGACAATGGTATTGTCTTTCAGATGTACTCCTTGAATCGTTTGATAGCTTATCAATTTGTTACTTCACAATACTTCCTGAGTGTGTCTTTCTTTTACTGGTCACATACTTCTAGATTTTTTTGAAAATTAGTCCATGTCTAGTTTATCTTATATTTCTTTTTTTGTTTTTCTCTCACTTCTGTATATCTTGGCAGTTCACATGTCAATTGTTATTTCGTTTCTACCCTTATTCTTAACTCCTATTAAAGCCCACTTTGGATTATTTCTAGTCTTGTGTTTGTATTTCCAGTTGAAACATGTTGAAATAACATGTTTGTTACCATATTTTCTATCATAAATATGCTTATCCTTCAAGATCTTTATTTGAAAAGTTTTTATGCCTCAGATTGATGATGCATGAATAGTTTGACTACATTCCATTGAACTCTTTACTTGATTCTCTTAGAATTATTTCTCAACCAATCTATTTCAAAACCCTCTTGAATGAATTAATCTTTTTATACAATTTTGTAACACTTGGAAATTTTTGGACTTGTGGCCAACCTTGACCTCAAATTGTGACTTCTTGAACTCTATTTCAGGATCGAAATCAAGGTATTCTTACTGCAACTCATTATCAAGTCTATGTATTTGTCAACTGTTTATCCGAACCACTAATTCAAAACATTCATCTTGCTCTTGACTATTCAAGCCTTCTTCTTGCTGATATTCATTAGTTCTTTATCTTATGCAATATCTTTATCATTATGGGTGGATTGGCTGCTCAAATTATGCTCAACTTGCTTGACAAAATAAAGCATTTTCTTGGTTTTTTCTTTTTTCTTTTTTGGGATTTATGTATGTCTTCCTGTAGTTAAAGATATCCCACCACTCAATGTTATGAGTTCAAAAGGATGCTACTTTGTTTCAGGTTCTTGACTGTCCTATCAAATTTGAGTTTTATTTCAATGTTGCTTTCAGTTAGTAGAAATATTTCTAATTGAATAACCTGTCTCATTCTTTACAATTTTATAGGCATCTTGTTTGTCTTCTCCGTAAAAATATCTTCATCTTCTGCTATTTTAAGCCCATCTTTTCATTATTTAGATTCATTATCTTCTAGACTATCCACCATTTCACTTAAAGTGAGTAGATAAAATCTCACTAGTTTCATTCTTCCTATTTTCTTTGCCCATGCTAGTTTGACCATAAAGTAACAATACATTTTTAAAATATTATTTCACTTACACCATATATTATACTTGTAGGAAACCCATCATGCACGTCACTAGTTAAATTTATTTCCTCTTTTTCTTTAATTAAAAGTGACTTGCTATCCATCTGTGGGGCACAATAAACTCACTTTGTTATTATCACCCACATACATATATATTTTGTAAAGTTACATAATAAAAAGTTATTTTGGATCTCTATTCCTAAATATGGTCATCTTATTTTTTGTGTATTTACCACTTGGTTCCACTCCAAATCTTACTCCATAATATATTTGTATCTTTAATAATTTAGTTGTTCTCATTCGCTTAGTTTAACAATAATTGCAAAAAATACAAGTTTTACTAGCATAAGTATATTATCCTTGCACAACCATATTATATTTTATTATTCTATATTTAAATCAACAAAAGGAGATGACATATACAACACTTGAGACCACAAATGACTATTAATATGTCTTTAAATCTACGAAGCTATAAAGAAATCAAATATTACGGTAGAATATTAGGATACATTTAGATATGCAAAACCATAAAGAAGTCAAATACTATATTACAATATTAGGATATTTCAACATAATGATAGTGATAAAAACTAGATTTACACATATCCGATTGAATCATTAGTTGTCATAAAGGTGCCATCTTTACACACATACATACATAATGTAAGACTTGTTCTAATAGGAACATGGGATTAGTTATCAATTTCATTAATATAAACCTCACAAGTCACCCAATTTATACTCAAAACTAAACTCTAAATTACCCCCACTAACCCAATAATCAATTCTAGCACATAATAGCTTAAATAAATTCAATCAAGTGTGGATCAATCACTGACTTCATTCATGTAAACCCTACACATCATAAAGTAATAAAATATTTGAATTCAAAGAACAACAATAACAAACCTATAACCCTATTTTTTAACGTTGAAGTAGCAGTCAAGTGTCAAACTCAGACTGTAGCATGGTAGCACCTGAGGAAGGGGATCTTCACAGATGTTAGTGTAACTAGTATGCATGTGACAGGAGGAGGACTAATTCATGATTATCTTGGGTATTGTCATAATGGCTCTTTATAAGGACTTTAGAGGGATGGAGGTAATTGAGGCAAAAGCATGAACATTGCCTTTTGGACTGGAGTTAGTTTACTAAAAGTAGGCAAAAAACCCGTCAACCCAAAAACCTGAGGCACCTAATATGTCTCGTTTTGAAAGTTATGATGTCCAATCCAATTTGCCTTAGCAAGCACATACAAAATTCAAATATGTATATCAATCAGAAGAGTAAAACCTAAGGGTACAAATCCCTAGGTATATTATATAAATATTAAAAAAATAGGAACCATCTTCTAATTTTTGAAGTTATTAACTCTAATCCTTAAACAAAATTGATTCTTATGTCTGATTTAGTACATGTAGTGCACATCCTCAATCCTATCTCCCTCTTCCTTCTATCTTCTCTACATGAATTTCAAGTATATCTTCAATTTTCACCACTTCTTACTACAATTGAGCTTAGAATCTTTCTACATTTTTTGAATCTCTCTGATTTTGGTGCTCCTCAAAACAAACCTTCAAACCTGATATTCTTTTTCTCTTTTGCCTTATTGTATTTAGTATACATGAATTTTCTTTAATGTCTTTTCTTTAAATCAAAAACTAGTTGTAACTGACTTTTGCTAGATGCTCAAACCTTCAAATCTGATATTCTTTTTTGCATTTGGTGGGTTGAGGGATAGGTATATGTCACATTTAAATAATTTGGGAATATTCATTTCTCTTTTTTTTCTGTTATATGATTTGGGATTTCTCCTTCATTTGATTTTTCATCTTTCTCTAGTGGTAAGAGCTGAGAAGGGGATCTGTACTACTTTTTCTTACTATAATCCAATTCACATATATGTAATTTAGGCATATATTTATAGATGTAGTTGTTGATAAATGTGTGAAAACTTATTATTTAAGACCATATATGCAATAAGTTGTGGCAAGTTCCTAGATAGCTATTACATTCATCCTTATCAATTAGAAATAACTAATAAAGTTCCTATATTAGGTGGTGGGTACTTCATAATGTGCCCCTTTTTTATCAGGTACTCGAGAACAACATGCCTAAAGACATGCAGGACAGATTAGGATTGGAAAATTGCTGAAAAGTTAGGGTCAAGTCAACTAAATTATATTTGGGGTGAGTACTTGACCCATGCCTACCCTTAGCGTTTACAAAGAGGTATGAGTGAGATTGTGGTAGAAGTGTATTCTCAGGTGCTTCTTCTTTTGGTTAACTTCACTAAGTCAGTAAAATAGCCCTCGTATAATTTGCTCTCAAAAATTAGAAGGCAACTACAAGGGTTATCAGGATCTTTATTGCATATCTATAGAGAGGCTAATACAATGGCATAAGCTATTGCAATTTGCAAGTCTTCATTGTACGGATAGTTCATGTTTGACGTCATTTAACAGTTATCTGTTTTAGTTCAAATTGTAGTACAGTTAGACAGTATTAGTTACCCATACATCAAGGTCATAAATGTAAGGGAGTAGTACTTCTTATTTACTACTTTAATTCTTGTATTCAAGATTAGGTTTAAGGCTTTAAGTCCCTCTCTTCCAAAGATTTTTCTAACGAGTTAATAATAAAATAAGTTGGCATCTTTCTCCTATGTATGGGATTTGCCAATAAAAAAAATGTTACTCACGATATATAATGATGAGAAACCACCAAGCAGGTCAACCTCAGAAGATCAAGTCCAAGCTATTGGTTCGAGTGACGTTAAAAATGCTCCACAAGTGAATTTGGGAACAATGACGCAAGCTAGGGCAAGGAAAATGCGTGACTCGCTTCAAGTGTTTGTGCAAATAGTTCACTTATGTGTCGGACGTGTGCGAGATGATCACAAGCCTATGGTGACTTTGCTTCAAGTGCACTCGAATGATACTTGAAGGAAGGAGAAGAAATTAGTAGTCTAACTATTTGTTAGTTATTTGTTAATTCGGATTTAGTTAGTAAAGTTAGTAATTGTTTTAGTTAATTGATGGCAAGCCTGTGCTTCCTAGTCCTTTTAGGTTTCAAGGTTCGGTTGTGCAAGCCTATAAATAAAGGCTATGTCCGAATTGTCCAACAACAAATGTTATTAGAATTTTCCAGCAAAATCCGAGAGCTCTCTTGACTTTGTTAATATTTGAATACCTTAGATTGATCTAAGTGTTCGAACCAGCTTATCAAGGAACACCCTTGTTTGTGGCGCCATCCTACTGACACCATAAGTTCCTTTAATGGCTTTCATAAAGGTTAAAAAATCTGCTCTTAGTTCTCGTTTAAGGGGTTTAAGGGGTTTTGGGTTCCACCTAAATTCAAACCGTTGGAAATTGCGTCTAGATCCAAGCTTGTGGAAACGAATTCTTCCAATCACGGCCGGATTCTTATCATTTGGTATCAGAGTTGGTTGATAATTTCAAGGTTATATCTTTCTTGTTCTTCTTGTTGTTCGAGTTATTTGTGTCTTGTCATTGTATTCTTGTTGTGCCAATTTGTCCAAATTTTTTCGTGTCTATTGCTACATTAATTTCTATTTTAATCTACCCAAATTGAATTCTATTCATGTGATTTGTTGATGTCATGTAGTTGAGTCAAGTTTTTGTCCAATTCCTCTCACAATTCCATTTGTTGAAGTTCTGCAAAAAAAAAAAAAAAAAGAAACAGTTGCTAGGGTTTTCTTATCTTCATCCGCTAGGGTTTCTTGTTGGTGTTGCCGTTTCCATCCAGCTTTGAATATCTGGATTGCAACATAAATTGCTCCATAATTTGGTTTGTTTGTGTTGCATCCGTATCATCCTTGTTGTTCTTAAAAAAAAAAATTGTACCTTCTTTAGTGTTATCTTCGTTTGAGTCATTGCTGGAGTTGTGAGGTGCAACCGAAGTTGTCTTGTCTTTGCAATCTTGACATAGCCAACCAAGCTATGACAATTTGTGTTTGTTCTTGAACAAAACTTCTTGGAGTATTTGATCTAAACACAAACCATCAAAAAATTCTAAAAAGACACCTTGAACAATTTTGGAAGTTCTTGGAAAAATCTTGACACTTGAAATTGAAATCCCGTGAACTTCTTGAACAAGTTGGTGTGAAAACCGAATTACATTGTACCAAATTTCTAGTTGCTATCCAAGCTGTTTCTTCCATCTCAATTTCTTCAAAAAAGAAAAAAAGGGAGGAACGAGGTTAACCGAAAGCCTCAAGCTTCGATTGATAGCAACAACCAGAGACCTAGTTGCTCGTCCTAATCTCCAAAGGAAATCGGCTAGAAATTCTTTCGTGCATATAAAAGGAAATAAAGTACCTAACCTTATCACCTAAGCACCGACTTCAGCTTTTCTTTTCCCACTTGGATTGGTTTCGGAGGTTCAGCCGTGGCTGGAATTTTCCACGCAAACCAGAAATCCACTTCCAACTTGGAAAAGAAGCTGCCGAAGCTACCTACAACTTTCCAAAATTCAGTTTCCATTCCACCTTGGTTTCGGCTTGTTAAATACCAATTGTCCAGCAACTCATAAGTTCTATTTAGAGTCCTTCTAGGCTTCTAAATTCCAGGTTTAAAACGAGTTGTGCAATCTCCTTCAAGTTCACCAAAATTTTGTTTAGTCCACGATCTTGTTGTGTCGAATCTTTTGTCAATTTCTGATTTGAGTCGTTTCTTTGGTAAGCTAATTGATCACTTGAGAGTTGATCTAACTCCTTCAAAGGTGAAATCAAGGCCTTGAGATTAAGTGGTGAGCCTATTTCTGAGAGTTGAGTGAAACACGAGCGAGAGAGAAAACACTAAGGGACTGAATGCGGAAAAATTATTACTTTAACTCATTTTTCTTGCAGGTTAATTACACATGTCTAATGGAGAAGGAAGTAACTCACCAGCATTTGACTTTAAACTTTTTGGCGAAGCACTACGGGGATATATAGGTCGAATCCTTGACCAAAGATTGGAGACAGTGCATGCAAGAATAGACAAAATGGAGGCTACTCGAAGTGGATCCAAGTAAAGTCGAAGCCAAAGGAGGTCAATGCCTCTTGACTCAGATAGCTCTAACTCTTCAGGAGATGAGTTTGAACCAAGAGCAAGGAGAACAAGGAAAACATCCAAATCTAAGGGTGAAGCAATTCCGGGCATCAAAATGCAAGTTCCATCCTTGCTTGACAAAACGGATCCGGATGCTTATCTTGAATGGGAGAATAAAGTCGAACTTATGTTCAACTGCAACGACTATTCCAATGAGCAACAAATGAAGCTTACGGTCATGGCATTTTCTGAGTACGCTATAATCTGGTGGGATCAAATCACCGCTAGTAAGAGGTGTAGTGGAGATAGAGCCATCACTACCTGGTCTGAGCTCAAAGTTCTCATGAGAAAACGCTTTGTTCCTAGCCACTATCACCATGACTTGTATCACAAGTTACAAAACCTCAAACAAGGAAATCAAAGCATCGAGGATTATTATAAGGAGATGGAGATAGCCATGCTCCGTGCAAACATCGTTGAGGAATGTGAGGCTACTATAGCACGATTCCTAAGCGGTTTAAGGCCTGAAATCGCGGATGAGGTTGAAATGCACCATTACGTGGAATTGAAGGATATGCTCGAGAAAGCCTTGAAAATTGAGCGAAGGCTCAAGAGGAGGGGTCAACCAAGGATTTCTTCTACACTTCCATCATCTTATAACCGCGACATTGCATCAAGAAGAGAATTTAAATCCCCGGGCAGCAGCGCATGCTCATCAAAATCAAAGCCATTTTTGCCCAAGGAAGATGGAAAGCCCACTCCAAAGTTGGTGAAGGACACTCCCAAAGTTAGGAATCGAGATACTAAGTGTTGGAGGTGTCAAGGGCTGGGTCACATTGCTAGCCAATGTCCCAGTCAACGGACAATGATTGCCCTTGCAAATGGTGAAATCGTGACTGACGATGAAAAGGAATACAAAAACATGCCCCCGTTTGTTGAGTATGAAGAACCTGAGGCCAAACTACAACTCCCAATGGAAGAATCCATTGAACTAGGATTGGTTGCGAGACGAGCACTCGCAACTCATGTCAAAGAAGAAGAGATTCAAAGGGGAAACATTTTGCTCTGATACCAGATGATATGAACCCGATCGTGATTGGAAGAACTCATTTCCACAAGTTCGGATCTAGATGCAATTTCCAACGGTTTGAATTTAGGTGGAACCCTAAACCCCTTAAACCCCTTAAACGAGAACTAAGAGCAGATTTCTTAACCCTCATGAAAGCGATTAAAGGAACTTATGGTGTCGATAGGACGGCACCACAAACAAGGGTGTTTCTTGTTTGATAAGCCGGTTCGAACACTTAGATCAATCTAAGTTATTCAAAGGTTAACAAAGCCAAGAGAGCTCTTAGATTTTGCTGGAAAATTCTAATAAAACTTGTCGTTGGATAATTCAGACATAGCCTTTATTTATAGGCTTGCACGACCGAACCCTGAAACCTAAAAGGACTAGGAAGTACTAGCCTTGCTAGTTCGGCCTTACCATCAATTAACTAAAACAATTACTAAATTTACTAACTAAATCTGAATTAGCAAATAACTAACAAATAATAGCTAGACTACTAATTTCTTCTCCTTCCTTCAAGTATCATTTGAGTGCACTTGAAGCAAAGTCACCATAGGCTTGTGATCGTCTAGCACACATCCGACACATGAGTGAACTATTTGCACAAACTCTTGAAGAGAGTCACGCATTTTCCTTGCCCTAGCTCGCGTCATTGTTCCCAGATTCACTTGTGGAGCATTTGTAACATCACTCGAACCAATAGCTTGAACTTGATCTCCCGAGGTTGACCTGCTTGGTGGTTTCTCATCATATAGTGGCTAATGCAAATGAATTTGGTAGATTCAATAAAATTCTTATGATATTGCTCAAAAAAGATGAAATCATTGAACTTATGACCCTTCAAGTTTATTATCAATGAAATTAATTAGATAAAACTTGCCAGCTATTCTTGGATTTGTCATAGTTCTAAATTGATTCTTTTAATTCCAACAAATTGAAGTGAAATTCCGAGTAGTCTCCTTTTTATCCCACTTAGGATTTATTTCATCTTGGAATTGAAATAGCAAATACAATCTATTGGGTCTTTTCTCTTAAAGTAGGTAATTTTGATATTTTATTTCTTCAATTGCTTTTGACAATTTTTGTCAATTTTACAGAATGCTGTAAATCACAAAGTGTTACAATATATGTTTCCAAAACACAACGAATTAAATTATACAATTACTAAACTATAGTGCATCTTTCTTAGCTAAATTCATGAGATCAAAGGTTATAGGTTATTTAATCCAAATATAGGAAAAATCATTATTAGAGGTGTCATGTTTGATGAATAAGGAGTTTGAGATTGGTCCAAAAAAGTGCCAGATACTACATCAAAGAAGCCATCAATGCTGTTATATTTGGATCAAGTGAATTCTTTTGATCAACCAGTGGAACAATCTAAACAATCTACTGGTGATGCTTTACTAGGGTGCAATCAAGTCCTGTGCAAGTATCCAATCGTCCATAATGAGAACGTCGCATGCCAACCCGTTTGGAGGATTTTATTGGTGGTAATGATAATGATTTATCTAATGAAGATATTATAAATTTTGCTTTATTTTCAGATGGTGATCCATTTACTTATGAGAAGGCTATCAAAGATGCTCATTGGATTCAAGTAATAGATGAGAATATCCATGCAACTAAGAAAAATAAGACTTGAGAACTGACTTCACTTCCACTTGGAAAGAAGCCAATTGGTGTCAAAAGGGTTTATAACATCAAACACACGCTAACTAGAGAGGTGGACCGTTTCAAGATGAGATTGGTAGATAAAGGCTAAAAACAAATGGTAAATATTGATTATTTTGAAGTTTTTGCTCCTATTACCAGACTTGATATTGTTCATATGATTATACCTATTGCTACCAATAATTATTGGAAAATTCATCAAATGGATGTGAAGTCTGCTTTATTGAATGGAATTCTTGAGGAAGAAATATATGTTAAGAAACCTACAGGATATATAAAGAAAGGCCAAGAAAATAAAGTCTACAGGTTAAAGAAAGCTTTATATGGCTTAAAGCAAGCTCCTCGAGTCTGGTATACTCGTATTGACTCTTATTTTGTGGAGAATGGTTTTATATATATATCCATATGAGCATACTTTCTATATCAAATTTAGTTCTGGTGGTGATATTGTTATTGTATGCTTGTATGTGGATGATTTAATTTTCACTGACAATAATTCCAAGATGATTTCTAAGTTCAGGGAGGTTATGCTTAGTCATTTTGAGATGACTAATTTGGAATTAATGTCATATTTTCTTGGCATTGAGATTTCTCAAACAAATGGTAGCATATTTATTATACAGAAGAAGTGTACAGGTGGTATGTTAAAGAGGTTTAAAATGGACACTGCCAAACCTATATTGACTCCAATCAAAGAGAAGTTGAAATTGGTAAAAAACGATAGTGGTAAATTTGTTGATGCCACTAATTTTAGGAGGTTGGTTGGAAGTTTCAGATATTTGATTTTGACAAGGCTTGACATCATTTTTGGTGTTGGGTTAATTAGTAGGTTTTTGGAGTCTCCATGCCAATCACATTGGCAGGCAGTCAAGAGGATTTTGAGATACATTGAAGGTATACAATCTAATAGCATGTTTCATTTATATGCTGATAAATCTAGTATTGATGGTATCTTTTATCAGGCTATACATTTTATTTGGGTAGCAGTGTTTTGTCGTGGTCTTCTAAGAAGTAATAAATAGTAGCATTATCCATAGCTGAAATGGAGTATATGGCAGATGCAAATAGTGTTACTCAAGCATTATGGTTGAGAAGAATGCTTGATTTTCTATAGCATGAACAAGTTGGTCCAACCAAAATTTATTGTGATAGCAAGTCTGCTATTAAGTTGCTGAAAAATTTTCGTTTTATGGGAGGAGCAAGCACATTGATATCAAGTCTCACTTCATTCATGAGCTAGTTCAAGATTAAGGGATTTCCATTGACTATTGCAAGAGTGAAGATCAAGTGGCAGATATTTTCATGAAACTATTGAAGGTGGAGCTATTTCTCAAATTAAAGAAGATACTTGGCATGATTCGGTTTGAAGACATTGATTTAAGAGAGGAAATGTAGGATTATTACGCCAAGTTTTGTTCGGATTTTTGTTTAAGAAACTTATGTGTCCAATTAATAGTGTGATTTTGTTAATTGTTAGTAGAATTAGTAGGATTTTTTTTAATTGTTAGGTATATAAAGACCACATCTCTGCTTTACATGAATGTTAGAAATATAGTAGGAAATAATAAGAGTCCTTCCAATTTTGTTTCTTTGTTTTTGTTTTGTGGGCTTGGGGAAGTTGCTTGTATTCTTCCTTGTTCTTTGTTTTCCAAATTATCAAATCGTCTTCAATTGCCCTGACTATTTTTATTGTTTGTGTGAATTGTCTTGATTAAATATTTTAAGGGCCTACAGTTTCCATAATTTGAAATAGCATTTAAAGGCTTTGGTGACTTTAAGTAGATATAAGAGAGAGTTGAAAATTGAAAAGGTTAAAGAAGTAAAAAACTTGTTCTTGATGGCAAGTTTTGAAATAATTGCTTAACTATTATAAGAATTATGAGCCAAATAATGGGCTTGTTACGTTTTTATGATTCTGATGAAAGGCCTTCATTGGACTATGTACATGAAAGCATGTGCAAAGTTGTTAATGGTATTAAAGAACTGTTTAGTCCATATATTGATATTATCGATATGATATGGTTGAATCTTCATATAGCTACTTTTTGGTTGAATTCGGCCTTTCAATATTATAGGGACAGCTCTTGTCACATGCTTGAAATTATGAAGAGTGTTTTAAAAATCATGCAAAAGTTGCAAATAGATGGGTTTCAATATATGATGGATGAAATATCAATGTTTAGGTCAAAGACTAAAAGTTTTGTGTTTCTATTTGCTCAAAATATTTACAAGAATGCTCGTCCAGGTATGCCTACTTTAATTTTACATTTATTATGTTAATTGATAAGAATTATTTTTTCTTTACAAAAACTACTAATTATATCTTACTAATGTAGATGAATGGTGGAGATTATTTGATTTTGATGCTCCACATTTATAGAAGTTGGCAATTAAATTCTTAAATTAAACTTTTTCTTTCTCAAGATATGAACACAACTAGAGTGCATTTGAATGCATTCACACCAAAAAAAAAAAAAGAATAGTTTTGAGCATCAAAGATTGAATAACCTTGTCTCCATCATTATAATTTAAGTTTGAAGAATAGGAATGGAATTACTACTATACATGCTTATTTTCTTCTGTAAATTTATTGATTTTTTAAATTTCTTACTTCTTATTTTTCCTCTTTTTTCTCTTTTCACTGTAGGGCTTCATATAAAAGAGATCTTATGATCCAATGGATAATGAAACTATTGATAAAGTTGAATTTTTAATAGTTGATGATGAACAAGAAGGAGAGTTTACTTATGACAGGTTAAAAGAAATGATTGAAGAAGAATTTTCCAAAATTATTAAGAATGGATCCTCTCAATCATGTAATATTATATTCATTCACTTAACTTTATTTAAGTTTCTTCTTAGCTCTTGTCTATTTTTGAATCTTTTTTATGAGTATTTAAATAGTTTTTAGGAAAGAAATATACAAATATTTCGCAGTTTGATGATGAAGACGATCTTGATGATATCGATGCGAAAAGTTATGAAATTAGAGATAAGGATGATGAAGATGAAGCATGGATTAGTTAGTCCTAAAATATGTCAAAAGTATTATAAATGAATTTGTTGCTTTATTTGAATTTATATTTGTCAAAGATTAAACACGTATGTGATTTCTATTTTGTGAATCTTGTGAGTTTGGTTTGATGAATTGTTAGGTGAATTGGAAATGACCTTGGATCTCTAGGTTCTTGGCTATATTTTATAAATTTGATTTATAGGAAAAATGAATGGATACATGATCACTTGTTGCTAGTGTCAAAAATTAATTATTGAATTTCCAAAACTGTAGTAATAGGAGTCCAGATTGAACCTACAAGGAACAGTGAAACTCTTATTTTTCAACATTACCCCAATAAAGAAGATGGAAGTAATGAGGAAAAATTAACTAATAAAATAAAGGGAATAATATCAAAAGTAATAATAAATCAATAGATAAAAGTCAAACTAAGGACACAAAAGATTTCCCTCGAATTATTCATTAGCTCCAAACTAAGGACACGAAGGATTTCCCTTGGATCAATCATTAGCTTCTAAAGGTCTACCTCATAATTAATCATTTGACCTAGGTTGGCCTAACACAACAATAACTCACAGATTCTTTGAATTCAACAACTAAAATGATGTAATCTAATTGTATCCTTATTATAAGATAATTTAGGTATTAACGTAATTCCAAATTAATCCAATAATAGCATTAAAAACTAAGAATCAGTTGAAGATAATAACAATCCATGACGCACGCAGTTATTTAATCAACACTATAATTCTTCCAAAGAGTTTGTAAATGAGGATAACCAATCACTAACCTTATTTTCCACTTATAAATATTAATACATTATAATTACGGATCAAGATTAATATTTTGGCATGAAAAATACATGCGAAGAGAATAATTGGCCACGTAGGGCGCGTTTGATAAAACTGAAGTCTAAAAACTGAAGTCTGAAATCTGAAATCTGAAGTCTGAATTCATTAAGTGATTGAATTGTTAAGTACTAAATCTAATGCATTTGAATATATATCACATTGAGTGATAAGTGAATAGCTTATCACTTATTTTTAGGAGCAAGTTTTGCCTAAAAATTCAGTGCCACTTAATTCATTCAGATGTTCTATTTTCGGTTATCAAACGGTCTGAACGTGTTAAGATCTGAATCGATTAAGTTTAAGTGCTGAATTGGGTTATCAAATGGGGCCTTACTCTACTATACATGCATCAACATATAATAAAAATCAAGAAATTGTTGATAGTCAATCAAAAGTTGGAAAGATCAAATCGGTTTCACAATTATTGGAATTACCACTTCTATTCTTAGTTTGAATAAAGAATTAACTGAATGATGTCCTCAAGAGAGGAATAGAGATGTTCATAATTTTAATTATTCTAATCTATTCCTACAGATGTTAAATAAGAGAAAGTAGTAGCCTATGACTGTCCTCTGCTTCGACTCTCTCTGTACTGACTCATAATACACATATTTATAAAGTGCCTAGAGTAGGGTTTTTAGACTGGAGTCAAATGGCCCATTTTAATTTAAAGTTCATACAATCAGGGGATGTCTAGTCCTTAGACAGGTTGGAAGATGGGCACACATCATCGCTTAATTCTTTAGTACAATTGAAATCAGTTTCGGCTCGAACTCATCCTAAGTTTGGCCTCGTCACATCACTCATTAGTTGCTGTCTTCATGAACTGAAGATTTCATCTTCCAAATTGAGTTCATTTAGCATCATTTTCATTCCAAGTGCCAATTAACTTATCGAATCACAAAATACACCTAAGTAGCACATTTAAAAATAAAATATGCATAAAATCTTACTAATAGGAGTGCATAAAAATATATTAAATAGGACTCATCAAATTTCCCGCACCAAATCTTTGCACGTCCTCAGGCAAACCAAACTAGAGAATATAAGAATAATACCCAATAAACTAACTCAATTCTTCCTCAAAACATTGAAAAAACACTACCTCCAAAACAATTATAACAACAAAAACCATAGTAGAATATGGAGTGAAAATCTTTTCATACAACAAATGCACCCAACATATGAAAATGATCACAAAGTATGGCAATATATCACTCAATTTTGTTCCATAAAAATGAACTACCATAAACTTGAAAAGGATCTAACTTTTTATCATTCTAAAATATGCATAACATGAATCTAAGATATTTGATTTTTGGGTTATAACAGCACCAAAAATAAAGGTAAAGTAGTTAGAAATTTAACATAAAATCATTTGAACTCATAGAGCACCCAACAATCCCCCATTGAAGATCACTCCCAAAACTTCTCTTTAATAGTATCAAATGTATCCTTGTGAACAAAGAGTTATGCTTCAACTATTAGCTACCTAATTGATAATGTCGTGCCCTATTTTTTTAAAAAGAAAGAAAGAAGGGAAATAGTGTTTATGAAGAAAATGAGTTTTGATTTTTAAGAAAACAAAAGGGCCAAAATGAGACTTTAAATGCGACGATTGAAGCTCAAGAAAATAGTCAAAGAAAAGGGTTTTTTATGAAAAAGAGAGTCGCCACTTGGTAGTACGTTTTGGTGTACCAAGTTACCAGAAAAATTTTAGAAAAATAAAACAAGATAAAACCCTTTTTTAGACGACTTCAAGTCTTTGAAAAACTAGAGAAAAATGTTCGGGAATTACGTTTGAAGAAAAGGAAGGCAAAGGCTCAAACCTAAGGCACCCTTTCAACCTAGTCTAACTAGTTGTGAGGTTTAATCCAAAATTTCCAAAATTACCCTCAGACTTATTTCATTTGAATGTTTTTATATGGATGCAAATCTAAATCTAAAAAATGAGAATCGGGAGGGGCAAAATATCCCTTCAAGATTAGATTGGTATTATCACATTAATTGCAAAACCCAAAAAGGAAATCTCGAAGGCATCAAGAGTTATGTGAATTTGAGACTCAAGAAAGTAAAAATTAGATATCATAGATATAAGTGATCAAAGAAAATGGGATGCAAATGATGGGTACGGGGAACGAAAACTCGTTATTCAATTTTCCTTTTAATGGAGGAGGTAATGGTGTGTAAAGCTGTTTTGCGAATCGGGTAACTCGTGAATTCGGATCAACCCGGCTCGTTTATTTGAGTAAACGAGTCGAGATCGAGCTCAAAAAATACCCGTATCATTAACGAGTCGAGCCAAACTCGACTCGATAGGCTCGACTTTGAGGGGCAAATTTGTCATTTTAGTATTTAATTGTAAAAAAGAGAATATGACCAAGATTTTTCCAACTGTCAATATAAAGTCAAGCTAGTATTACTGAATCCCTTTTCATCTAGTGGGATATAATTGATTCCATTTGTTTTTGAAGCACATCACTAAGCTGGAATAGCTTGTATCCAATGATCAATTGCATATATTATTCATTCCAAACTGTGAATTTCATCTAACACCAGTTTCAAGTCATTAATGATTGAACATTCTTAGGTTCCATTTGTTGTCAAGTAAACAATTTTACAATTACAAGTTGTTGAACATTAAAGTGACTGAGAATTGGCTAAAACCTTAAGGACTAATGAAGAATATATGAATCATTGGCTAACTTAATACATGGAAGATAGTGCTATAGCAACTAAATTTAACTGGAGAATTGTTATAGAGTTCATTTAATTGGAGAATTGTTATAGAGCTTAAATCAAGCCGAGCTTAATTTAGAGTTCATTTTGTTAATCGAGTCGAGCTCGAACTCGAGCTTAACGAACTTGACTCGATTCTGTTAATCGAGTTGAGCTCGAGCTTGACAGTGTTTTAATCGAGTCGAGCTTGGACTCAATTTTCAACTCGATAACGTTATCGAGCAAGCTTGAACTTCAGGTGCTCGGGCTCGGCTCGACTCAAATAACAGCACTAATGGTGTGCTAAGGCTAGAGAGTCACACTCGCTCATTTCCCATATTCGAAGGGTGACTCTACCTAACCTACACAAGCAAATGAACTACTTAATTCCTAAATTACTACGTGAAATGCAATTCTAAATGTCATGATTTTTGTGCATAAGGGGATGAGGGAATATAATAGGAGTTTTAACACACAAATATGGAAAGAAGTCCTAAAAAATAGAAAATATGCATGAAATGATATAAATGACACACAACTCATGAATCTATCATGCGAAAGAGAGCCTAAGAGTCTAACATTGGACTAACCCATTTCTACGAGTCCTCACTAGCATTGGACTAGTGAGGAAATGGAAGGAGAAGCCACAACTAGCATTGGACAAGCGCGGTGCTGTCATGCATTTACATTACAAATAAATGTATAAAGCATAAATTAAAGTAAATAAACACATAAGGGCATATAGATCACATAACACATAAACATGATTTCTAGATGCAAAACCCTAAGAAAAGCGAGTAAAACACATAACACATAAGCCACATAAACATATAAACCTATTTATTACATCGGGGAACCTAAACTACATTCTAGGAGGGAAACGTGAAAAAATAAATCTATCTAAATTATTTATTACATTACCTATCTAATTACAATTTTTACTAAATAAAGAAAAGAAAAGAAAATATATAACCTATCTATTACACCACGAGTATTCAAAGACGCTTTAAATAATTACAGAACTTAAATCAAACAAATAAGCATAGAAAAGTGGAGAAACTCGAAAGAAATAAATAAAATAAAAAGAGACACATAAAACATATAATCACATAGAAGCATGTAGAAGCACATAAAAACACATAAACCAGATTAAAAAAAAAAGTAATAGTGGTGTGACAGCCCCACTTCTCCCTAGAGCGAATCCCAGGGTATCGGCAGGACGCCTGCCCAACTCTCACCAGGACTCACTCGCTCGAGTAACTAATAACACTTTGAAAGTGAACGTAATTAACCATTCCAAACCAAACCACAAATAATAACATTACTAAATTCAACTTACAACTCAATTTCTCAAATTACAGTTCAATGTACTTAAGATACAACCACCATTCCATCTTACAGTCCCAAATACACCAAAAGTCCAACAATCCATGATTACAAATGGTACAAGATAAAATCTAGCCAATTACACTAAGAAAGTTCACAACACATGCTTTTCTTCGTCTCGAACCCTGTAGGGGAAAATAAAATATTTTGGGGTAAGTTAGAAGCTCAGTGAATGTGTGACGCCCCCACCTCTCCCAAGGGCGAGCCCAAGGGTATCAGCGGGACGCCTGCCCAGCTCTCGCCAGGACTCAAACATTCATTTATGAAACCACTGATAAAAGGTACTTAAAATCGCTGACAAATTCACGCAAAATACAGACCCCCGACATTTCATCAAGGAGACATTGATAATAACTCCAAAATATCACAACTATCAAAATCATCCAAATGGTTCAATCTTATACAAAATACTAAGAGGTAATCCTGCACAGGTACTAGGTTCCTCGATTCTCGTGCCCCACTTCCAGACCTGTTAAGGAAAACAAATATATTGGGGTGAGCTGACGCTCAGTGAGGCCAAGAAGGCATGCACACAATTAGGATAAAACAATACATCAACAACTAAAACAATTTAAAAGCAAAACAAGCAATATTTCACATCAGGCAATTTAATAATATCATATAAAGGATACAGGTGGTTACGGGAGGTAGAGATGACTACCGTCCCGGGACGTGCACGCACCCCAATCCAAATTTCTGCATTTCCGTAGTCACATCCGCCCACTTCATGAGGTCCGACTTTCAAAATAAACCTGACACCAGTCAACCACACTCTCACCTCTAGTAGACACCACTTGAAACCCTCACCCGTCTACTTACACCCCCTGTACCGGGCCCACTCGTCAAAACATGTAAAGTTGGTAATACTCGAGTATACCTTGGTCGGCGAGCGCACTCCAACCGACATAACACTTTTAAGACCCATGGTTCACCAATTCCCTCGACCAAGCCCCTATTGCCGGCCGAAGTGAAAGGTTCCCAATGGGGTTTGGGCGTCCCCATACTTTCAATAGCAAGCAAGCAAGCAATTCAAGTAGTTGTAATTCAAGTAACCACTGTTCAAGTCGTCAAACAATGAACAATTCAAGTAGTTGAATTCACTTACAAGCAATTCAATTCTGGTGAGCGCGATAAAGTACACGCTCACCGAGGCATACAATCATGCTTTTCAAACGAAATTCACCAAACCAAGTATTCAGTAACAGGCACTTGAACACTCACCAGAATTCAGATAAACCAGAAAATGCACAAGATGGTTAAGCTTCAGCAGCTGGGTCACCCTTGTCAAACACTGGATCACCTGGTCAAAAGGAACCATCAAGGACTTGCCAACAAGCTAAAGTATAAATCTGGAAAACAGTTTCCAGATTTATCGAACCTTGCTGCCCTGATATTAGTTGCTTTGTTCGCTGTCTTCCTGTGCGAGATTTTAGCTAAATTTTGGTACGGATGTAGCTCATATACTGAGGTTGTTGTCTGAAAAATTTGGTATTTTTCCAGTACCATTTCGTTACTCAAATGATGTTTCAAAACTGCCTCTCTAATCTGGAAAATCTTCCCCAGCTTTGAGCACTGTTTGAGTTCATTTTGGTTTGACATTCATTTGCTTGAATTTATGGCTGAAATTTGGTGTGAACCTAGCCTATATATGTTATTTTTGGTGTACCAAATTTGGTAATTTTTGGACTTGAATTCGTCACTCAAACAGTAACTTGAAAACTGCCCTGTATCTTCATGTTTCCAGAATTGCAGAATTTCGAACCACCCTAGTTTGAACTGCTATAATTTCTTGGTCAAGTGTCGGAATTGAGTTCCATCAGTGGCTGTTGAAACCTCTTGTGTAGGGATATATTGTGTATAAATTTCAGAGGTTAATTAATTTTCTGTAATTTTTGGCGGATTTTCAAAATGTGCCGGATAACCAGCCTGACGGATACTGTTGACTTACTGTAGCTGAATGTTCAACCGAAATCTGGGCGAATTTCGTCCATAATTTTAATTTGATATTTTCTGAAAAGTTTTAGAGCCTTTAAAGAGGTTTCCAATGGTACCAAATGAGCAGAATTCTGACTTGTAAAACTTGAGTTATGATTTTTCAAAATTTTCAGCTCAACTAGGAAAATTGTCGAACTTTCGACTTTTCGTTTTAAACTTCACCATCGATTAGGAAAACTCATTTTATTCTCTTTTAATCATTTTAGGCAAAGTGCTGAATTTGCGACTGATCAAAACTTGGACTCCGACCCTACTTTGTGGGTGAGTGTTCAAGTGCATGTTTAATTGCTTTAATTGATGTAAATAATTTGAAAAGCATGCTTGTGTGAACTGGTGAGCGTGTACTTTATCGCGCTCACATTCTTGAATTGTCTCAAAATGAGTTTAACTATTTAAATGGTTTATTGCTCAACTGCTTGACTTGATTGAATTGTTTAACTTGTTGATAACTATGGGGACGCCCAAACCCCATCGGGGATCCCTTCGCCTTGTCCGGCAACAGGGGCTAGGGCAAGGGTTGGGAAAACCATGGGTTTTTAATGTTTAAAGTACGTCGGTTGGAATGAGTCCACCGACTTGGCATACTCATAGTGGGTTGCCAACCACTTTTCAAATTTAGGAGTTCGGGCCCGGTCAAGGGGGTGTAAGTAGACGGGAGAGGGAGAAAAGTGACGAATATGGACTGTGAGAGTGAGTGGTTGACGGAGTGTCAACGTATGGCCAGAAATTGATACTTGTGAAGCGGAAAAAGTAACTATCGAGATTTCGGAAACGTGGAGCCGGCAACTGTATCCTTTAACTTGTGTGGTTTAAAAGTTTTATTGCTAAATTCAGCTCTTTTATTGCTTTATTAATTGATTTAATTGCTTTGAATTGCTTGTGCATGTTTTCTTGGCCTCACTGAGCGTTAGCTCATCCCAATTTGTTTTCCTTAACAGGTTTCGAGGAGAGGCACGTGAATCGAGGAAGTTAGTACTTGTATAGGATTTTCCCCTTTTTGTATAAGATTGATATTAAGGGATGAGTTTGATGGTTTATGGTATTTTGGAGTTGTTATCAATGTAATTTTGAGGAAATTTTGGGGTTTGTATTTTGTAGGAGTTTATTAGAAATTTTAATATCTTATGTTGATGACTTTACGAATGAATGTTTGGTTTATTATTTGGGAATTTGTAGTGAGTCCCGGCGAGAGCTGGGCAGCAGTCCGCTGATACCCTTGGGTTCGCCCTTGGGAGAGGTGGGGCTGTTACAGAATGTCCAGTGAAAACAAGAAAATTCATGTTTTATCAAGTTCATGGACATTCGAATTAAATATCATTTTGTAAAACATTTGAGTCTTTAAAAGAATATCGTTCCATAAACACTTAATTTAACAAACAACATGCAGTGAACAATAATTCAGTAAACATTTAGTTCAAGTATTGAAAGGATACAGTGTCCACCGGGAGCAGTTGCAGTCCGTCTTGTCCGTTAGTCAACCCCATACTCCTCCTTATAACACTCAGTGGTAATACTCGAGTACACCGTACAGTGCCCTAGGTTACCAACCTACCTTACAGAATTCGCTTCTGGCTCGAATAGGCTGATAACGAAGGGGGAAAGGCCTTGTTCAGCCAATGTGTTAGTACACATGGCCTACAGTTATGCACAAATAATGTACAAATAGTGGAAAAGTGCACAGTTGAATAGTAAAATAAAAAGTAGGCCGAGTGCTATAAAGTACACACTTGCCCTTCACATAATCATTGAAAAGCATTAAAAAGCATTTCACATGTCAAATGAGCAATTCATTATGAAGTATTTCACACTTAAGCAATTTATTCACAAACAAATATTTAACGCTCATAAGAACAAGTAACACCAAGTATTAATCACATAAGCATGTAACTCACATAACATGCAAGGAATACTCATAAATCCTTCATAAATTATTTCACTTGTAAAAGCATTTTACTTGAAATAGTGGTAAATCATTTCTTTGCAAATATGAGCCGAATAAATTATTTCACAAGTCATTTTCAAATAGTAGTAAAATATTTGATTTAAAATGGATTGGAACACTCACCTTGATTCAATTAAAGGAGTGAACAAAGAAGAAGGCTAAACTTCGTTAGTTGTTTCACCCTCGGCAAAGTCTTGGCCACCTGAGCCAAAGTTCAATTATCAGATACTAGCCAAAATATCTAAAACTCAAAACTTTAACTCAACTACTTAGAATCACCAAAATTTCACTACCACAGTTTCTTGTTCGGACCATGTCTAAGGTTACACTCATCGAAATTAAACAAGGCTTATGGCTACGGAAACTAGACTCGGAGTACTACAATTCACTAGAAAGCTTCACTTTCAAATTCATTTTGCAATGTAGGTCAAATCAAGTCGCAAGATCCGGTAGTAGTCAAAGCACGGTATTATCACTTTGCAAAATCAGTCAATTTCCTGGAATTTCTACTCCATATAGAAAATGAACTAGTACACAAATTTTATACCGTTGGAAAGCTCTTGAAGTCTAGTTTCAAACGCCACAAATGGCGCTCGATTTCGACTCTTGAGCAAGAAAATATAGTCATTTGAAAATAAGGTATAAAGCTGCCTAAAGCTATTTTTCCAGATTTTCAAAGCCACTTTGTGGATGCCATTTGGCCAACGAAATCTTATGGGAAAAATGCCAAATTTTGTATACTTAGTCTTCCATATATAGGCTAGGTTTGTACCAAAATTCAGTCAAAAAATCATATGGGAAGTTGAGGTTCTAGACGACAAAAGTTGCTCCTTGTTTTAAAACAAATCTGCCTAAAATGATACTTTTACCCAAAATTAGTGAAAACACAACTTTTCACCATTACAAATTCATGATTTCACTCCATTCAAACATAAACTCATAAATGAACATAATACATATTTATTTAGGCAAAACCTAACCAAGATACATCACAACATTTCGAAGTCAAGCATCAAAACAATCCAAGTGAGCTTCGGCTAGCCTTCATACTTTCTCTTCAAAATTTCCAACAACATTCCTACATTCTAACCACAAAATAATCTTATTTCATAAACAACAAACACAACCACATTCAGGTCCTCAAGTCAGCTACCTAAGTTGGGAATCCAAGAGCCCAACTCCAATATTCCAATCATAACCATTTCTAGCAAAACTAACCGTAGAATCTACAGATTGACACTAATAAGGCTAAAGCTAAGAGTTTTATGGATTATACCTCAAAATATTTTTAGATCTAGTAAGATCAAGGAAGATTTGACAAAGTTCTACCCACAGATGATGTTCTAAGTTTTGAAACCTCGAGATCCTTCGAGCTAAGCCAAGATCTAGCTTGATCCTTGGTGATTTCCTCCACAAGTTTCAAGGCCAAGAAGAAAGAAGCAAGATGAAGTTTTCTCCCTCTTCCTTTCTCTCTCTCACTCACGGCTCTCTCTCCCTTTCTCTCTCTCACTCTCGGCTGCTACAAGGATGGAGGAGAAACAAGAATCAAACCTTCAATGGAGTCTTTCAACTTCAAGAAATGGAAAATGGAAAAGATGAAGAAGAACTCTCTCTATTCTCTCTTGATGCTCTCGGCTCTCTCTCTCTTTTGCATCTTGAAGTGTGGTTGAAAATAACAAGGGAACAAGAAGGCATAAAAGGTGGCTTTTTATAGACAAAAAGCTTGGCTCACCTTAATTCGTGGAAAATTGGTCAAACGACCACTTTATGTCGCGTCGCGCGCGACACTCTAATTTATACAGATTTATCTCATTCCTACACTGTCCAACCTAAAATATATCTCTGTAATATCTCTACATATGCTCGGTTTCATCTTAAAGTCATTATTCACGTTTCGAAACAAAAATCGACACTTAAACTGGCCGAAACCACACGCCGGCAAATAATTCTCGAAAAAATCATCTAAATTGGAAAATAATAATTCAAAGCATAAAGTCACTAATATTTAAGTGAAAATACTTAATATTATTATTATTATCATTATCATTTATTTTTTGATAAAAATAAAATTTCTGAACCCTCACAAGTGGTACCTCCCCTTCGAAGTAGTGAGTTTGTACAAATGCAAGTTCTCTTATCTACCACTCAAAACACAAACAAACACATAAAGGCATCATATCTGTGAAATGCAAGGAAAATGCTAAAACAGAACTAAAATTTCATTATTGTTTTTATGCTAAAAAAATGTGAAAAATAAAACTAAAGATATTTAGATAACAAATAAGATGCATTATTAAGAAGCAAAGATAGTAATTAAAGAAAAAGACATTTATAATTAAAAAAAAAAGTTATGAGGGATCTAATTGCACATATCAAAAAGTGTTTGGTGAAAAAATATAATTTTTAAAAGATAAGGGGTCAAAATAAAAGGAAAAGAAAATTAATGGACCAAAATGCAATTAAAATAAGGACCTAAGTGAAAGAAATTAAAAGTTTTTAGGGTCAAAGTGAAATTAGTTGAGAAATCAAGGGTCAATGTATAAATTATGTTTAATAGACCAAAGAATGGGTTGGAAATATTTTTAATAGTTGAGTTGATATTACTTCGATCAAAAAAACAAATGCGAGCCTTTTAATGTTTAAATAAACATCCCTAATTACATAAACCCAACTACAATCCCATATAAAATAAACAAAAGCCCAAGCATAAACCCAAAACAAAATAATTAAAAAGCCTAACCAAAAACCCAAACAAAACTAAACAAAAGTCTGAAACAAAAGTCCGAACGAAAATAAACATGGCTCAACCAAACAACCTAAACAAAATAAAAACTAGCCCAACCCACCTTTTTTCTTTTATTTTTCTTTTCTTTTCTTCTTCTTCTTCTCCTCTTCCATCTCCAGCAAGACTAGCAGCTCGCCGGCGGCCATGGAGATTTTGGCAGTGTCGTCGCCGTCGGTACGCCAACGAACTTTCCGATCACAAAAAATCACCAAAATACATCTCCTCACTCAATTTTTCGCGTAGATTCCAATTCCGGAGCTATTTTTTACAGAAAATGAAAGGAAAGTGGCAAAATTGTCAATTTTCAGCGGCCCTTTTTCTAAAAAAAATACCCAAATCAAGTCCAAAATTCATAAAAAAAAAATATACCAAAACGGTCCTTGTGATCTCTACAATATAGTTATGATCTTAGTTTAACAAGAAACAACACACATTATATGAAATTAAAGCCAAAACAGCCCCTAATTTAAAAAAATAAATTCATTCATTTTTAGCTAAAAAATTCCAAAACTCTAGTCAAGAAACATCCTCAAGCCTTGTACTAACTAGAAATACTCATATTAACAAAAGAAAATGTACAAAATTCATTCTTTAAAATCGGTCTTCATCGAAGCATTTATCAAACACATTGCTTGTAAAACTATCACAAATAAACCATGAATTCAGCAAAACAATCCAAAACGCCATTCATCAAGACCCAAATTCTAGCATAACGTCCAGAAAAAAAAAAGTCTATGATACATGTTCATATTAGGACTTTAAATGAAAGAGTTTACGAAATTTACAATGGTTTTTCCTTGGAGATTTTGAGGAATTCAACCTGCCAGCACCTTGGCAACAATAGCAGCTTCCTCTCCCTTTTTGTGTGTGCTTGTTTATGTTGTGTCTTGCATGTGCTGTGTGTGTTGAATGAGGGACGAGAGAGGTGGAGGGAATTAGGGGAGTGAAGTTATTTTTTTTCTTGTGAATTGAGTGTGTTGTGTGTGCTGAGAGTGAGAGAGCCAAGAGAGATAGGGAGAGTTGGGGAAGTCGGTTTTGTTTTCTTTGTTTGTGAATTGTGTCTTGCATGTGTTGTGTGAACTGAGAGAAATAGAGAGAGTTGAGGGAGTGGGTAAAAGAAATATTAGTGATGTAATTTTTGCTCTTTTTTTGACAAGAAATGGTATGGGAGGTGGATTGTGTAGTTGGGTTTTGGTATGAGTTTGTTGAAAAAAAAATGATTGTGGGTTTTGGGTAATTTTTTTAAGGGAAAACAAAGAAAATAAAGGAGAATAAAGAAAAGAAAGCGAAAAGATAAAATAAAACAAAAATAAAATGATAAAATGCTAATATTTTGAGGCTCCAAATTATTTTCCACTCATTATTTTGATTTTTTTATGGCAAACCCTGTCTATGGGGGTGGGATGCCTGCCCGGAATTTTATTAAGGAAAAGACCAAAGCAAGGAGCACAAGGGGTCAAAACCTAACCTCGTGCTCCTTCATCAGAAGAGACAAGGAGAACTTACTCCCGAGCAATGAAAGATCGAATGAAAGGCAAACCTAATCTATCCGAATGTAAGGAGACTCAAACAGACAAAGGCATAACGTCCTCTGGCGTGAAAATTTTATCATAGGAAAGCTGCAACCCCGCTCATTATTTTGATTGATTTTCCTTTTCTTGATTTTTTTGATTGATTTTTTTTATAAACTCATAAATAAGCAAATTCACATTGAATGCAGAAAAGTAAATGATCAATTAAGTCAATAAAAATTCTATAAAAAAATAAAAACTAGTAAAAATTTGGTGTCTATAGATAATAATAGTTCATAACAAATCTAGAAAAACACCAAGGGAATGATAACAATGAAAAAGGACAATTTTCTTTTCCTTCACATTTTTTCAATTTTTTTCAATTGCTTTTCCTTGTGTTTTTTTTTTTAACATCCTTGTCAAACTTTGAAAATGACTCCCTTGAACTTAAATACCAAGAAATTGCCCAATATATCTACCCAACATGAATTCAATAAAATAACCCCAATCATTAGCATAACTCATTTCTATAGCATAACAATGCCCTACTAGTTATTAAGGATAAATGAAGATTCAAATCGAGAGCTAAAAATGGTAACGCTAGGAACAATGAAAAAAGCAAGAAAAAAAGGTCATTTGACTCAATAGATATAGTAAAAAGGTTCAATGCAATGGATTGGTTCATTTACCAAACCCATAATTAGGTAAACAATGATGGTCTTAATCAATTTCATGCATACATATTCCAAGACAAATCCAGCAAGACACTAAGCAAATTCTAAAATGACAAACTAATGAATAATATCACACAGCAAAGAAGAATAGATTGACAATAAAAACTCAAACTTTAGGCTCAAAAACTTGACAAGGCCATTGTTTATCACACTAGGCTAATTCCATACTGGACACATTCATTATATCAATTAACTCAAGATTGCAAATGTATCGCCATAATATTTTACAAGGTATTAGATATAGTTTTTTTCACTACTTTAGTAAACTTCAGACAACCATAATGAAAACACATAAAAAAAAACACAACTAAAGAAATATAAGGTAATCCACCAAACTTTCCCCCACACCTAAATTCATCATTGTCCTCAATGATATAAAGAAACTAAAGAAAGAGAATACTCCCTTGAAAAACAATAAGTAGATGTGGCCATGAGAACTTCTAGTGAGGCAAACACGCAAACTAAAAAATCTAAAAAAGACAAAACAAAACAACATAACAAACTAACAAATCAAATGTTAGAAAAGATACCCCACCAAAAATCCTAGAACAAGACAAAGCAGATGAAAAACAAAAGAAATTTTGATAATGTGAAATTCATGAGAGTGGGGTTTGAAAAATTGGAAAGAAATAAAGAAAGTAATAGCGCAAAATATGGAAGCATGTTGAGGCTCTATCTTTTCTACAACCGGTATGTTTAGTGCCATACATAGGACCGGATATAGAGCCCAACATGTTCTATCCATTTATCAGCATCGCTATTTTCGTTATTACCTACAAAATAATCAAGAAAAATTATCAATTATAAATATTACAAACTATAAAATAAAGTAATTAAAACACGAAAATGTTAGGTTGCCTCACAACAAGAGCCTTTAGTTAATATTGTTGGCTTGACGCAGTCAAATGGGTTCAGGAAGGATAAATTCTTTCAACTCTTTTCACTGCTTTCACCATATGTTTTTGATATTCCTCATAGATACAGTATTCTTCTTAGGTACAACATAAAATCTCCAATCTTCACTAGTTTTCTCAATATCCAAATTATGCTTTCTTACAGGCTAAAAGATATATTGGCGATAATTTTGTAGAGGTTAAAATTCTAGCAATGCTTTATCATCAAACTGTAAAACTTCATCTCCTCTCTTCAAGTTATCATCAACAACCACATCAAAATTGAAAATCCATTGAAACAAATCATCAAGTTTGTCAAATTTATTTTCACTCACAAAATTAAAAACTTTTCTCAATATATTATCAACTACATCACTAGAGAGCACAAAATTGACACAATTGGATATTTGATAGCATAGAAAATAGTAGTATTAACGATCTCACCATCATGCTCTATGGTCGATGTACCATTAGACATGTCAACTCTAGTCTTAGTAATATTAATGAAGGGTCTTCCAAGCAAAATAAGTCATCCTCCAAATTCAGCACGTAGAAGTCAATTGGAAAAATTAATCTTTCAACCTGTACAAGAGCATATTCCAATACTCCTTTTAGGGTAAAATAGTAGAGCCATCCACCGATTGAATAATAACTCTAATTGCCTTGAAACAATCCAAATTCAAAGATGAATATATCGACAAGGGCATGACATTGATAGATACTCTTAAATCTAACATAGCTTGTTTCATCTGAGTATTACTAATGACATAATGAATAGAAAATATACATGTACTCCTGTATTTCGGAGGCAACTTCTTTTGAATCATGACAGAGACATTTTTGTTAATAGTCACCTTTCCATTCCCTTTAAGATTTCTCTTTACAATACATAACTCCTCAAGGAATCTTGCATACTTCGGACTTTGCTTCATCATCTCAAGTAATGGAATGTTTTTTTTTAAAGGGGGGCTTAGCAGCCCTTCTTATTAATAATGTAAAAGATAACCATGAAAGAGGGGGACATATACCTTACCTCTTTACAGAAAATCTAAAATTACAAATTTACATTTGGTCCAAACGTACCAAACTACGAACATAAGATGGGCATACAGACAACGATGAATAAAATTGAGGTGACTTAGCAGACACCCAATATTAGCCAACGCATCAGCAGCAAAATTAGCTTGACGAAAACAATGATGGAACTCCTACACCAGTTGTATCCCCAAAATCTGTCGAACAATCACCCTAATGTCAACTGGAGCACTGAATAATCCTCAGAGTACCACCACTTCTGGGCTTTAATCCTAGGGCTTGTTCGTAAAATTGAAGTATGAATCTATATTATTTACCTCATTGTGATATTTTTATTTTTGATGGCAAAAACGATTTTTAGATTTAGAGTATGATTATGAAGATGTGTTTTTCAAGTTATTGAAGTTTAGAATATTGTTCAAAAGATGGTTCAAGGAACCTATAGAATGTGTGGAATTATCAAGTGATGCAAGTAAAGAGTTGGAGAAAAATAGACGTTTGGATTGCACGGCACTCTATTATCTCAGCACTCAAGTTCAGTTGCATGTATCTAAAAAACTCATACATGCAAAAATAGCAAAGAAAACTTGAAAATTTTTGATGAATTCTTATAGACATGGTGAAAAAGAAATTTATGACAAGGAAGAAGAAGAAAAAAATTTTGGTGAACCAAAGAAAGAAGAAATTGCAGAAGCTGTGGCTGCACTCGAAGATGGAGAATTTGTGACTCAAGAAGAAATTTCACATTTGGTTAAGAGAGAAAGTAGAGTCATTGATGAAATTAAAGATATGCCTAAAGATCATGGCGATGAAGAAATTTGTTTGTCAAAATTTAAGAATTTTTTGAAGAGGAAAATCAAGTGATGGAGATGGTTGAGATCAATTATGGAGTGGACAAATTAATTGAAAATTGTGATAGTGCTAAAGTTGATGCAATTATTAGTGTGAAAAAATTGAAGGAAAAACATGGTGGTGATAATTATGATTTTGTGATTTTGGGAGATTTTCTTGATCATGCAAAGGAATTAAATCATAGAGTATGCAATCAAGAATGGATGGACATATTTGAGTTTTTAATAGAAGTGATCAAGTCAAGAAACTATTTAAGAAGTACAAGTTTTGTCCACTTCCATAAATGAAGATGAAGTTGAAGATCAATTATAAGTTGGTATTCCACGTCGTTGATACAACGACAGAATTGTTCATGGAGATTCAAACTCATGATGGCATTGGAGATGACTGCAAAAGCGAGTTTGGTTTAAGGAAGGCAATGAAGGAAATTAAACCAAGCTATTTTAATTGTTAGTTTACTAATTCTTTTAATTTCTTATTTGGTGTCTTGTTTGTTAAGTTTACATATTAGATTAGGAAATGTCAAATCAATTCCAAGTTAGTTTTGGTTTGCAATTATGTTTGTTTAGAAAGTTCTCCAATCTATAAATACTATTAGTCTAGCATATTGTTACTTGAAGAGTTGAGTTAAATGTTGAGAAGTTGAGTTGAGGGAAATCCTTCAAGTTGAGATTTGTTATTTGTCGTGAGCGAAAGATTACTGTAACGGCCCGGACTCAAGGCCTGACCCAAGCAACTTTTGGGCCTGGAATCACTTGGTCCAAAATGGCTAGCCCAAGTTACTTGGTAGGCTTAGTTCAATCTTATAAACCTTTCATTTCCTCATCATTCTTCCGATGTGGGATGTCACATTCTCCCCTCCTTTTGGACTTTGCGTCCTCGCAAAGCCCATTACAGATACAGTCACAATCCAAACTGTCCACTTGATCGTGCTTGGACTCTAGAGGTGGCCCCCGTTCGACGTGGCACTTAGCTCCTTTTGGACTCTAGAGGTGGCCCCCGTCGAACGTGGCACTTAGTTCCTTGCACTTCCTTGCGTAGTCGGGACCATAACGCACTGGCCCAAGCTCACCCCATGCAGAGACCACGCGATCGCTGTGATACCACCTATAACAGCCCGGACTCAAGGCCTGGCCCAAGCAACTTTTGGGTCTGGAATCACTTGGTCCAAAATGGCTAGCCCAAGTTACTTGGTGTGAGGACCCGTACCGACTTTTATATTTTGTTTAAGGATTATTATAGGCATTATTGTTTGCCAAGGTGTTTATATGCTTTGTTTTACTTTTCAAGAAACCTAAAACCCTAATTTGTTTCGAAAACCCTAATTTTGATAAAACCCTAATTTGAATATGGAAAACCCCAGTTTGATTTCTTAAAACCCTAGTTTTGAAAATGAGTTTGAGTTTTATGTTTAATTACGAGTTTGTTAACTCTTTGATTTTATGTGTGATAATGCATGATTAAGAGGGGGAATTACAACTCCTAGGTGATTAGTAGCCTAAGTAGGGGTAATTAAGCTTTGATGGGCTAGGTTAAATTAAGTACTTATGGACTAATTTGATAGGAAATGAAATTATGTGGGTAAGAGTGGAAATAAGCTAAGTTGGTAGGTTATTTTAGCATGCCATTTTTGACCAAATTTTGACCAAGTATAAATATCTCTTTGAGATTATCTCTTGGGTTATTTAAGGCCTTGTGGTTGCCGGCCAAACAAAGGAAAAAAGAAGAAAGGAAAACCGTGAGGGAAGAAAGGAAAAGAAGGAAAAAAAAGAGAGGAAAAAAGGAAGAAAACTTGGAGATTTTGCAAACTTTCAACCATTCGATTTTGGTTCGGAGTTGGGAGGAGAAGCTTGGACTTGAACACTTGAAGTTTCACCAAGAACAACATCAAGAAAGGTTCCTCCTAGTTTCCTACAAGCTTGAATTTGGTTGAAGATTATGAATTGTAGGATTTTGTGGTTTCCATGGCTTGATTCATGTCTATCTTTAGCTTATGGAATGATTTTATGGATTAGAATGGTTGATTTTGATGTATGTATGCCTTGCCATGATTTTGAGTTAGGGTTAGGGTTTTGCTTTAATGCTAATGGTAGGAATTAATGTTGGATTGTAGGTTTAATTGTTTTGTGGGCTCTTGAATTCCCACCAGCACGTGAATTTAAATGGTTGTGTGGGCTCTTGGATTCCCACTTGGAGTGTTGTGTGTGTGGTGTGTGAATGTGCGTGCGGGTTTGGAGTAGCGTGAGGCGTGTGAGGGGCTGTATTGCATGTTTGTAATCGCAGGCGAGTCAATGGAATTTGCATGAATGCGTTTTGGTTGCACAAAATTTGTTTGGGGCGTTGAACGAGAAAGCATAATTTTACCGGCAGCGACTTTGGCGTCGTTTTTGGTGTTGATCCTTTATGATTTAGCTTTTGGCCAAAACACGAAAGTTATGACCCTTTGTTCTAGCTTTCCAACGCATCTAGAATTTCTTGATTTTGATTTGTGAGCGCTGAGTTATGTCCGTTTGAAGTTAGCCTGTCGGACATTCTGACGGTGAAATTTCTGAAACTGTTTCTGCATTTTTGACCTAGATGAAGTAAATCTGGGTTGAAGTTGTCTTCATGAAAGTTGTAGCTTGTTCTCTTAGCTTCGAAACGGCACCTCGTACGCTCAAATATGACACTTGTAGCCTGAGATATGGGCAATGGCGTACAAGGTGTCAAAACTATTTTTTTCACCTTCCAATGTGTGTTTTCCGTTTTCATTTTGTCGTCGTCCGTTTTCCGTCCAACGCCCACGTATGTGCTTCTTTTGCTATTTTAAGTGTTTATAAGCATTTATGAGAGCTTAGTTCATTGGGCATATGCATGTCGCGTCGGTTCACTTTTGAAATGGTTTTCTTCCAATCTTACGACAAGATTGCTTTAAATAGAAACCAAAAGGGTTGATGGTTTGATTTGCATGTTCCAGGTGAGTCCGTGGACGTTGACGAGCGTGTTTGACTTCTACATTATCTTGCTTACGCTCAACTGTTGGTGAGTGTTCAAGTGCATGTTATTTTCATACTTGGATGTCTGATTTGATGAATTTCATTTGAAAGCATGCTTGTTTGACTTGGTGAGCGTGTACTTTACCACGCTCACCCTTGTTTGGACTTACTTGAATGGAAATCGTAAAATGCTTGTACGTGTGCTTGTTCTTGACATGTTAGAACCAAACGGTTGTATGTACCACACTCAAGAGAGTGGGAGGTACCTCTCCTCCCATTTGGGTTGGTTGTTGATTAAGTCGATTGGAGCGTAGTCTCGTCGACTCATTTACCAAGCGGTAGTATGTACCACGCTCTAAGGAGCGGGAGGTGCCGCTCATCCCTACTTGGTTTAACGATATTGCCACTTTGACGAGCGGGCCCGGTACAGGGAGTGTAAGTAGACGGGTGAGAGTAAAGTGATTGCTACTGTGAGGTAGTGGTTGACGGAGTGTCAACGTTTCCGTGGAAGTCCGGACTGAAGACGAATGATGGAGCGGCAAGTTGTATCCTTTTCTAGTAATTATTTTTATATCGCCCTGTATGATTTTCCCGTTTTTCCTGGTATTGTTCTGTTGAAGTGTATTATTGCTTTGACCTGCTTGTGCATGAATTCTTGGCCTCACTGAGCTTTGCTCACCCCATAAGCTTTGTTTTCCTTAACAGGTCCGGAAGGGGTGCACGAAAATCGAGGATTCTAGTTTTTGTGGATTTCCTTTTCCTTTTGTATAAGTTGGAAGATAATGGATGCCTTAGATGGTTTGTAGTATTTTCGAGTTGTTCCAACGTAACCTTGATGTGTTTTAGAGATTGTAATTTATAAGAATTTGTCGGTTTCTTTAACTATGGTTTTATGGTTATATCTTTTGAGTCCTGGCGAGAGCTGGGCAGGCGGTCCGCTGACCCCTCTGGTTTGCCTTTGGGGAAAGTGGGGCTGTCACACTTGGTAGGCTTTTAGTTCAAACTTATAAACCTTTCATTTCCTCATCATTCTTCCGATGTGGGATGTCACAATTACGACTTAGAAATTATTATTGTTGAGTTTTGCGTTAGTAAAGTTATTGAGTATTTGTTGTTTTGTTTAGCGTTAATAAAGTTATTGAGTATTTGTTGTTTTGTTTATTCTCTTCCTCTCCTATATATTTTTATGTGTTAAAAATGTAAGAGTCTGAAAAATTTAACCTAATTCGGTATTGATAATTGGAAAAAAAAATTTGTATCATTTACTAATTGAATTATATGCTTAATTGCTTTTTGTATTTAATTAAGTGCTTAGAAATGTTTTATATTATTAGATGATTAAACTTTAGGGACTTAAAATGTGATAGAATAAGAATTAACAAGGTCATATTAAGATCAATAAGAATTAGATTGGTTGGATTGAAATTATTTTAACTTCATGCAAGAAAATTTAGACAAGTATCCATAATTTTACCATTTGTGAAAAATCTTGTAAAAAGATTAAATTACCCCTCATTTTCCAAAGAATAACCATGCAACCAACCTTGCTTTCAATAAAATCAAAAAAAAATTCATTCATTTTATTTCTTGTTTTGTTTTAGAGAGAGAGAGAGAGAGCTAGAGTGAGAGTGAGAACCGAGAGAGCTTGGAGGAAAAAGGAAGGAAGAAACCTCATTTTTTTGCTAGGAAATTCTTGCTCAAACAAGTTTTAGGAGGATACTACCTTGCTCAAAAAGAAATTTCCAGCTTCAATCTTTTGAAATGAAAGGTAATTTCAACACAATATTCTCTCATTTTTCTTTGGAAAAATTAGCCTACAACTCTTACATGTTTGAAAATTATGATTGCATATTGAGTTTAAGCTTTGAAGCTCAAGTTTTCTTGGAGAAAACTCCTTGTTCTAAGATGATGTTGCTGGAAAAATTTTCTGTGAAACAGGCCGGTTGGTTCTAGGTCCATGCATGAGAGTTTTGGTTGAATTTTACTATATAATCAAGTTAGATGATTTGTATTTTGAATATATATGGATGCATGTCAAATTTTGGTTGAATAGCATGAGTTATGATGGAAGAAAGTTTCATTCTTCAAACTAAAATAAAGTTCCAGCTTTAGAGCTTGTTGGAGATAGTTTAAGTTATGGCTTTTTACTTGAGTTATTGATGGTTTTTCTTTTCAAGAAAATATGCTACATGACACCCAATATGCTAGATATTATATATGTGTATGTTTGATGTTTTAAGCTAGTGGAAAAAGATGAAAATCTTGATGAAAAGTTGGAAAAGTCCTTGCTGGAATTTTCCAGCTGAAAACCGAGAGAGAGAAAGAGGAAATTGGTATTGTGTCTTGATAATTTGAAGGTAAAAGTTAGTATAATTTTGATCAAAACACCTCCTAGGATCTTAATTTGGCCTTGCATATGGATTTTTGCCTCGCTTATGTAACGACCCCACCTCCCCCTAAGGCGAACCAGAGGGTTCGGCGGACCGCCTGCCCAGCTCTCGCCAGGACTCGCTCGAATAACTAATAGCATTACTAAATTCAACTTACAACTTAGCTTCTCAAATCACAGTCCAATATATTTAAGGTACAACCACAATTTCATTTTTTACAAACCCAAAACATCAAATTCAACATTTCAAGGCAAAATTCAAAAGATAAGTTCCAACCCTAGCTAATCATGTCTTCACTCGAGTTCTCGATCCCTGTCAAAGAAAACAAATTTGAAAGAATGAGCTAAAAGCCCAGTGAGTGCCAAAAGACTTGCAATTCACATAGAATAGTTCAAATCATACTTCAATTTTAAAATTTAAAACATGTAGATAAACACGTAAATGGGTATTGCCTGGATATACCAGATAACTACTCTGGGTATACCAGATAAACTACTCTAGGGATTTCTCCCAACGAAGTAGACTAGTTGAGGGACTTCGCCCAACGACGTCACATCAATTCACTGAAACTATTCGAGGGATTTCTCCCAACAAAGTAGACTAGTCGAGGGACTTCGCCCACCGACGTCACATCAATTCACTGAAACTACTCGAGGGACATCGCCCAACGAAGTAGACTAGCCGAGGGAATTCGCCCAACGACATCACAACAATTCACTGAAACTACTCGAGGGATTTCTCCCAACGAAGTAGACTAGTCGAGGGACTTCGCCCAACGACGTCACATTTGTCACAAGATAGCACAATATTTATTTCAATACCCAAAATCACATGAAAGGAGAAAACACTCACATGGTAGTTCAAATCATAAAATAGATCAAGCATATTTCATATGCAATTCAAGTCTTTCAAATAACCCAAATTCATTTCAATAAGTCTTTTCTTTGCAAACAATAACAAGATTTTCATTTTGAAGAGGAGTTGGAACACTCACAGTGAGTTGGTGAAACAGACGAGCAAGCAAGAAGATCAAACTTCGGTAGTCGGGTGGCCCTCGACGAAGTCTGGGTCACCTGAGCCAAAGTTCAACTATCACACACTGGCCAAACAACTAAAACTCAACACTTAACTTAAACTACTTAAAATCATCTTAGGTCAAACTATCGCAGTTCCTTGTTCAGTCCATATCTTAGGTTACACTCATCGAAATTAGGCAAGGTCTACGGCTATGGAAACTAGACTCAGAGTACTACAATTCATTAGAAGGGCTCGCTCCAAGATTCATGTTGTAACATGAGCAAAAGTACAACACAAGAAGTCACGAGGAACAAAAATAGGCAAATCAGTCTTGAAAAATGGCTATCTTTGCCAATTTTCTGGGATTAATAGAAAATGAGTTAGCATACAAGCCATATACCGTTGGAAAGCCCTTGAAGTCTAGTTTCTAACGCCACCAACGGCGCTCAATCGTGACTCCCGAGCAAGAAAATATAGCCATTTGAACTTGGGACAGTAAGCTGCCTGACAGCTTGTTTTTTTTCCGGTTTTGAAGAGTCATTTTTGGAACATCATTTGGGCAATGAAATGATACTTGAAAAACACCAAATTTTGCAGGCACAAACCTCAATATGTGAGCTACATTTGTACCAAAATTTAGCCAAAGACTCATACAGAAAGGCAGTGATCCATGCCCCAAAGTTGACTGAAAATTGGAAGTTCTAAACTGCCATACGAAATTCTTTTCTTTTACAACATTTGGTTCATCCAAAACAACCCTCATTCCATTCCATTTTCAAAACCAAGATTTTAACAACATTTCTTGATCAAATGGAGGTTACGTGGTAGCAAACTTTCAGACCAAAACCACACTAAAATAGAACAGTCCATGCGGACAGAATTGAAAGCAGATTTTCCAGTTTTCGCAGCATTCTTTAAAAAACCATAACTAAAGCTATATAAGTCCAAAATTTATGAATCTTATACCGTTGGAAAATAGACTTAGTGAACTAAAACTCTCAAGAAGACACTTATATAAGATTCAAATCAAGAACCAATCAAATTTCAGTTTAAAGTCGTTGCTACAGTAATAACAGGACATAGCAGTTTTGATTTTCAGTCAATTTTGAAAATTCACTAAAATTCACAAAATTTGAACTAACCCTTGAAGTTTATCTCACTTAAATAAATTGGAGTCTAGTTTCAAACTCAACAAACAGAACTCAATTTGGACCTTCCTACACCAAGATACAATAGATTTAAGAAGACTGTTTCATAAGTCCTGCTACCCGAAATTCCAGATTGCAGGGTTGAAAATAATGGTTCATTTGGCCAACGAAAATTCATTATAAAATCACCAAATTTTTTGCACTAAAACTTCAGTATATAACTATGTCTGTACCAAAATTCAGCCCAAAATTCGCAGGAAAAGTCAGTGATCTAAGCACCAAAACAGGGCAGCATTCCACTTTCCTCTCGGTTTTTCTCCTCCTTCTCTCTTTCCTAATTTCTAACTCCATAACTCATCACAAATCACAAGCATATTCCATCACATACATATATATCATAATAGCTAATCATTAAGAATTGTGGGAATTCATAGAGCCCACATAATCATCCAAATTCAACACAAATAGCAACATTGAACCATCAAAGCTTAAAACTACCTAAAATGGAAACAAGTAACAAGGTTTTTGTTGAAATCAAAGTACCTCTAATGGTTCAAGAAGAAACCCTTGTTTGTGATGTCTCAAAGCTCCCAAAACAACCCCTTTCTTCAAACTTCTAACCAGCTCCCTCAAGACAAGATAATCTTCAAGTTTCAAGTGAAGGATTGGAAGTTTTCTCAAGCTTTTCTTGGCCAATCTTTGCAAGAATTGAAGTTGAAATTTGAGAGGAAGAAGAGGGCTGAAGTTCGGGTGAGAGAGGGAGAGAAAGGTGAGAGTTTTCTTGTGATTTTGATAGATATATTAGGGAAAGCAAGAAGGAATAAGAACCACTAGTTTTGGGTACAAAAATTCAACTTTGAATTTGTGGTCAATATTGCTCCATTTTGAGTTTAATCCCAATTACTCACTTCTAATCCCTCAAGTAGCTTTTCTTAATCTACTAATGATCATTCTTACTCTCCAAGATTACGTTACTCTCAGTCCAAATGTTTACCTCAAAAAATGTGTTTTCTTATTTTTCCACAATTGAGCGGTAGAAAAATTAAATTGAAGGTTAAACAAGGTTTTTAAAATAAAATGAGGTAATGTATGGTAATATTGAAATCAAAATGATTTAAATCAATTATTCATAGAAAATAAATAAATAATTTATTAATTAGGTCAGATAAAAATAAATTTTCGGGTCCTCACAGCTTAGTTAAGGACAAGTGTGGAAATTTGGAGAATTCAAAGAGATATGCTGCTGGAATTTTGTTCATTAGGACTTAGAGCAAGAAAGAAAGTTCCTTAGTTTTATTCCTAAAAATTTTTTGGTTAAAATGGTTTGAATCTGAACGTAGCACCTTGTAAAAGCTTTATTCCTAGTACATGTATATTTTTTTCCTTGTTTTGAATTAATAAAACTTAATAACTCTTGAATGAATGTATTAGCATGGTTTCTCGCAACTTGATTCTGGACTAAGAAATTTAATTTTAGCAGGTCAACCCTAATTAGTAAGATTTTAACAACTTAAAACTCTCTTTCTATGATTTAAAAGTCATATTTAAAGTTATACCTAAGATTCTTAAGTTTAGAAATGTGAACACAAGAACTTGGAAAGAACTAGACGGTGTCGACTTAAGTAACGCTAATTGGTTTAAACTTATTAGAATTACCATTTAGAGATAAGTTAAAATATATTTAGAATACCTAAATGATTATGGTTATGGTATTTACCGCAGGAGCCGAATGTGATCAAGGAGTTAATTCAGAATCCGAAGTATAATCAAATTTTTATTGGTGAGTGTTCCTTATGTACAAATTGTGAATGAATGATTGTTTGATTGAGAAGGTTATTCTTGTTTCATGTGTGAAATGAAATGTTGATTGTCCTATGTTATAGGCGAGTGTGTACTTTATCACACTCGACCTAATTAAATGGTTTCATGTTCTAAATTGATTGAAATGAATATGCATGACCGGTATACTCGAGTATTATCACCAACTGCAGTGATCACTAATAATGACATGAAAGTATTGTCGAGTATTGTTTCTTGTTTTGGAGGGTATAAGGTGGAGAAAGACGAAGTGTATAGTAATGATAAGACGGCTCTTGGAGCAATTGTGTCTTTTGAATTAAATGTTTTATTGTTTTAAAATGTGAATGATATATTTTGTTATACTCCAATTGTTGATGGTGTTTTGTGTAGGAACCCCATTGGGCGTTAGCTCACTCCTTTAAATGACTTTTTTAGAGGGATTGATCAAGAAAGTGGTCAGGTCAGTTAGAAGGAATTTGAAGCTTTTGTTATCTTTTGGGATTTCCAAACTATATTATTGTATTTGATGATTAACGTATCTTTTGTATCTTTTGAGGTTGTATATAAGGTTAAATTATGATGGTTAGATGATCGAATCAAATGGCAAATGTTAAAATTTTCTGGATTGAGGTATGGCAGTGAGTCTTGGTGAGAGTCAAGTAGGCGGTCCGCTAAACCTTAGGGTACGCCCTAGGGGGGAGGTGGAGTCGTCACAAAAAATTACTTCCCCTGTGCTCGTGCGCATTTTTTTGTGTCAACGAGTACTTCAAGTGGCCATTCTAAATCTTTGATACTAAAATGTCCTGAAGAAATTCAATCTGGCAAGAAAAGAAAATCTAATAATTTTCAACAGTTGGAACATAAAAAAGTTAATTATCCTACCAAGAAACAACAAAGGTGAACATGACTTCTCCATATACATTTTTATTACTATGTATTTTCAAGTATATTTTCCAATTTTTTTTTTGTTCAAAGCTCATGAAAGTAGTGGATTGTTCACCTCGAATTCTTTAATGCCTTTAAATCAAGTATAGAAAATGATATATTACTCATAACAGTTGATGTCTCTATATATTTATGTTTTAAATGTTAGTTAACGATATAGGGACAAGAACTCGTGGTCTAACATCATCCTTATGACTCTTCCAACTTAATTATCAAGGCATGTTAAGTCATGTCAAATCATGTTAAGATACTAATTTTTAATTGACTTTATATATTTGATATACTATTGTCAAACATTTATCATTGTGAAAAGAGAGCTCGATCATATGCTCTGCTGAAGTCTTTAATTTTCTATTATTATCAATTTATCCATATCTATTGAGTGATTTTTAATCTTCTATAATATTGGAAATTATATTTGGCATCTAAAATGAAATTTAAGAATAAGTTAATAAAACTAGTAAGCAATAATCTTAAATAAGCAATAGCAACAATATTGGCTCTGTTTGGATTGCCTGTTTTTGCACCTATTTTTGAAAAACTGTTTTTCACACCCCAAATGCTACAGTAATACACCAACCAAAAACAACCCCAAAAACAACCAATTCAAACAAATATTTCAAAAATAACTTATATATACAAAAATAAAAAATTATCTCTTCTTCGTCTGCCCCAACCCTACCATCACCACCCACCACCCACCACCCACCACCCACCACCCACCACCCACCACCCACCACCCACCACCACTCATCCCACTCTCCCTCCCCCTCTCTCCTCTCCCTCTCCTCCCTCCACCTTCCCTCCTCTCTCTCCCTCCTCCCCTCCTCCCTACCCCTCCCCTCCCACTAAAATTGAAATTTTTTGGGACATTTTAAAATTAAAATTTATTTGGGTATTTTTTGAGGCATTTTAAAATTAAAATTAATTTGAGGTTTTAGGGCATTTTAAAATTAAAATTTATTTGGAATAATTTTTGGGCATTTTAAAATTAAAATTTATTTAGATATTTTTCATTTTAAAATTAAAAATTTATTTGGGGTAATGTTTTGGGGCATTTTTAAAAATAAAATTATTTGGGGTAATATTTTGGGGCATTTTTAAATTTAAAAATTTATTTGGGGTATTTTTTGGGGCATTTTTAAAATTAAAAATTAATTTGAGGTATTTTTTAGGGCATTTTAAAATTAAAATTTATTTGGAATAATTTTTGGGGCATTTTAAAATTAAAATTTATTTGAGTATTTTTTGTGACATTTTAAAATTAAAATTTATTTGAGTAATTTTTAGCATTTTAAAATTAAAATTTATTTGAGTAAATCTTTGGGACATTTTAAAATTAAAATTTATTTGGGGCATTTTAAAATTAAAATTTATTTTGGCATTTTAAAATTAAAAATTTATTTAGGGTATTTTTTGGGGCATTTTTAAAATTAAAATTTTATTTGGGGTAATTTAAAATTAAAAATTTATTTAGGGTATTTTTGGGGCATTTTTTAAAATTAAAAATTTATTTGGAGTAATTTTTTATGGCTTTTTAAAATTAACAATTTATTTGGGGTATTTTTTGGGGCATTTTTAAAATTAAAAATTTATTTAGCGTATTTTTGGGCATTTTTAAATTTAAAAATTTATTTGTGGTAATTTTTTGAAGCATTTTAAAAATTAAAAATTTATTTGGGATAATTTTTTGGGGTATTTTTGAAATTAAATGGCTACTAATGAGTCAAAAAAATTTATTTGGGGTAATTTATCGGGTATCTTTCATCTTATATGTAGTGTTTTGAAAAACAACCCCAACTCTCAAATAGTTTTTAAAAGATAGCTACAGTAGTTTTTGAAAGACAGATACAGTCGTTTTTCATATCCCAAATGCTATAATGCTGTTTTTGAAAAACAACCCCAAAAACAACTAATCCAAACGGACCCATTGTTTTTCGTGTAGAAATAATACTCTAGTGTTACCTTTTAAATTTTTGTTCAAGTTAATGTGAAATTTAGAAAATTTTAATAATTTTTTATTCATTTCTTTGGGAAAGAAAAAATGACAACAAAATGTTTTTCTTTAAATTTAATGAAAACAAAAAAGAGGAAAGAAGAGAGAGAGAGAGAGAGAGAGAGAGAGAGAGAGATGAGAGCACTTTTTCTTGGCAGATAAGTTTTGGAAAAATATTTAAAAAGATTTAGAAGTCCATTAGATTGTAGTCAAAGTTTTTATCTACAAGAGCAAATAAGTAATTAGTTAAGATGTTATTTAATTGCATAGAGAGGTAGGCATCAAGTTTTTTGTGGGATCCGAACATGCCTTAAGTTCGGATGATCTGGACTGACTTTTGTCTCATATATGTATATATGAATGTATCAATTTATTAGAAAAACAAGGGACATAAATTTGTATTGAAAGTCTTTAGAACATATAAGAGTTATTATTGACATAGTTTTTCACATTTTAATTACTAACAAATCTTTCCATGACAATTTTAGTTTTAAAATCGATTGCTATTGTATTCTAATTTTTAATTATTAACTATATTTTATGAAGAATATTTAGTCCTAAACTTGATAGCAATCACATTTCATCTTCTAATTGCTAACTAATTTTGCTAAGATTATTTATTATTAAATTTGATTACTATGTTGTTCCACTTTCTAATTACTAGCTAATATTAACAAGACTATTTGATTCTATATATGGTTTCATTACATTTTACTTTCTAATTGCTAGTTGATCTTCTCGAACTATTTGTTCTAAATAGAATTTTTTAAGAAAGACATATGAAAAGGATTATTAATCTATTATGAGAAATTGATCTATTCTAAAGGATAGCAATTGTGGATCAAACTACAACAAATTAATGAAAATCAATATATGTGAATAAATTAATAAATAAAGAAAAAAACTAATAAGATATGTATCCAAATAAAAATAAAAGCTCCATCAAATGTTTCATTTCAAATGTTCTAGATACCAATCACAAGTCTATAATGTCAGTGCTAAAAGGAATCCATTCTATTTTGATATTCACTAAATCTAAGAAAAGAGTATACTTAAAAGAACTTCTCTTTCATACATATACACAGACACACTCTCTCTCTGTAACGAGAAAAATACTAAGTTCTAATTACATAAGAATTTTACAATTTATGAATCGTTCATTTCAAATATCAATAGGAATGTTATTGAATTGAGTTACTCGATTAGAGTAGCGAATCGAGTTCGGATTTCCATAAGTAAGACTTGAAGGCTCAACAAGTCTTATTGAATATATACCAATTGTATTATTTAATATATTATGATCGTGAAATTATTCTTACACCCATTAAGAGTAGTTGAATTTAATACACATAATTCTTTATTCAAAAATTTTGAAGGATATTAAAGATTTTTCAAGCATTTATAAAATTAAATAATTGAAATTTCAGCTAAAAAATGAAGTCCATTGATTGATTAACTCCATTCCATCAAGCTTAAGAGTTTCACTTTATCCAAGAGCTTGCTGAAATTTTCTCTTTTCAATCTTCATGATGAAAATATCCTTCTTCATTCTTCGAGTCTCTACCAAATCACACTTCACATATTTATGATATTTTGAAATTTAAATTGAGAGTTTGCTATTAGAGTTAAAACTCTTTTTGTTGTTTATTAATTAAGAATAAAGCATGATGAAAAGGAGTTGAAAATTTGAATTCTCAAGTACAAACTTTGCAATTGTGTAATAAATATATGTGGACAAGATACATATTGATGTGGATTGTCATTATATTTTGTTAAATTAACTCAAAATTGGGAGTAGTTTGTAATCAGGAAACCACAATTTGAATTGGGGTTTTGTATTGTGGAGCTTATATGGATATTTGAGACTTGGGAGAGAAGCTAAAATGTTGGATAGCTCTAGGGAGGGGGTGAAAACCAACAACAAAAGATGGAAAAGACCTTGATCCATTCAACAAGTGTTTTGGTATTAGACATCGCAGTAGTGAGAGTAGGTTAGATATATATACCTTTGTCACCAAGAATGTTGATATCAATAAGGTGTATATGCAAAATAATTTTAATATAATTGACTATAATTAGCTTTTTCTTATGTGATCTTACTACAATTTTAGATGCTCGAAAAGGTGTGCAAGTGTTTGCACATTCGTGTATGTCTGTATGTACATACATACATACATACATGCACACACATATATATGTATGTACGTCTGTATTTATGTATGTATGTACACATACACACACCGCCTAGACGAACCAAACAAAAAAAAAAAGGTCTAAATGACGACAATCCAGGTAGTTCTGAATACTATGATAAAGCTAACATTGGATATATAAATTGAACATTTTCCTCATAGACCCTGTCCTAGTGAAAATTCTGTTTGTTAACCGCTTTCTAATAATTGACTATGGGAGGAATGCATATTCAGTTTTAGATAATCTAGAAAATATAGCATTTACCATGAACCTTAAGTTAATATTTCTCCTTTTATTCCATGGTTCTCTAACAAAGTATGCATATCAATGCGAATTGACTTTTGTCAAAATTTTTAATTTTTCTTCTCCTTAGGAAAATCTCTATATTTTTTTATCATAGAATTGTAACTTCATTCTTGTCTAACTAACAAGTATCGTACTCTAATTAACTAAATTTAAATTTGTCAATCTATTGATGGATAAATATAACATAAGTTTGAAATTGATTGAATTCATAGTGTTTATGTTGCAATATATTCTTCTGGCATAGGTGATGGTATCAATGCACCTGAAATATCGTTAATCCTACATGTTAATATGTCTACTATTGATTCTTCCAATCCAATATAGTTTAGACAGCCCCATTTCTTTGAGCAATGAAATTAAGAAAGTTGAGAGAGTTGTGGAAGTACTTATTGTATGATGACGCACATGTGGGAGCTGTGGGAGTTGGAATATAAGTCTAATAACCAAAAGTTTGAGTACATGGTGATCACTGACCACTGGATTAATCAAAACTAGAAGTACAAAAGCAGATTCTTAACTTTGTTCGTGTACCTCTACCATGAAGAAAAATTAAAATATTGACTGAAATTTTTAAATGTGTCAAGGAATAAAGGATTGAGAACAAGGTTTATACAGTTTTTTATTGATAATACATCTAACAATGATGTATCTGTGAGATGCTTGAGAGAAGATTTCTCTAGGTCAAGGAATCTAGTCTGTGCAGTCAAATTGTTTCATGTTCATTATTGTGCCCATGTATTGGATCTGATAATTTAGGACAATCTAAGTGAGATTGTTGACATGATCAAGACTACTAAAGATCATGTTAATTTGATCAACCGGTCTGGTGGGAGAATGCTAATATTTGTTAAGATAGCTTGTAATTACATATACATTTGAAAATTTTGATCCATGATTATAGGATCAGGTGGATTTTGACCTGTAAAATGTCAAGTTGTGCTATAAATTTCAAGGATGTCTTTTCACGTTTTCAAGACAGAGAGTCACGATATGAATATTGTCCATTTACTGAGGATTAAAAAAAGTAGACAAGATATATAGTATACTAAAGACCTTTTGGACCGTCACTCGTATAATCTCTTGTATTGACTATGGAACAAGTAATTTATTCTTTCGAGAGATTATTAAGGTGAAGAAACTCTTAGATTCAAGAGTGAATTAATGATGAAGATGGTTCTAAAAATGAAAGTCAAATTTAATAAATATTAGTGTGAATGCAACTTATTGATGGGGATTGCTGTCATTTTGGATCTAAGACAAAAAATATATGTGAGGCCCCATACTGTGAGGGTCACAAAATTTATTATTTTAAATATTATTATTATTATCATTAATCCGTTTGATTATTTTTAATGTCGTACTCAAACATATTTTTCAGAAAATTTAAATGGAAATTCATTTTATTTTTAGGTAGCCCAATTTTATTTCACACCTATTTCCTCGTTGATTTTCAACATCCTGTTTACCTTATTAAAATTCGCCCTTTTAGCATCAATTAGAGAGAAAATGAGAAAACACATTTTTTGAGGTAAAAATTCGGGCCGTGAGTGAAGTAGTGATAGAGAGTAAGGATGATTACTCGTAGGTTTAGAATTCGATCAAGGGACTAGAAGTGAATCATTAAAGGTGAGATTAAGTAGGGTTTTAAAACCCTAAACCTAGTTGGACAAATTTCCCAAAAACTAGGATTTTAATCTTGCTATTGTTCTATCCATTTAATTTCCTCCAATTTACTTCAATTTTTCTCTTCTTTTCTCCCTCTTAGCCGAGATTACCCTTCAATTTTCAGCCAAGAAAGATAATTTTATTTCCCTCCAAAATTGCTAGCAAACTCACTATTCTAAGTTGGACTTTTGTTCCTAAAATTGGGGCTTTAAGTCTTGTCTTGCTTTCTTTCATTTAATTCACTTAATTACTCTCACAACATCACAACCACACCACTCTCTCTCCGTCTCTCTTGGCCGAGATTCCCCCCTTCCACTAGAAACTTCATCTTCTTCTTCTTCCATTTCTCTCCAAAATCCTCCACAACTTTGCTATCATCTTGGCTCAAGCTCAAAGCTTTAGTGAAGAGCCTTGTGGAAGGAAGCTCTTGGTGGTTAAGGCTAAGATTCTTGGTGTTTTGCTATCTACTTGGTGAAGGTAATCTCTTAAAGTTTTCATCTTTGTTCCATTTTTCAAACTTCCAAGTATGAAACTAGGTTTGGGTTGTTGAAGGGTTGCTAGAACCTTGACATTAGGTAGTGGACTTGAGGATTTTTCTATTGCTTTCTTGTTTTCTTGACATGATATTAGGTAGAGGCCTTGAGGGATTTATGAGCTTTGTATATATATGTGATAGACCATGCTTTAATGTAGATGTTTAGCGTGTTGATGAGTGCAATATATCTCTTGACTTGGATGATGATGAACTTATGTGTTAAAGTAGAAAGAATGGCAAAAGAAAATTCTGTTTTGAAGCCTTGATGTTGGCCGAATAACCTTGCTGTTTTCTCTATTTTTGTGGTTGCGTTTTTTTGCAAGCTTAAAGACTGATCATGATGCTGAAATGTTGAGGTTTAAGATGTTAAATTTTCTCACAAAAATCCCTTCAAAAGTTGTTGTAAAAATGGTGGCTTAGTTGGGGCAAAAATCTGGAATTTTAGAAGGGGCATGCTGTCCATATTTTTGGACTGCTTTAGTGCTAGAATTGATAAAAATTTCCACCATTTTTGACCATCATTAGGCCTAGGGAGGTTAATAATATCTTGGTGCCAAAAATTAGGGCAATTGGTGGTGATTTAGGTGTGTTAGAGGCATTTAGATGAAGAAAACCAAAACCTCACAGGTTTGGATCGAATTGCTAAGTACACTTTGGGCATTAAGAACACTGTCTTACCATTAGATTTTTTAGCCGAATTTTGATATAAAATTAATCTATATATATTAGAGTTAGTGTACCAAATTTGGTGATTTTTGAGTAAGAATTCGTCACTCAAATGAGGCCTAAAACTTGCCTTGCAAAACTGGAAATTCAGAAAAATCAGAGTGTTGAACCTGCCCGGTTTGAGCAACTATATTTTCTTACTCGAGAGTCAGAATTGAGTGCTGTTAGTGGAGTTTGAGACTAAATTCATAGGAATTTGAACTTTACAAATTTAAGGGGCTAATTCATTTTCTATGATTTTTGGTGAATTTCCAAAGTATGCTAAAAATCCAGCCTGTGCTGCCCTGTTTTTCACTGTAGCAGTATTTTAAATGAAAAAACTAGGCTGTTTCTGTTTAGAATCTCGCTAAGATGTCTTCTACAAAGTTTTATCCCTTTTAATAAGGTTTCCAACGGTACTAACCATGTGAAATTTGGACCTTTACAACTCAAGTTACGATTTTTACAAGAATTCTGCTCAAATTGAAAGTTTAATGAACCTTCTCTTTCTTGAACTAGATTTGACCAATGAACTAGAAAACTTATTTCCATTGTTCTTTTTAGGGAGTGGTGCTGATTTTCAATTCGAGCAAAATTTAGACACCGAGTTTTCTTTTGTTGGTGAGTTTTCAATGCATGTTATTTGCTTTAATTAAATGCTCTGTGTGAACGTGTTATGTACTTGATTACTTGAAATTGAGATTGTTGAACCACTCACTTAGGGAGGGTATACTTTATTGCTCTCTTTTAAGTAGAGTTGGTGACATAGTTGTTTTTGCATGTGTTTATACTTGTGGAGAAAGTGTTTATAAAACTACTCTTGGTCGAGTCCCTTGAGTAGTTAAGTGTTAAGTGTTCAGATTGAGGGCCCGGTAGGGGGAAGTTCGGTGGAAGAAGATCGTTGTAAAGAGTCGTCTACTTGGATTGGAAAGTCGACGGAGTGTCGGCTACTTGAAATGACCGTGCATTGTGGACTTGAGTTCTTGAGAACTCCTGTATCCTACTTGTGTGTTATGTGTTTTCTTTACTTGTTTTAAAATGTCATTTATCCTGCTTTATGCATGTGCATGTTCTTCTGGAAATTCACAAGTTTCTAGCTCACCCCCATTCCCATTTTGTTTTTCCTTAACAGGTGACGAGAATCCAGAGAGACTTAAATAGGTCTAGTATCTGCTTTTGTCTTTTGTCCCAAGTTTGGAAGTATGGATTGTATTTTTCTTTTGGTTTTGTATATTTTGACTTGTGGGAATGTATTAGGCTTTGGATTGAAGCGTTAGGTGCTTTTAACCTGATGTTTGTACTCTAAGTTTAAATATTATTTTACAGTTTTCATTCTCACTTCTGAATTGAATTTTAGATTTATCCTTTAGTGTTAGTCTTTTTGAATGCTTGAGTCCTGTCGAGAGTTAGGCAGACAGCCCGCCAACCCTTTGGTTCACCTTAGGGGGAAATGGGGCTGTCACACGTACCATCAATTTAAATTATAAATTGTAAAATCCCATTTTTTATAAAATTATTTTATTAATTTAGTTTGAATTATTTGATTTTCGTCTGTCTGTTGCATCGGCACGAAAAGTTTTAAAATGCATTGTGCACGTTTAAATTATGTCCTTGATTTAATTATTTGAATAATTAAATTTCGTACTCGAGTTTAGGGTCGACCACTAGACATAAGTTTTGAATGTTAGAAGATGTATTTGGGATATATAAATGAGAAAGATCAGGGTCGTAGTGTCGCGTCGTGTGAATTGATCCCGACATGACAAAAAGTGGCTTTATATCAAATCAAGTAACTTTCTTTCATTTCTTCCACTTTCCCAATAAAGTCTCAAAACTCAAACCAACTATTCATTCTCTTCTCCCTCTCTTTCTCTTGGCCGAACCACTCTCCCTTTCTTCCCCCTCCATTTCATTTTCAAGAAACAACCACAAACCTCCATTGAAGCAACCAAAAAGTTTGAGGATTTTGCTAGTTTTCTTGGTGAAACTTCGGACCACCTTGGAGAGAGGGCAGCCGGTTGTGAAGCTTGAGGATTGAGGGGTGTGTGAGCTATATCTTCCACCATTAACTAAGTTTCTTGTTTGATTTTGAGGTAAGCTTACTAGACACTGAAAGATCTTGCTCTTTTGTAGCTCTTGGCTAAGAGTGCTTGTAGCTCTTGCAAAAATGAGTATTTTGGTGCATTAAAAGTTTGGCAAAAGTTTGTGAGAAAAATGGAGAACCAAACCTGGAAATTTTCCTTGCTGCTGCCGGTTCACTTTGCTATTTTTCTAGCTCAGTTTTGGAAGTTTATTTTCATGGATTCCTTGGTTGTTTTGGAAGCCTAAATGTTGCACTATGTGGGGGTAAAATTCTTTGCAAATATGAGTTCATTTGGTGTGTCAAAAACTCTTGAATGTTGGGTTAAAATCTGAAAATTTTACTTCTTCACACTTTGCCGAACTGTTGCCTATTTTTGAAGCATTTTAATTCAAATGTTTGCTACCATTTTACTCCTATTTGTTAAAAGAATGTTGCTAGAGTTTTTGAATCAAAATTTGAGTGATTTGGGGCTGATTTGGTTGAACAAAATGTTTGCAAATCAAAAAAAGAAAACTTGGCAGCTTAGTTCCAAAATTTTGCGCAAACTTTGGCCATCTAAAAAGTTACCTTCCCGTGTGAATTTTTGGCCCAATTTTGGTACAAACTTAGTTCACCTAGTGAAGTTTGATTGTACAAAAATTGATAATTTTTCAGTGGCATTTTGATGCCCAAATGTTGCTCCAAATATAGCTCTTCAAAACTGAAAATCCTGCCGTCAGTCTATGTGAACCCCTGTACTTCTATTGGCTGTAATTCCTTGCTTGGGAGTCAAAATCGAGCGCCGTCAGTGGCTTTTGAAACTAGATTTCACAAGATTTCTAACAGTATAAGTCTCACTTGCTAGTTCTTTCTCTATCAATACCATAAAATTCGCAAAGATGGTTGATTTCACAGCCTGATTTCCTGTTTTTGTTCGCTGTTGGATTTTGCAGCTTATCTTAGTCCATTTTGCTCAATGAATTTCCAAGCGAAATCTTCTAGTGATTTTTAAATTATTGAATCTAGTATCCGTAGCTTTAAGCCTTGTCTATTTGTGACGTATATTGAGTGAGTTATGGTCTAAGAAAGAGACTGTGGTTGAGTGACTTTAGTGAACTTGAATAGTTAGGTTAAAATTTTGAGTTGTAGCCGCTTGGATTGAGTGTGATAGTTCCATTTTGGCTCAGGTGACCAAGAGGTTGCTGAAGTTGACCCAACTGTCGAAACTTAATCATCTCGCTTGCGTGCTTGACTAATTGTATAGGTGAGTGTTCAAGTGCTTGTCTATTTTTGCTTTACTCTTTGCAATTGATTTGAAAAGCATGCTAGTGTGCCTCGGTGAGCGTGTACTTTACCGTACTCACCTTATTTGATTTGCTTCTGTATGAGTTCAACTGTTTGAATTATTAATTGTTTGACTGTTTGAACTGCTTGTTCTACTTATAACTATGGGGACGCCCAAACCCCATCGGGAATCTTTTCACCTTGTCCGGCAATAGGGGTTAGGGTAAGGGATGGATGAATCATGGGTTATTCCTGTTTAATTACGTCGGTTGGAATTAGTCCACCGGCTATGGCATACTCATAGTGGATATTGCCAACCACTATTAAAATTTTGGAGTTCGGGCCCGGTCAAGGGGGTGTAAGTAGACGGGAGAGGGATAAAGTGGTGAGTGGTTGACGGAGTGTCTATGTGTGACTTGAAATTGATGAGTGTGAAATGAAAAAGGTAATTGTAGAAATTACGAAAATATGGAACTAGTCAACTGTATCCTTCAATTTATATTGTTTAAATGTTTTTACTGTCAAATTGACTGTTTTACTCTCCTTACTGCTTTACTTATTCTCCGCTTTATCTGGCCTGTCCATGTTTTTCTTGACCTTATTGAGTTTTGCTCATCTCTTAAGTTTGTTTTCCTTAACAAGTTGTGAAGTGGGGTTCGTAAATCGAGGAACTTGATTTTGTAGAATCTCTACACTTTTGTATAAGAATATTTAGATTTGTGAACTTGATGTACTATTTTGCTCGAAATTAAATCTTTGAAATTTTAATGAACTAAATGGGATTGTATTCTTGTAAGTTTCCTTAGTAGTTTGATAGACTCCAATTATGGTTTTAAGGATGAATGTTTGTATTTATAATAGGATATTATAGTGAGTCCTGGCGATAGTTGAGCAGGCGTCCCGCCGATACCCTTGGGTTCGCCCTTGGGAGAAATAGGGGCATCACAGTTGGTATCAGAGCCAGGTTAGAGATCTATTTGGGGTATCTTAAATGTAGAGTTAAAATAGTTTTGTTATGTTTTAAGTGTGATATTTTAAGTGAATTAGTGGATTCTAAATTTCTAACTTGGGGTTTATGTTTGTTTTGTAGGATGGAGAGTGGAAATAGTGCTAATGGTGCTAACGGGGCTAATGGTGGGGAGGCCAATGGACATGTGGAGCTCCCCAGATCTATCCGATACCGAGTGACGGGTGGTGGACCCCGTACACTATACTCTACTGCGAGTCGCTTGCTGAGATAGAGTGTAGGGAGATCTACACCTATCCTAATGACTTGATTTGATATGTTGATGACGAATGTCATGAGTTGCTACACGCCAATAGGGCGCTCCATAAGGAGATTAGGGATCTGAGGGCCACAGTGGAGACTCGTGATGCGAGGATCCAGATGCTTGAGGTGGTCTCGACAATTTCGCTCAGTCAGGCTAGAGACTCTCGTGACTATATCCAGAGGTGTAGGGCTCGACTAACTAGGATAGTCAATGAAGCCCGGGATCAAACTTCTAATATTTTGATAGATGCTACTAGGCTGATTGAGGAGGTAGAGAAGAGAGGCAAAAGCATGGCTCGTAAGGAGCTCTTGGAGGAGGATCCGGGGGAAGAGGAGCCCTCAGAGGAGGAGCCGTCTGAGGAGGAGCCATTCGAGGACCCGTCTAGGAGGGCCCCCGACTAGCGGTTTGGCTATGAACTAGATTAGGATTTTTTATTTTTGAATGTTTTGTAAATGGATTAGTTGGGATGAGACTTGTAAGGCTTATGACTATGACTGCATGACTGTTTGTATTCTGTGGCACCTGTGTGCTATATTTTATAATACCCCATGACTTACTAATCATTTGTGAACTTACAAATGTAAATGTATGCCAATTGTTTTCATTTTAAATGTTTCCACTATTGACTCTCATACTTAAATTGCTCTTGTGTAATTGTTTTGCTTCTACATTTAGATATAATTAAGACTATGGATGCACAAGGTCGAGGTCGAGGCCGAGGATGGAGGTGCGGGCGTAGACAGCCCTGACCCTCTGTGAGTGTTCACTCTTCTGAGACTGAGTCTGAGAGGGGATCGAACCGTGGTAATGAGGATCAGGTGGCTACGGCCATCAATAGGATGACTGATATCCTTGAGCGTCTAGCCGAAAATCAAGGCCCCGAACAGCAAAATCAACCTATAGGACCTGATCATGGGAATGATAAGGCTTTGGAGCGTTTTCTTAAGTTCTCGCCACCTAAGTTCTTAGGAGGAACTGATCCCGAGATGGCAGAAAATTGGTTGGAGAGGATGTCTGATATCTTCACTACTCTGAATTACTCTGAGAAAAGACGAGTGAGTTTTGCCACTTTTCAATTTGAGAGTGCAGCGAGATATTGGTGGAGCATAATTCGAGTTAAGTGGGAGCGAGAACAGACCCTTTGGATTTGGGTGAAGTTTAGGAGAGAGTTTGATAAGAAGTTTCTGCCTCCAATAATTCAGAAAAAAAAAGGAGGATGATTTTATTAGATTGAGGCAAGGATCTCTGAGTGTGGCTGACTACGAGACCCAATTTACAAAACTTTCAAAGTTTGCGCCCGAACTAGTGGCCACTAACCAAAAAGGAATCAAGCGATTTGTGCAAGGACTTAATATTGAGATCCAAGAGGCATTGGCTGCGGCCCAAATCAATACCTTTACTGAGACTTTGGAGAAAACCCAAAGAGTCGAAAGTATTAGGCAACAAGTGAAGGTTTTTCATGCTAGAAAGAGGAGCGCTCCAAATAGTAGTGGAGTGGGATCATCTAATAGAAATATGCCAACCCCTAAGTTGGGAAGGGGTGCGGGCGGAGTAAGGACTATCGAAGTATCGAGAGAGTCTATGGCTAGGGGAGCCATCTGTGGACGTGGTCAGTTTCGGAATACCTCACAAGGATCTAACTCGATGTCGATGCCACAAGTGGGATGTGGATATTGTGGCAAACCAAATCATACAGTGGATGACTATTGAAAGAAAGTTTAAAAATGTCTGAGATGTGGAAGTACAGAACATCAAATCATCAACTGTCCGATGTTTTGTCGTGAAGGTGGTGGAACACAATAATTTGTTAGGCCGACGTCTAGACAGTCGAGCGTGGGGGATAATCGTCCGAGAGTGCCTAACAGGGTCTATGCTATGGACTAGCATCAGATCCCTAATCCTGCGAAGGTGCTTGAAGGTATGATTCCTGTATTCCGCCGATTAGTTAGGATTTTAATTGATCCCAGTGCAACCCACATGTTTGTTATCCCTACCTTTATGAAAGGCATAGATGTTAAGTCTGAGAGACTACCGTACGACTTGGAGGTTAGGACATCTATTGGGGATCAGAGTTTGTTATCTAAATCGATTTATAGGAATTATGATATTTGGGTTGGAGAGCGAAAATTGTTAGCCGACTTTATGTGCTTGGCAATAAAGGGTTATGACATTATATTAAGAATGGATTGACTAGTCCGTTATCATGCTCAACTTGACTGTAAGATGAAGATAATAGAATTGCATATTCTGGGTGAGCTGACTTTAAGGCTAGATGTAAGGGGTAGGCTGGCATCTTTCACTGTTATTTTAGGGATTCGAATTAGAAAACTACTGAGTAAAGGAGTTAAAGGATTCCTAACCTTTCTGATTAATATTTCGGGAGATAAGGTGAAATTGAAAGACATGCCTGTGGTCAAAAAATTTCTCAACATTTTTCCTGAAGAATTAGAATTTTTGCCACTTGAAAGGGAGAAAGCTTTTAAAATTGATTTGGCTCTAGGGACTGCGCCTATTTCTAAGACGCCTTATCGGATGGCGCTGACAGAATTGAAAGAATTAAAACTTCAATGACAGGATTTGTTAAAACGGGGTTTTATTAGAGAAAGTGATTCACCATGGGGTACGCCAGTGTTATTTGTCAAGAAGAAGGACGGAAGTCTAAGATTGTGCATAGATTATTGAGATTTAAATGACGTCACTAGTAAGAATAAATATTCTCTGCCTCACATAGATGAACTTTTTGATCAACTGCAGGGAATTGTAATATATTCTAAACTGGATTTCAAATAGGGCTATTATCAATTGAGAATTCAAGAGGAGGATATACCTAAGACAACCTTTAACTCAAGATATAGACATTTTGAGTTTGCAGTGATGCCCTTTGGGTTTATCAATGCACCTGCGGCATTCATAGATTTGACGCATCGAATCTTTAAGCTATATCTGGATTAATTTGTGGTGGTATTTATTGATGACATTCTAGTATACTCTCTCGAGAGGACCATGAACAGCATTTGAGGACAGTGTTGTAAATTTTAAGAGTGCACCAGCTGTATGCTAAATTCAGTAAGTTTGAATTCTGACTAGAGAAAGTGACATTCTTGGGTCATATAATTTTTAAGGATGGAATTACAATAGATCCAACTAAGGTGGAAGCAGTGTCAAAATGGAAACAGTCTAAGACTCTGATGGAAGTGCAAAGTTTCTTGGGATTAGTTGGATACTACCAACGTTTCATTAAAAATTTCTCCAAAATAGCGGGACCCATAACTGAGTTGACTAAGAAACATAACAAATTTATATGGGACGCTAAGTGTGAAAAAAGTTTTCAGGAATTGAAAAAGCAGTTGACGGAGGCCCTGGTGTTGGCACTACCTAATGGGAAAGATGGATATGTGGTATTCATAGATGCTTCGAAGGAGGGACTAGGCTGTGTTTGAATGCAGAATGAAAGAGTGATAGCATACGCATCTCGTAAGTTAAAACCCCATGAGCAGAATTATCCGACCCATGATTTGGAGTTAACTGCGGTTATATTTGCATTGTGTAAGTGGAGGCATTACTTATATGGGGTAACATTTGAGATCTTTACCGATCACAAGAGTCTTCAATATTTGTTTTCCCAGAAGGAGTTAAACTTGAAACAGCATAGATAGGTGGAGTTCTTGGAAGATTATGATTGTCAGATTAGTTACCACCCTAGAAAGACCAACGTAGTAGCTGATGCCTTGAGCCATGGGGTCCAAGTAGCAGGATTAATGGTGAAAGAATGGCACATGTTAGAGGAGATTAGTGTTGGGAATCTACGTCTGCAGCCTAAGAAAGTTGTTTTGTAAATATGGTATTGAGGTCTTCTCTGTTTGATAGGATTAAAGAAATACAAAAGAAGGATCTAGAAGTCATGAAATGGTTAGAGAAAGTGTAGAAAAAGGAAATTTCAGACTTTAATGTTGGAGCAGAAGGAGTTCTTGGGTATCGAAACCGATTGGTAGTACCAAAAGATGAGGATCTTAAGAGAGAGATACTGGAGGAAGCCCATTGTTCTAAATATACAATATACTCTAGAGGGAATAAGATGTACCAGAATATGAAGAGTCTCTATTGGTGGGAAGGCATGAAAAAGGAGATTGCTCAGTTTGTGTAGACATGCCTAGTGTGTCAAAGGGTTAAGGCAGAACATCAAAAGCCTTCTGGCCTGTTGCAACCATTGGAAGCACCCGAGTGGAAGTGGGAGAACATCACTATGGATTTTGTGTCAGGGTTACCAAGAACGAATAAAGGGGCATGATGCAATTTGGGTTATAGTGGACCGACTGACTAAGTCTGCGCATTTCTTGCCTATAAGTATGAAGTACTCGATGGAGAAATTGGCCAAATTATATATGAATGAGATCATAAGGTTGTATGAAATTCCTGTGAGTATAGTGTCGGATCAAGATCCGCGATTTGTGTTGAGATTTCGGCAAAGGATGCAAGAGACATTAGGCACTAAGTTGAATCTTAGCACTACTTATCATCCTCAAACTGATGAACAATTAGAAAGGACGATTCAGACTCTTGAGAATATGCTAAGATCTTGTATTCTGGATTTTGGAATCAACTCGAGCCAATACTTAACTCTTGTAGAGTTTGCATACAATAACAGTTTTCATTCGTCGATAGAAATAGCTCCGTACGAAACTCTTTATGGTCGTAAGTGTCGATCGCTAATTTATTGGGATGAAGTAGGAGAGAAAAAGGTGTTAGATCTGACAGTAATTTCTTGGATGGAAGAGGCTCGAGAAAAGATCAAACTGATCACATAAAGGATCTTAACTACTCAAAGTCGCTAGAAAAGTTATGCAGACAATAGAAGGAAATACTTGGAGTTTGAGGTTAGAGATCAAGTGTTCCTTAGGATTACATGTCTTAAAGCAAGTTTGTTGACAGGAAGAGGAAAGAAATTGTAGCCGAGATTTGTGGGTCCGTATACTATCCTTCAACGAATTGGGAGTGTAGTCTATAAGTTGGAATTGCCGTAGAGCCTATCTCGTATCCACAATGTATTTCATGTATCATTCCTTAAAAATTACCACCCAGATCCATCGCACATACTTCAACCTGAGGACATAGAAATTAATGAATCCCTGACCTATGAGAAGAAGCCTATGAAACCCCTAGACCGGAAAGTGAAAGAATTGAGGAACAAACAAATCTCTTTAGTGAAGGTCTTGTAGATGAACCATGGTGTTGAGGAAGCAACTTGGGAGTTAGAAGATGAAGTCCAGAGGAAATACTCAGAGTTATTCCATAGTTCAGGTATGAATTTCGAGAACGAAATTCTTTTAAGAAGTGGAGGTTGTGAGGCCCCGTACCATCAATTTAAATTATAAATTGTAAAATCCCATATTTTCATAAAATTATTTTATTAATTTAGTTTGAATTATTTGATTTTTGTATGTCAGTTGCATTGGCACGAAAAGTTTTAAAATGCATTGTGCACGTTTAAATTATGTCCTTGATTTAATAATTTGAATATTTAAATTTTGCACTCGGACCTAGAGTCAACCACTAAATATAAGTTTTGAATATTAGAATATGTATTTGGGATATATAAATGAGAGAAATCGGGGTCGTAGTGTCGTGTCGCACGAATTGACCCCGACACGATAAAAAGTGGCTTTATATCAAATCAAGTAACTTTCTTTCATTTCTTCCACTTTTCCAATAAAGCCTCAAAAGTTAAACCAACTATTCATTCTCTTCTCCCTCTCTTTCTCTTGGCCGAACCACTCTCCCTCTCTTCCCTCTCCATTTCATCTTCAAGAAACAACCACAAACCTCCATTGAAGCAACCAAAAAACTTGAGGATTTTGCTAGTTTTCTTGGTGAAGCTTCGGACCACCTCGGAGAGAGGGCAGCCGGTTGTGAAGCTTGAGGATTGAGGAGTGTGTGAGCTATATCTTCCACCATTAACTAAGCTTCTTGTTTGAGTTTGAGGTAAGTTTGCTAGACACCAAAATATCTTGCTCTTTTGTTTCATTTTCTTGGCTAAGAGAGCTTGTAGCTCTTTGTGATGGATTTTGTTGTTGTTGGATGAAGAGTGGGCTCTACAAAATCCCACCATGTATGAATTTGGGGTTGTTGTTGACTTAATGTGTGTGAGTGAGGTGTTTTATATGGAGTTTTGTTGGTAAAAATGAAAGAGGGAAAAGAAAGAGAGGAGCCGAGAGAGAGAGAGCCGGCTTCTTGCAGCTTTCTTTCCTCTATTTTTAGCTCAATGATTCCATGTCTCTCTTGTTGATTTTGATGCTCACTTGATGGTCTAAGTATGGGAGAAATTTCATATAAAAATAGCTTTGTTTGATGTTGCAAAATGGATGAGAAAGAAAACCTAAAAATCTGGAATTTTGCAAGCCTAGACTGCCAGTATCTTTTGGGTTATTTTGCCCTATTTTAGCTCCACAATTTTCTTGGTTTTATTGTGATTATTTACTGCTAAAATGATGGCCTAGATGAGTGCTAGAATCTCTTGCAAAAATGAGTATTTTGGTGCATTAAAAGTTGCTTGTGAGAAAAATGGAGAACCAAACCTAGAAATTTTCCTTGCTGCTGCCGGTTCAAATTGCTATTTTTCTAACTCAGTTTTGGACGTTTATTTTCGTGGATTCCTTGGTTGTTTTGGAAGCCTAAATGTTGCACTATGTGGGGGTAAAATTCTTTGCAAATGTGAGTTCATTTGTTGTGTCAAAAGCTCTTGAATGTTGGGTTAAAATCTGAAAATTTTACTTCTTCGCACTTTGCCGAACTGTTGCCCTATTTTTGAAGCATTTTAATTCAAAGTTTTGCTACCATTTTACTCCTATTTGTTAAAAGAATGCTGCTAGAGTTTTTGTATCAAAATTTGAGTGATTTGGGGCTGATTTAGTTGAACAAAATGTTTGCAAATCAAAGAAAGAAAACTTGCCAGCTTAGTTCCAAAATTTTGCGCAAACTTTGGCCATCTAAAAAGTTACCTTCCCGTGTGAATTTTTGGCCCAATTTTGGTACAAACTTAGTTCACCTAGTGAGGTGTGAGTGTACAAAAATTGGCAATTTCTAGTGGCATTTCAATGCCCAAATGTTGTTCCAAAAATAGCTCTTCAAAACTGGAAATCCTGCCGTCAGTCTATGAGAACCCCTGTACTTCTATTGGCTGTAATTCCTTACTTGGGAGTCAAAATCGAGCGCCATCAGTGGCGTTTAAAATTAGATTTCACAAGATTTCTAACTGTATAAGGCTCACATGCTAGTTCTTTCTTTATCAATACCAGAAAATTCACAAAGATGGTTGATTTCATAGCCTGATTTCCTATTTTTGTTAATTGTTGGATCTTCCAGCTTATCTTAGTCCATCTTGCTTAATGAATTTCTGAGTGAAGTCTTCTAGTGATTTTTAGAGTATTGAATCTAGTTTTTGTAGCTTTAAGCCTTGTCCAATTTTGACGTATATTGAATGAGTTATGGCCTGAGAAAGAGATCGTGGTTGAGTGACTTTGGTGAACTTGGATAGTTAGGTTAAAATTTTGAGTTGTAGCTGCTTGGATTGAGTGTGATAGTTCCGTTTTGGTTCAAATGACCAAGAGGTTGTGAAATTGACCCGACTGCCGAATCTTAATCATCTCGCTTATGTGTTTGACTAATTGCATAGGTGAGTGTTCAAGTTCTTGTCTATTTCTGTTTTACTATCTACAATTGATTTGAAAAACATGCTAGTGTGTCTCGGTAAGCGTGTACTTTACCACGCTCACCTTATTTGATTTGCTTCTATATGAGTTCAACTGCTTGAATTATTAATTACTTGACTGCTTAAACTACTTGTTTCTGCTTATAGCTGTAGGGATGCCCAAACCCCATTGGGAATCCTTTTATCTTGTCCAGCAATAGGGGCTAGGGCTAGGGCAAGGGATGGGTGAACCACGGGTTATTCCTATTTAATTACGTCAGTTGGAATGAGTCCACCGGCTATGGCATACTCATAGTGGGTATTGCCAACCACTGTTAAAATTTTGGAGTTCAGGCCCGGTCAAGAGGGTGTATGTAGACGGAAGAGGGATAAAGTGGTGAAATGGACTATGAGAGTGAGTGGTTGACGGAGTGTCTACGTGTGACTTAAAATTGATGAGTGTGAAATGACAAAGGTAATTGCAGAAATTACGGAAATGTGGAGCTGGTCAACTGTATCCTTCAATTTATACTGTTTAAATGTTTTTATTGCCAATTGACTGTTGTGCTCTCCTTACTTCTTTACTTACTTATTCTCCGCTTTATCTTGCCTCTGCATGTTTTTCTTGACCTCACTGGGTTTTGCTCATCCCTTAAATTTGTTTTCCTTAACAAGTTGTGAAGTGGGGTTCATAAATCGAGAAACTTAGTTTTGTAGGATCTCTACACTTTTGTATAAAAATATTTAGATTTGTGAACTTGATGTATTATTTTGCTCAAAATTAAACCTTTGAAATTTTGATGAACTCAATGGGATTCTATTCTTGTAAGTTTCATTAGCAATTTGATAGACTCCTATTATGGTTTTAAGGATGAATGTTTGTATTTATAATTGGATATCATCACGAGTCCTAGCGAGAGTTAAGCAAGCGTCCCGCTGATACCCTTGGGTTCGCCCTTGGAAGAAGTGGGGGCGTCACAATATATGTCATAGAATTCTTTTTCCCAAAAATTCATTTGTCCTTGAGTTAGAAGAAAATATCACCAACGTCCAAAAGGTATTCTTTAACCTGTATGAAGAATATGTTGCTGCGGCTGTCAGTTTAGTGAAAGTTCAATTGTGTCATAGGGTAGTGTATTTGATGATCAGATGGAAGGTAATAAAAGTCTTCATATTGAAATGATTTTACTGAATATTGTATTGAAGTATAGACTTTGGCACCCTATAAATCTGAATTGTTAGATTATCTAGATATTTCTTGCCATCCTATTACTACAAATCCAAAATCATTTGGCGACTTAGAGTGGTGAAAAGCCAATACTACTGTATGCTAGATTTTATCTAAGATGGTTTGTGATATTTTGACTATTCTAATAACTACAGAAGCATCTGAGACCAAGTTGAGTGCTGGGGCTAGAGTAATTGATTTATATCAAGCTCCATTGGCTCTAGAAATAGTTCAAATGTTGTGTGTTGGAATTGGTGTAGAAATTTTTTATAGGATCAAAAAGAAAATAAAAGTGAGTTTTAAATAGCTAAATTGCACTATTTGTTGATTTTACTACTTCATTTTCAAGTTTCATGATTTTTTAAGTTAAATCATATGTGTATGTTATTTTGGTGTATACTATAAACAGGGACAACCAAAGAAATTGAACTTTCAAAGATTTGATGTGCTATTTTGAGCATGAATTAACATCATGTAACTATTATAATACTTGTAGTTGCTTAGAAAAGATCTAATATTGTCTTATTTGAATGTCTAATATTTATTTTTTTCAACTTTGGTGGTAGGACTTGCTCATGGTAGAAAATGATGGCTTTTTTAGGTTTTAACATTCGGTTAATAAATGTAAAATGTTGGATTGTTGACTACTAACTTTTTTGGATTTTAGGATTTTTGGAACCTTGGACTATTAGACAACTTTGTTGCTACTTCTTTTGTTTTTCCTTGCATTTTCATCTTTTTCATTTTTAAATTTGGATTGTGATTGGTGATAATCTAGATTGGTTCATTTTAAGAAATTGGGTTGTGTTTGTGAATTGTAGAATCTAGATTATGATTATGATCGTGAGATCTTGTGTTATTCAGTGCTTCATTAATCAATTTTTGTTTGCTTTTTAAAACAATAAATCTAGAAATGTTGTATTTGCGCTAGTGTTCGTGTTTCAATTTTGTAAGTTGCCTAATGGGAGTATCGTTTGGTAAGATATTTTGAGGTAAATGTTGTTTATGAGGAGTACGTGTTCAGTTTTACCTTTATTCTTATGACTATCCTAAATAGTGTATATTATCTTGAGAAATGCACATAACTAGTTCTGTTTGCATTTGTTACATTATTGGATACTTAGATAAGAGAACTGTAGGTCCCGAAATGCAACCAAAATGGGGTGAATTAGATTGTTTAACAAACCAATCAAATTTAGCAAGAATTCACCCAATAAAATAAGTACAAACTATTGCTCAAGTATGCACAACAATATATCAAATTAAGCACAATAAAGATATCATAATTGAGCAATAAAGAAAAGGGATAAAGAAAGAATTGCAAACAAATTTCCAAATTGCACCGAACTTGGATAAACTCCACTAGTAGCTTCTTCAATTGAAAATAAAACTAACCAACTTGTACAAATGAAGGTTCACACCTTCCTCACCTTAAAAGCCTTTAGTTGAGCCAAGGAGTTTTACAACTATCCTAGTTAACCCTCAACAAGCTACAATTGAAAGATCACTCAACCAATTAAGAACTACTATTACAAGTGAGGCAACCTTCACCAATGTTTTACTCCTCCAAATGAGTAACCTCGCAATCCCCACTTTTTCCACACCTATACAACAAATAAAGAAGATTTCTACCCAAATATTCACTTGTAAGTTTGTATTTCATGTAGGCAAAAGTCTTCTATCTTCTTGAACTTGTGAGTATTTATAGAGTGTGAGAAATGCTTTAAAGAAACTCTTCAACGGTCAAAAATATGGTTGTTAGAAAAATAGCCGTTGGAGTTGTCGGACGTCCGAACCTTTGCCTATAGGACGTCCGAACCCACCGTCCAACAGAATCAGTCAATTTGTCGAACATCCAAACCCCTATCCTACGTCCGAAAGCATCGTCTGAAGGTGTTGTCATAAACTATCGGACATCCAAAATGATCATCCAACAGAACCAGTAGCCATCTCAATTTCCTTCTCAATCTGTCGGATATCCGAGCCTCTGTTCACCGTCCGATCCTTGCGTCTGATAAGTTAAAATCTTCTTAATTCTTCTTGAATTGATTTCTTTTCATCTCCAATGAATCAAGGACCCGTTCTAACATAATTCTCATATAAAAATATTAGTCCAAATCATCATTTTGTTTTGTTATCATCAAAACCTAGGATCAAGTCAAACAAGAACATTAAAAAAAATTCCTATCTATTTCTATATATTATTCAAGTAGAATTTTAAATTTTTGTAACTTAAGAATTCAGATATGTAATGTGTCCTAAAGAATCAAACAACTTTTCTTTGTGTTACTGTAAAATTTGCTTTGTTAAATCCTTTATATTTGAAAAGAAATTAATCTGTTGGTGTGATATGAATTTTGGGCTATAAATTGTAAAAATTATGGATTTCTAAGTTCTGACATTATAAGATCGAGTTTTATGACTCAAATTACTCAAACTCGATAAGTTTCAATCATGGGCTTGAGCCTTATTGAGTTGAATTTGAGCACAAGTAGTGTGCCCAAAGTCGAGACTAAGTGTTGGCTAACCTACTTGAGCAAGATTGAACTCGAGTTTGAGTTCGATTATTTTCAATAGAAGGTTGAGTCAAGTTTGGACATGGCACTACTCTAGTTTAACTTGACTGGATAAACCTCTATTGAGGATAAACAATAAAAAAGTATCACATTTTGCAGAAATATTGATTTCATTATGGATACAATTAAAAAGAGATTGCAAACTTTAATGAGGTTTCAAGTTTCTTATCCTCTTTTGCTTTCAATTACTCCTCTCTTTGGTCTAAATGACAATTACTACTGCTACTCAATAGATAATTGCTCATCTTGCTTAGTATTTTGTTCATTGACATTGCATTTAGACTGAGAGATTTGATGTAGAATTTGAAATTTTCTTAAATCCCATTCTATGTATTTAGATAATTGATGAATTATGAATACAAATATCTCTTAAATAAACCAAACAACTAGAGCGATTTGAATTATAATCTTTCATGAAATTCCTCAATCCAAAAAATAATGGGTAATTATTGTAACAATTACCTTTACTATTTTGTTTGATTTTCTCTCCTTATTATCTTTTTAATTTTTGATATTTATTACTTAAGTTTTTGTAGAACTATGGTTGTTGGTTGCAAATGAGGTAATTTTTTGACTTTTTTTTTTGACTTACCATAAGTGATCTAAATTTCCTAAAGTCATATTTTATTTAGATTTCTCATTGATTCAAGCAATAAATATTAGAATTATTTTACATACATGACTATAAATTCAATTTGTCTGCTAAAAGCTACTAATTCATACAATTTTTACTTACTACATTTACCAAACAGGTTGAAATTATGTTGCAAATTTAATTTTATAGCAAATCTTTTGGATAAAGTGCAAATCTTTTGGATCGGGTCAAGAAAATCCTACAGGTCGGATTTTGAGTTTGGATTAAAACAAAATTGGATTGGGCTATAGAGTTGGGCCTATGGTAATTTGAAGACGTGGGTTTTGTTTGGGTTAAATAAACTTTAGTTGGGGTAGAAGAGTAGGTTTATAGGTAATTAGAAAATTGGGTTTAAGTAAATTGTTAAATATTGGGCTTGTTATTAAGCCCAACTTAGGTAACCTATAAAGACATTAGTTATATTAAGTAAACCCAAGATGCTTTAATAAAGGACCAAATCTACTAACTAAATGTCATTAAGACGATTAGGGCCCATACGAAATAATATTACTAATGATAATAGAGGTTAACCCTAATAATTAATTAATTAATTAATTAATAATAATTAGTGAATGATTAATTAATTAATGATATTAGAAATTAGATAAATGATTAATTAGATTATTAGTCAATAATAACTAGTAGATGGCTAATTATTTAATTGATTAAATAATTAAGTAATCAGGAGTAAACAGTTGAATGGTTAATTATAACTAATAATAAATAGTTTATTAATTAAGTGATTAATGATAATAATCAGATAAATGATTAATTAATTTATTAATTAATAATAATAAAGATAGGATGTTTAATTAATTGATTAACGATAACAATAATTAGACACTGACTAATTAATTTATTAATTCATGAATAAGTAACTAATAAATGATGATTAACAACTAGTAATCGGTGAATGATTAATTAATTAATTAATTATAATTAGTAGATAACTAAGGAATCAATAATTAATTAATTAATCAATTAATAACGATTAGTTAAGTAATTACTTAACTGTTTAGCAGTATTAACCAAGTAATACCCAACTAGTTAATAATAACCAGTTAAATGATTAATAGTAATTAAATAAATAAATGAATAATTAATTAACTAATAGTGATGAGTTAACTAATTTACTAACTCGTTAATAGTAATTAGTTAATTGACTAAGTAGTGTATAATAATTATTTAAATGATAATTGAATATAGAAAAAATAAGTAAATATTAAATAAATAAGTGTGTATCATGAGTAATAAATGCTTAAAGAAATAGATAATAACTACTTGAATAAGTAATTGAGTAAATAAGACATGCTCATAAATATTCTACAAAACAATGTTGAACTAATAAGTAAATACTAAATAAACGAGTTAGTAAATATTTGTAAATAAGTTAAATACGTGAATGAATGAATAAGATACACTTATAAATATTAAATGGATAGCCAGGTTAGATACTTATTATAAATTAATGAATAAATATGTTAAAACACATATAAAATAAATGTAATAGATAAGATAAATAAATATATATACATAACTTTATATGCAATTCTATATATAATAGCTAAAGATTTTGAATCTTCTACAAATTCTGTATTTTTTGTTTGAATATTTAAAGTTAATGCTGAAAGTATATTCGAATCAGTTAAATCAACAGTAAAATTTGGATAACAGTTGAAATAAACGGGTCCAATTTCTAAGTTTGATTCTATCAGGCCAATCAAAGAATTTTGAAATGATGTGTGTCTAGCATCACGTAAACAAAGTAATATAGGAGAATCTAATCCAAGTCTATGTAATGGTTTAACAGCAATTTGAACCATGCCTATATGTAAATATCTATATTTATTTGCATGTTTAGCAATGGACTCTTTATTGAATAATCTGATAATTTCATGATTCTTTCTTAAAGAAATTGTTTGCTCCGTTAATTTAATTGAATAATCTTGAAAGAATTCTAGTGTTCCTTTTTTATAAACTTTATGTACCTTTAAATCTGGAATAGTCCAATTACTTAATTGTTGTTCTATTTTTTCTATATTAATTTCAATATTATTTATAGAATCGTCTTGTTTATCTATATCTTCTAGAGATTGATGTCTATTATCATTACCAGTTTGTCTTATTGATCCTATCTTTGATAAGAAACTAGCCATAATAAAGTCTCTGATTTTCTTTAATGTTACAGGGACCACCCACGGGACTACGGTCTTACTAATCTAATTGCCGCTGACCAACATTAACAAAGGCTGACCAACTATAATGATTGCAACCAAACAAATGATTTCAGATAATGCAAGTAGTAGTATAACCCAAATGGACCAAGAAATGACTATTACCACTAGAGAATCTGATTCAGTTCCAACTTTAATATTTGCAATTTGTAAACATTTTATAGGAGATCCAAATAAATTACAAGAAAGGAGTTCTGAAATTTTAATTAATTTAACTTGTCCAAAATTACATGATTTTAGATGGTATAAAGATATGTTTCTTACTAAAGTATTTTTAAGAACTGATTGCAATCATTCTTATTGGAAAGAAAGATTTTTAGCAGGACTTCCAAAATTATTTGCAGAAAAGGTAAGACAAAAAATTAGAAGCATTCATAATGGTGAAATTCCTTATTCAAACCTCACTTATGGAGATTTAATAAATTATATAAATGCTGAGGGACTAAGTTTGTGCACTGACCTTAAATTAAAATCAAAAATTAAAAAAGAATGACTTGAAGCAAGAAAAGAGTTAGGATCGTTTTGCCAACAATACGGATATGAAAAGATAGAAGCTCCATCTACTAAAAGAATCAAAAGATCAAGGTCCACAAGGTCTAAGACAATGTCTAGAAGTAGATCAAATTCTTATTATTCAATACCAAATAAAAATAATAGAAGCTCCAGTACGGTTAATAAAAGGGTTAGTTTTTCAAGGAATAGCTCTTCAAAGAAAATTAGTTCAAAAGGAAAATCAATACCTCAAGCTTCATCTCAAAACTCTACATCAGTATGCTTTAAATGTGGAAAACCAGGACATATAGCAAGATATTGTAAGGTTAGAGAAAGAATAAATGCCATAGAATTAGAAGATCAAATTAAGAATCAAATACTAAATATATTAGATAATAATTCTGAAACAGAATCAGAAGAAGATGAAATATATGAAATACAAGAAGAATCAAATAATGAATCCCCAGCTAATAGTTGTGAATGTGTAGGAATATGTGATTGTGGTTATTCAAGTATTAATGTTATTTCAAGAGATGATAAGCAATTCTTTTTAGAGTTAATAGATAAAATAAATGATGATGATGTTAAAAAGGAATATTTGTTAAAATTAAAGGATATCGTTATTAAAGAAGAAAACTTGAAAAATATCGAACCATTTAACTTAAAGGAAGTATATAATAGATTCAAGCAACCCCAAATAAATATTTCTACTCAAGATCTTCAGAAAGAAATAAAACAATTAAAAGAAGAATTGAGACTCATTAAAACTGAAAATTATGATATAAAATATCAACTTTAGCTTTACAAGCAGTACAATTACTCAAAGAAACTAAAGAAAAGGGAAAAGAAAAACTAGAAGAAAAAATAGAAATTAATAACAACGAATATTTAATTGCTATGATTCATGAAGTAAGATTTCAAAGATGGCATATTCCTGTTAAAATAGTTATAAATAAAGAAGTATTTTTAGATATCGTAGTTTTATTGGATTCAGGAGCAGACTTCAAAGAGTTTGTAGTTCGTTTATGATTCTTTGTTTCATTTCATTTTCTTGTTCTAATAAATTTTCAAAATTTACTTTAATATGATCTGGAAGAGTCCCTTGAGTAAGAATATATGTAATTCTCTCTATTAAACGTTTAGTCATTTTTAATGCAAGAACTAGATTATGTCTTCTAAGCATGATAATATGATATTGAATATAAATTCTGGAAATATTAATATATTGAAAACTTACAGGATATGTGTAGACGAAAGTCTTCACTTGGTAGTACAAAATTACAAACTTGAAACTTGAGCACACCTTTTTTTTTAAATATAAAGGAAAATATAAAACTGGGAGAACAATTTAAAAACTAGAGAGGATTTTTGAGAGCAGAGCAACTTTCGATCTCTTCTATCTTGATTCTTGCTCTTTTATATTTGAAATTCCTCCGACAATCTTCCTTGGATACTCTTGGTAGGTGGCTAATACTTGAGTACACTTTTGACTTGGTTAAAATAATGCTTCATGCTTTCATTGCTTTTGTTTGTTTGCATTATGTAATGCTTGTCGCGCCCCATTTTTCGATGGAAGAAAGGGAAGGGAAAGATTTTGATTTTTGAAAAAGAAAGGGGAAGGGGTCATGGGACTACAAAAATGCGACGGTTTGGACCCAAAAACAAAAGTCTAGAAAAGGGTTTTTAGAAAAGTTTGGAGTCGCCACTTGGTATGGAGCTTAGGTGTACCAAGTCACCAAAAAGATTTTAATGAAAATAAACAAAGAAAACCCTTTTAGACGACTCCAGGTCTTTGAAAAACTAGAGAAAAAGGTTCGGGGGTCACGGTTGAAAGAAGGGAAGGCAAAGATTCGATGTTACTCGGCTCTAAGGCACCCTTCTAACCTAGCCAAAGCTAGTTGCAAGATTTAGTTGAAAATTTCTAATTCTAACTTTAAAATTTATCACATTTGGATGTTGTCTATATGGATACAAAACCTAAACCTAATGTTGGATCGAGAGGGGCAAAATGTCTCCTTGAGGTGTGATTGGAATTGATCACATTAGTTGTGTCATCCAATTTTGATCCCTCGAGGAGGTCACGAAAAAATGCAAATGATGAGACTCGAATAAACGGAAAGTAGGGTTTTCAAAAATGCAATTTTTATAAAATATCAAGAGAAAAGAAATTGGATTTTTGAGAAGATCAATTTTAAGTGCAAAGAGGAACTTGAATTTTCAAAAGATGCAATTTTGAGAAAAAATGGTTTTTTGACTTTGAATTGCTAAACATGAAGAAAGATACTTGATTTTTAAAGAAGAATAATGCACATGTATGTCCTAAAAGAGGGATAATGCGACATAACGCGGGGACTAAATTAGTGACTTTAATTCTTCCTTTCATAGAAGGAAATGAAAGCGCTAAGGCTAGGAAGCCATACCGCTCTTTTCCCTATTTCAAAGGGTAATGCCTCAAATGCACTAATCTAAGAAAACTAAATGAGATGTTTATACGGATGGGAGAAGAGTAACATGCAAAATGGGAAAGAAACGCTAAAAGTGAAAAAGTGTGTGAAATTTGTATCTAATGCATGAACGCGCTTTAAGGGTCTAGCTTGGACTAGTCCCTCAAAGGGCTCACTAACATTGGATTAGTGAGAAATCGAAAGGAAGGCCACAACTAAGCGTGGACTAGTGTGGTGACGCCAATATATTTACACAATAAACATGTAGACATGATAATAAAGCAAATAAACACATAAAACACATAAACACGTAACACATAGGTATAATGTCTAGATGCAAGGCCCTAGGAAAGCAAATAAACACATAATCATGCAAGCATGCAAAATAAGCATATAAAACCTAATTATTACATTGGGGGGAACCTAAATACATTCTAAGGGGACAAAATTCGGAATAATAATCTAACTATTACATTTTCTAGAATAAATACACCTTTTGCAAAATTAAACCTATCTATTACAACTTGGCATCCAAGGCCTCCGAATGATTTACTCAAAAATTTAAATAACATAAATAAAGACTAGGCATGAATAAAAACAAAGGAAAACTTAATCTAAAAACATGCAAAATCATGCAAAAACACATAATAAGCATATAATAGGGGAAAGAAGTTACCATCCCTTGGTGTGAGACCTTAATTGGATCCTTAAATGATGGGAATGGTTATCTAAGACTCAATATCAACAAAAGGGATCAAGGTACCAATTTAAAGGAAAAACCAATCAAAAATTCCAAGAGAGGGTATCTAAACAGACTGCAAGCAACACGATAATACTAGGGAAATAGAGTAAGATTCTGGAACAAAAGAGCAGGAAATATCAACGAATACAAAAAGAGAGGTTACGGGAGTAGAACGCTGATGAGTCCGCAACACACCGCGGTTACAGGCAAGAATCAAAGTTCGAGAGGAAACGCTGATTGAACGCTGACTCACCAGAATCCGCTGTCTCTTCCCATCTTCAAAATATCGGAAGATTACTTCAGTTACAATATCACAAACAAAATCCTCGAGACAAGGGGATCTATTTAAAGCATCAAACATCATCATTGGATCATCAAAACAAGTTAAAACAAAAAAGGCCAAATCTTAAGCATCGACATCATCAAATAGACAAAAGGGGAAGGGAAGAACTGTCAGGGTAGAAATGCGGGAGGTTACGCGGACTGGGCTCATGTAACATCCCAGCTTCTTCACATCTTCAGTATTCAAACAAACGCTGAACGCTTACGCAAAGTAGTCCACGAAGAGGTCTCATGCTTCTTCACAACTTCAAACATTCAAGGAAATGCGGACGTTAAGTCATCCGCTAGTAGTCCGCTGCTTTCTTCACATCTTCAAAACGCAAGAACATTTTTCCAGAAATTTCTCTGAATCACAAATCATCACAGAAGCATCAAACGTCTGATTTTAAACGTAAAAACAAATCTACTAGCCTTACCAAGGCTTTATAAACACAACATGCTCATATAACAACTGATAATCATCATCAAATATCATAAACTAAAAGAAAAACTATTCAAGACCTTGGTTCCACCAAAATGCCCAAATTTCCAGTAATTTTACGATCAAAAAATAGTAAATAAAGTAGAAGAATGCTACCTGAATCAGAAGCTTGAATCTCAACGAAAGAGAAGGGCAGAAATTCCAAGGACAATCTTCTTCAAGTATGAAACCCTAGCTTTCCTTTTCTTCTTTCTTTTCTTTTCCTCTTTTTTCTTTGATTTTGATCGCTTTTCTATGCTTTTCTTTTCTCTCACCTCTCTCTCCCTAAAAATCCCCTCTCTCTAAAAACTCCACCTCCCTTCCTTGCTAAACCCTAATCTAGGCTATTTATAGCCACCAAACCTAGAACTAAGGGTTTTGATGTTCTTGGGATGAGGTGAGCTAATCTTAAACGTTAGATGAGTTGTTAGGGGTTAGGGGTGAGTTGGGGAATGTTTAAATAGGTTTCTTATCGTTCAAGCATCGGAAATTACAGCTGGAAAAGGATGATCCAATCTTCGGAAAATCCGCGTCATTTTTTTTTCGCCGATCAAGTTCTTGCTGACTAGTTACTGACCGATCAGAATCGGTCCGCTTTTATGTCTTTGACTTTTTTTTTTTTTAGAAAACCTACAAAAATAACAAAAAGGTGTTAGAATATTCAAAAATAAATAACTAAACATTAATAGATAAAAACATAAGAAAACAAATGAAATAGTCAAAATTTGGTGTCTAACTTCCCCTCTTTCCTGAAGCTCAAGAAACTCTAGACAAAGACGTGACACCAAATGCTTACCCGTTTCACCGATTGTACCAACCATTGTAAACAAATGGAATGTTATGTTGCAAATTTTCAAGCTAAAAAAGCATAATGTGACCGAACTCGTGTAGAGTTTCCTACGTATCCCGACATGAGAATCAGGTCAAACGTAGTTCCAATGCAAATGAACTATGATGAAATGAATACTGAATCTTGTAAAATTCAAGAACGGGAGATAGAAGGGTGCCCCGGAGGTTGAGACTCACCAACTGAAATTTAAATTTGAAGAAGGGGGATAGAAGGGTACCCTACGGAGGGCAGACTCACCAACATAAATTTAAATTGAAGAAAGGGGATAGAAGGGTGCCCGGCGGAGGTTGAGACTCACCAACATAAATTTAAATTGAAGAATGGGGATAGAAGAGTACCCGGCGGAAACTGAGACTCACCAACATAAATTTAAATTTGAAGAAGGGGGATAGAAGGGTGTTCATGAGGGCTGAAACAAAGAACAACAAATTTAAATTTGAAGCGGGATAGGAAGTGAAGCAAACAATTTAAATTGAAGCAGGGGATAGAAGAGTGTTCAAGGAGGACAGCAGCCAACGTAAATTTAAAATGAAGGTGGGATAGAAGGGTGTGGTCCGAAGACAAACAAAATTTAAATTGATTTTCCAAACTTAGACTATTCAGTGGGATTGGACCCAAGCCTGAATGACTAGATGGAAAAATGCAAATATGCTATTCAGTGGGATTGGACCCAAGCCTGAATGACTAGATGGAAAAATGCAAATATACTATTCAGTGGGATTGGACCCAAGCCTGAATGACTAAACATACTGTTCAGTGGGATTGGACCCAAGCCTGAATGACTAAAAAATACTCTTCAGTGGGATTGGACCCGAACCTGAATGACTAAATAAACTATTCAGTGGGATTGGACCCAAGCCTGAATGACTAAATATACTATTCAGTGGGATTGGACCCAAGCCTGAATGACTAAACATACTATTCAGTGGGATTGGACCCGAGCCTGAATGACTAAAAATACTATTCAGTGGGATTGGACCCAAGCCTGAATGACTAAATGGGAAAATGCAAATATGCTATTCAGTGGGATTGGACCCAAGCCTGAATGACTAAATGGGAGAGATGAAAATATAAATGCTGGATTGCCGGACTTTGAAAAATAAAAACACAAGTTGTTCAAACATGATAAATGTAAAATGCAAGTAATGATGCACTCGATGAAATGGTGCAATTCTGATTTTTGATTTTCTTGACTTGAAAAGTAAGTGATTGATAGAAACAATGACTTCTTTTTTTTCTTTTTTCTTCTTCTTTTTTTTTTTTTTTTCTTTCTTCTCTTTTCTTTCTTTTTTTTAGCTTTTTTTTTTTTTAACCATAAAATTCTTTTGGATCACAAGTGTTAGCCACTAAAATGACTAAATGTACCGTAACCATGCGATAAAATGCATTCATGAGATGTTTATGTTAATGAAACATTACTTGTTTTCAAATGGCGGAAGTATTCATCAAAAAACAAGTTATGGATTGAAATAAACCATATGATTTTGGTCCAAATCCTCATAAACCAGGGCAAAACATTATTATGCAATTATTCAATTTGCATCAACCTCATAATATCAAATAAAAGAGACAATTATACCTCAATTTTAACAATTCAAACTTGATTTCTCACTTTCACCAAATTTTGCAATCTAACGACTCATATAGTCAATTCAAGATTGCCTTTTCCATAGTTTTCTCAGATTTTACTGCTAAAAGGTTCTTGAAACACATCCTCTTATTCAAATTGCAATAATGTCTTTTGACGCTAAAATCAACACTTTAGGTGAAGACCCGCTACTCGACATATGCCTTCTTGCTCAAATAGTAAAGATGTCTTTGACGAAATCAACACTTTTAGGTGAAGATCCCCGGTTACTCAACATTTTACTTGTTCAAACTGCTTTTTACTGTAATTCAAGCAACCGTTTTACATAAAGTTAACATTTGTAGATGCTAAACCTCCGGTTACTTAGCACTAGAATCATTGGAGTAGAGTTTTGGTTCTCACTTTGTTGCTTTTTTCTTGCTTTTTCTTCCTTTTTTTTTTCACAAAGTGCAAAAGGATCATTTGCCAACTATATCAATCATTTTCTTGTAAAATCCAATAAAAGAAGAAATCTCATTTAATAGGAAACAAAACTGAGGCATAATTTTCCCTATTTTACAAAACATACTTTCTAAAATGCCAATGTCACAATCACATAATAATTATTTCCGAGTAGGATGGAAAAAAGATTTTTCATATCACACGGGCTTTTATTTCAAAAGGATGAAAACAATTGCAACCAAAATTGGACATTTGCACCCTTTTTGAATCAAATTTCAAAAAACAAATCAATTTGTGGGGCAAATGTGTAATTTAGACAAAGTTTTTTTTTTTTCAAACATAAATGAGCACATAAGAGCCAAAATTAAACAAATATACACATTCTGATGCAAGCAAATGAATCAAAAGTATTTCTAACAGTTAAACCTATGTCTAAAAAAAACAGAACACAAGATCAAACATAAAAAGAGAAATAAAGCAAGAATGGAATAAACTGCAAAATTGGGGGGGGGCGGGTCTATCGACCCCCTCAGCTCCACCATCGCCTCCGGTGGCCTCTTGAACAGGCTGTTCAGGCGGAATGTCGAAACACGCCACGTTTCAGAAGAAAAGAATTTGAAAAGAACTGTGGGTTATAACACCTAGTAGTGTGCGTATGAAACCCCGTTTTCCCAGATTTTTCCGAAAAGGTACTTGTCCTTCCTCAATTAATCAATTTTCAAAATGATTTAATCATACAGTCTAAACATGACTCAACATGAAGCTGGTCTCCTCGACTTGACCGATCACTTGTCCCTACTTCTCGCAAAAGAAAAGAAATGGTAAAAGTAATAATGCCGCCACCGTTTGACCCTTTTTATCTCGAACATCCCAGTAAACATGAGTTCTTGACGTCATGAACCGCGTGTCCTGAATTCCTTTTGTTTGATCGGTGCAGATTTGTTCTGTCATTCCGCTTGTTTCTGAACCCATATCACCCATACCTTCATGGTAATCTAAGAGGATTGTCCTTTGATGAAAATGCCCTTTTGATGAAAATATGTGCAAAAATTTGGACAAAGGAAAGAAAATTTATTTTGACATCATGACCATAGAATGAATGCTAAACATAACATTTTAAATCAATAAAAGCTAAACGCTAGGAAAATTATTTAACATAAAAGCGTCGCACTTGACCCTTTTGGATATCATCTCCTTGGAACTCACTGACGGCAAGGGAGTGTTTGATGTAAGGTAAACCCTGATAGACGTAATCACCGGCTTGCCTTGTCCCATGAACTTTTCCTTCTTTCGTTTTTTCAAAACTTGCTTTAGTATCCTTTCGATTTAAATTTGAAGTTGACCGATAAGGTAGTCTAATGAAATGGATGATTTAAACCCCACTAATTTCAATTTAAACATGTTTGTTAAAATGGTGGCATCAAGAGACAATCCCTAGAAAAAATTCAGATAGAATGTATTTGCATCATTTGCCTTTTGATTGAGAAAGTTCTCTTCAAAAATTTTTGCAAAAAGGTGGAGGTCTATAACATTAGGCTTTTGCAAAGGGGTTAAGTGTGGTGTAGGGGCAGGTCTAAACTTAAAATTTTTTTTTGTTTTTAATAGAAAATTTGCCCCAGTTTGGTCTTCTTCTTTCTTTTCTTTCTCTTTTTTTTTTCAAAAATACAAAAATTGCCCCAGTGTGGGGTTTGTGATTCTCAAAGGGGGGTTTGCTAAATAATTAACTGTTCTTTTATAGGCCCAAATAAGAAAGCTGAGGTTGAAGTGTTTAAGCGAAAGGAAGAGAATGTTATTTTCACCCACCACCTTTTAGAATTTCTAAAGAAAACTTTACTCAATCATATGAAAAATCTTTTACACATATCTCAATTGATTGGTTGAGGAAAGATCTGCCCATCCATCTCCATGAGAACCAATGCTCCTCCAACACCTTTGAATAATGAACGCCCTTGCCAGGATTGCCGAATTTCCCTTAGCCTCTTCTTGTAAAGGATTGGTTTCAAAACCTTGTCCCCACTTCAACCTGCGAGGTCTAACTTTCTTGTTATAAGTCAGAGCCATCCTCTGCAACATTGCCCATGGCATTCAACCTTCTTTCATCGATCAAAAGACAGCTTGCTCGACGCGTTTGCTTGGTCCATTCGCCTAACCTGAAGCTTCCATTAGAATGCTAAAGATGGGTTTCAACTTCAGCACTGCTTCATCCCATACATGAGAGTAGGTGTTGCCCCAATAGAAGTTCGGATTCATATATGCCATCAAGGCAAAGGTAACTTTTCATACCAATCCTCGGTGGGTTTCGTCATTTTAGGATGATCTTCTTGAAATTCTTATTTGCAGCTTCCACGCCCATCATTCATTTTGAGGTCTATAAATAGCTGAGTTTCGATGTTTGATTTTGAACCTGTTCACACTGCACTCATCGGTATGTCATTGTTGAGGTTCTTGGCATTATCCGTGATCAAGGTTTCTCGCACCTTCAAAAAAAAGACAAATGATATTGTTTTCATGAAATCGCTTTGCCTTCTTAGTCACTTGCTTGTAAAGATGTGGCTTTCCACCCATTTAGAAATATTCAATAGCCACTTAGAATAAAAGCCATGCCCATTTGAAGGAGGATCAATAGCTCCAATGCGTCCATTCCCACATTCGAACATGGCCAAGGAAGCGGTGGTACTATGCGCTCAGATGAGGGGCATGTATAACATCACCATGCAATTGGCATATTTGACACACTTTCGAACAAAATTTACACAGCTCCATAGTAAGCCAAAATAACCTGTTCTCATGATCTTCTTGCGGAAGACAACAAGTGTCCCGTTCATGTGGCTACAAACACCGCTATACCTTCCTTCATCAATCTTCTCTTCATCAACGACCTCAAAGCCCTAGGTCAGACGTCTTCTTGTAAAGCACCTCACCATTTAAGAAAAACTTTGAAGATATCCGGCGAGAAAACCCCTTCGCGCTGAATCGCCCGAGGGATAAACCTCGGTTTGATAAATTCCTTGATGTCATGGTACCAAGGATTGACCATTCAGTTCCACTCTTGTGACCAGAATGTGCGTGCTTCTCTTGGAGTTGGATCGTATAGGCTCGATCCACTAAGTTCATCCGGATGTTGAATCCATTGAAGACAAAGTAGCTAAATGGCGGCCGCACAAAGACATTGCGAGTCAGAGGACGTGTAAGCTCCAATTCTCTAAACCTCTTGATCAAATCAGTAGGCTGCGGTGATACGGTATGATCTTTGAATCCCGGGTCACCGTTTGAGAGTTTGATGCACGCGGTAAGTCGAATCAATTCAATACTATCAAATCTTTGATGTCCATATCTAATGCCATCTTTAATCCAAACATGCAAGCTTCATACTCAGCCGTATTTGTTGGTGCAGAAATTGTAGGCGGCAGCGGATAATGCTTTCCCTGGCGACACCAAATTCGCCCCAGAAGAATCAGCGGTCGGCAAATTAAAATAACCTCCATCCTTGATATTGCTCATCCATATCTTGCCACACACAAACAAGATCTCTTCATCAGAAAATAGGTGTGCAAGGGGCTGGTTCTCCTTGGGTTCTCGCCAAGTGATCGGCTATTGCTTGTCCTTAACCGCACTTTGCGTGGTAAGCACAATATCAAATTCAGATAACATCTGCTCATTTAGCTCACGTCCAGATTGGCATTGGCTTCTCCAACAAATACTGAGGAGTCGAACGGAGAAAATGAGATAAGAATTAATTGTGGCCGCGCGTGTAATGCCTTAACTTTTGAGCTGCCCCATGCCAAGCACAACAACTCCTCGAAAAAGAGTAAGTTAGTTTCATAGGCGGTGAAGCTTTTTGCTCAAGTAGTATATAGCTCTCCTTCTTCCGAGTCATCGTGTTTGTCCCAAAACACATCCCACGCTCATCGAAAGCAATGATAAAATACATGATAAGAGGTTTTCCGTGTTGGTGGTACCAGTGGACCCGGGATGAAGTACAATAATTCTTGATCTTATCAAGGCCGTTTGTTGATGCCTTCATTCCAAAGTTCTCCAAGTCGGTGCATTTTTGCTTTAACAACTTGAACAACAACAGGGTTCACACGTGAGATATACTGTAAGCGTGGCAATCTACCAATGAAGTTGATCTTCTTTTCACATCCTTCATTTCCGGTTATATATCTCGATCGCCTTAGACTCGGGTCTATTTCTATACAACCTTTCTTGTTGCCACAATAACCTAGTAATTTACCAATGGAGCCCCAAAGCACAACTTTCGCGATTCAATTTAGATTATTTCCTTAATCGGCTTCAAACAGTTGACTTTCTCAAATCAATCAAATGATCTTCAACCCTTTTAGCGGACTTGATGATGATGTCATCAACATAAACCTCCATCTCTTTTGCAGAATCATATCATGGAACAGGGGTGGTCATGGTTCGCCCGATGATAGTAGCTCCCACATTTTTCAAACCAAAGGGTACCACTGGCTTCGGTGCAAAGTTCCCATAAGGTGTGATGAAGCGTGCTCTTCTCTCGGTCGCATCCTCTCGCCATCAAAATCTGATGATACCAGTAAAGAAACCCGATAGCCTTAAAGGATCTGACTCATCATGTCCAGCAAGCATGTTGTCCAAAAGGGAGATGTGGAATGTTCGGTAAGGGAAGTCATCCCTTAGGGGCTAGCTCTGTTCAAAACTCCTCACGTAATCACACACCGCGTACCTCCTCCTTCCAGAACTGGATGTGGCTTTGAGAAGCGACTCCTAAGCTCATGATAATCCTAGCCTCGCCATTTAACGACTGTTTTTTTTATTGGCAGTGAGATCCTCCATGTCCTGCCGTTTTTGGGAAAACTACTATGGGCTTTGTTTTCCTGTGTGACAGATATTTGGATCTAGAGCCCCAGGGACCACAATGTTCCAAATCCCTGGCATATCATACATAAGCCATGCTGCCACATCTTGAAACAAAGTTAAGAACCAATCATCATTTCCATAACTTTGCTCTATGTTCAAGTGAATACTAACACGACTTTAATCACTTTTAGTCTTTTCAATGTTAATGATTTCCTAAGTTCTGGGTTTTTAAGCCTCATATTGTTCAAGGGTCTTTGAAATAGATTCATACTCAAAATCTCCTCCCAATTATCACTTTCTGCTTTGAAATTGAATTCTGCAAACTCCACATCTTGCAGAGATATCATCAGACCAATCATCAAATTCCACAAAGTGGGCTGATATCCAAAGGTCAAATATTTTATTTATACAATCCAAAAGAAATAAAATAAATGTGCAAAGTAAAATGAGTGGAACATAACCTGGGACAAAAGAAATCTATCTTCGTTTAGCAAAGAGCAAGATGTGATTTAATATAGTAACATGGAAGCATAATAAAGACATAATTTTAAACAAGCAAAAGTAAAATAACAAGTTCATTATTTTTTTTGAAGACATGAGTGATAATAAAGCATGATTCATTTCTAAGACAATCACTCCGATTTACCAAACCTCCTCCGAGTATGCATCCAGCAATTTTGTAATGGTCTCTGAGAATCAAAGGGAAACCACATTTTGTCAAGATCGGAGTGTCACCCCACAAATAGCCATTGAGATAATCCTGCCTCTATATCCTCGCTGGGGCTTTTTCTTCAACCTCCGAGCATTATCGGACGGCCAGCGAAGTGAATGCGCATGTATATGGGATGTTGATGCGCTTTTCCTCCTTCTCCGCTTGCTTGTGCACCTCATCTCCTTCTCTTATGTGGCTTGGATGAAACCGAGTCCAAAGTGTTCTTCCTGTGTTGGTATTTCAACCTAAATCACCCCTGAATTTCACGTTTTCCTAAGGCCTTTTCCCCATCTTGCGGAAATCCTCCCCTGATCATTTCTTTGGCTATCACGCTCTCCAAAATAAAACATGATTGACGGCGGGATTCCCCAGCAGGTACCCCCACGTAAACTATGGTCCCCACAGCTGTGATGTAGAGAGAGACTAAAGTTTCTCTCTGATGCCTTCATCCTTAGATCCGGTTGACAACCATAGTGCAACCATCTTCGCAAACACTGATCACCCAGTGCTATCATTTAGTGTTCATGGTGAACCCGCAATTGAGCGAGAAGGTACCAAATCCGGGAAATGGCATGTATCAAGGTCGCCTAAATAAAATATTGTATCATGCTGGAAATCCATTACTTGTGCCACTTGAAATTGTAGCAGTCCTATCTCCAAAAACCAGGGTCCACCTCTCCCATAGACTCTCCTTGTAAATTATCGACCCTCTTACTATATAGTATGGACGGATCGTAATTGGTGTGGACAAACCTAGTTTCTATTGGGTGTTCAAGGTCGATCCATTGTCTACTAGTACCCTTGGCAAATTCAGCCTCACCGTGCAGCCAAGACTGGATATGTACAAAGCCTTGTTATGCCCCATTCCTTCATTGATCCCTCGGGTCGAGAAAGTAGATGATTAGCGCCAGCATGTTTTCAATGATATAGGAACTTCTGAGGGAGGCACTTGAGCCCAAACCGCGTATTTCGTCTTGAGGAGCTGACCCATGAAGTTCAAGTCAAAGCAGTTCCAAGATGATGAAAATGGGGCATCTTATCCAATTGTTCCACAATCTTGTACTTTCAGCTTCAAATTCGCATTTTAAAAAAATTCAGGTCTCAGTGGGGTGATCACGTGTGTGAAGCTTGAAAAGTGGTAGCCATGGACTATACCTCACTAGTTTACATGGATTAGTAAGGACCTCCCGACCTTGTGATGGCAGTCACCCCTTCCCTCCATGGCCTTTGTTTCAAAGGCAGTGGGATGTTGGTTCTTTCCAGTAGCCTGGTGAAGATTGTTGTGATGAAAGGTACTCTGAAAGTATGGGTATGCAGCAATTCTCAGGAATGAAAGGGTTTCAGCTAGACCGCGGCCTAGAGGTCCACCCTCATACAAAAAGGCTCTTCCTCTCTTGCTGATTTCCCAGTTTGGTTAAACTTCCTTCTCAAAGATATCTCTCCATATTCGTTTCAAGAACTCCCTTAGTGCACAGTCCTTTCTCTCAAATGATCCACCCTCCCACACCCTCACCCCTCCTTCTTACTGTGGAATTGGAGGGTCAACAAACTCTTCATTCACACCTAATCACTCCAACGGGGTGTTTTATGTCTGGAAGAGGAGGTTTTATTGACGCTCGCCCTTGCTCATTCCTTCTCTTCTCGTAAACTATGTCCCCAGATCTACCATGTCTTGAATTCCATGCTTCTCCAAGGCCCAGCGGGATGCAAGAATCGCTGAATGTCCCGCTTCCAACAGGATGGTAGGTCTGTGGGAGCAGCTGAGTGCTTGGAGGAGTCCTGGGATATTATTATTCTATAGTTTGGGAGTGGACAAGGCACCCAAATGTAGCCTCTCAAGAAACCACTCATCTGACAGCCTGGTCAACGGGAGCCAGCCCAGATGCGGTGAAAGTCTGAAAGGTTTGTCTCCGCTTTGCATTTCATTATGTTGTTTGAAAAGAATTTTTTGGATGATTTTGTGGGGCAAGTCTATGGGAAGCATAGTGTCACGTAAAGTGTAGGGGAGATAGGGTTGGGAAAGTTGGCTCAAAGGTGTGGGAATTCTAAACTGAATAGCCAGGTGGGTGCAGGGGTAAGTGGTGAGGATAAGCGGTTGATGGTAGGGATAAAGAGGGTAGCAGGCTTGAACTAGTTGGGTTACTGTGGATCATCCTGCCAAAGGGTGGATCCACACCCACGAAGCGAACTTCCCTTCTTTCTTTTGGCAAACGAATTCTCCCACCGCCATTACGCGTCCTTGCAATCAAAAGCTCCAATTGTTGTTTCAGGTCACTGACAATTTTTCCAACTTTAGCAAATTCGTATTGTTGACAATTGTAGCAAAAAAGAACTTCCATTCATTCCTCAAAATCTCCTGGAAAATAGCAGGATCATGAGCCTTAATGAAATATGCCTGTGTACACCTCTCTTGTCCATGGGAGGCCCTCAACTTCTTGATGGCCAACTTTCTCCGCTTAACCCCGCCAGGAGCATATATGTGATCTCCTCCCGTCTCTTCACTGAGCGATTATCCCCTAAGTGGTTCTGTCTGCTATTTGAGTTACTGGATTCACCGCATCAAGCTGCCCCATTTCAAAAAAAGCGGTACGGTGAAATCCAGCCAAGAATTAATTTCACCAACTTCCTCAGGTTCTAATAATCCAAAGTATCCCTCCAGGACTCCGAACAGACGTAGACTGGTACAGCTCGTCATCGGTATTCGGTTTGCCCAATTTACGAGCAAACATCTTAATGTTGGCAAACTATTTACCAGTTCCACCATACTCTATTGAACTTGCTCTTGAAACCAGAAGCAGGTTGCGCTGAAGGGGAAGTGTAGTGTACGCCGTGGAAACAGAGACGGTGGGGGCATCGCCATGTCCAGAACTACAAGACCACCATTATTTCCCGGTTTAGTCCCCATTTTTCCCTCATGAACCCATCAAACCCCTTATTTATGGTGCAACTTGTCAACCTTTGTGCAATGGGAGGTCATCTGGGTGTTCACATAGGTTTTCTTAGAGATAAGTCCATGACCTGCCAGTTGAAAATTACAGCGGGTTCAGCTGTAGGATTGAGAGCTCGAGGAGTGAGTAGGTGCATGAAACATTCATTTAGGGAAAGTGATCCTGATTGAGTATAGGGAGTGCGTTTGTCTTTGGTTGGGCTTGGCAGATGTAATAGAGGTAAAATGCATGGAATGCATACGGTAATTGTGGAAGTGATGAAAATAACAGTAACATCAAAAGCGGTAGGTTACAAGTATGGTGGGACGCAAAGTGGGCTTTTATGAATAATTGGCTGCCGAAAGGGAGTTGACTATCGTCATGGAGCTACAACTTGGTCCTTGTTCATTCAGACACCTATCTCATTATTATTTGCCACAACTGATCAAATTTATACGGCATGCCTTTGTGCAATAGATATCTCAAGGCTTCATCCCTATTAAACCTTCCCAATACTTCACTGCTAACTGAGCTCCCAGGACTGGTGAGCAAAGGTCAAGGCGACCAGCATTTCTATCTGCCTTCCCGTGCAGTTTGGTGAGGGCTCATGTTTACTGCAGGTGTTTCCGAGCTAACTTCTTGCTTTAGATCCCAGCGAGTAATGATGGGTTCCTAAGTGTGGAGTTGCTATTTTAAAAAAGTACCCATGAGCGGGAAAGAAAACACACTTCAGGACCCATTCCAAAGGGAGCGGAGAGTTAAAATACGAACCGGAAAAAGAAAAGAACGGGGGATTGTTTACCTGGAAATTGGATGGTATAGAGGTACTTACGCAAGGGTGGGCCCTAGCATATGGTCTGGCATCTTTCAAAAGATAGAGCACAATTGTAATTTAAGAAATGGACTTTGTAATGACTAGAAAGAAAGTTCTTAATTGTATGGGGTATTCTAAAATATCACATAAATCTAAGTATCTCTTGAAAAGCGTTCTTGTAAACCATTGAATTTTTCAGCTACTCCCATTTTAGCATCTTTTGGTTCTTTAGAGTGAGGTTCCTAAATGCGTCAGCTTCCGGTATATCAGATTCGGCTGTTTTCGTTCAAGTCTTGATTGCTTTTGCTTGCGTCATATTTATGTCTTTTTGTTCTTTCACCACTAAATCTTGTTTACTTATCTTGATACTTCAGTACTTATGTCTCTATCCTTTCTTTTGAATGATCTCTGTGTTTGTGTTCTTAGCACTACTTTTGATTGTCTTAGTCTGCATTGCAAAAAATGAGTCTTAATGCCCGAGTGTAAACCAGGCCCAAGCTATTTTATATTGTAGAATATAAACAATATCCCTACTTGTCTTGGACAATTTCCCCAAATCCTTATTATTCAGTACCATTGGAATTTGGCGGACAGATTCCATTGTCAAAATGATAGTTAAGTTGAATTCAAATGGTGAGAAGCGTGCAGGCTTAGCGTCCCATTGTCTCTCCAAAATCTCTTTGGAGTGCTTCAACACTTGTGAGTTCTAACAGCGGTATAAAATCGGAGGATTTATTCTGCGAAGAACGGATGGGGAGGCGTCTGATCAGGTCAATACCGTAACAGCAGCGGTGGCGGTATTTGGAATGCCGTTCGGTCCTCCCCATCTCAGGCTCCTCTTGTAATGGAATAATGTTGATTAATATCCAACTAGAAACCATTATGTGGGAGGTAGTTATAACTGATACTTTCAGGTTCGTCCCAATGGAAGGAATTCACCCGTTTAGCCAGTTATTGCAAACCTACGAAGATGTATATCCGGTCGTTACACTATAGAGTCACCGTCGATTTCCCAATCCCATTGCAGAATGAGTGGATTTCATGAAGCGGTGATGTGAAACCAATTTTTAGTATAACTTGTAGGAATAGAGCAGATCCCATGGCTGACAAATCCATATACTGGCGGTCTTTTTGTGCTCAGAACTGATTGAGCGAAAAAATCTTTGGCGTATTTGCTTCGAATCCATCTCTTGTAACAAACCTATCGAACAAAAACCTCACGCGTCTATACTCGTCGACCGGTTTGCGGAACTCGGCAGTCGGTGAACCGGCGAGGAACTTCGGCCTTCCGCCAGCGGGAGTCTCGCGCGGAATATGCGTACACTAATAAGTTAAGAAGACGGTCGCCCGCCGATGCCTCATGGTAATTCACTTATTTCCCCTGCTCACCCAAGGCGGGCGACTGGGGTCATTAGTTGGACGGTACTGCAATTTCCATTCAGTTCAGCGTAATCCTTAAAATCCCAAGTAATTCAGGAGATAGGTCCACGACGATTGATCTTTGGTGAAAGAGTCAGAACCATAACTGGGTATTTCCGGAGCTGGCGGTTGTTTGATGCGATGCAGGTCTATCCGTGAATCACGTCAAGCAGGTCCGTCACTTACCTGGGGCCCAGCACCTCGGTTTTCTAGCAATTTAAACATGAAAGATCTCCTATAAAGAGGTTGTACCCGAGGAGGGTAGGAATTGGGTATAGTCCCATAATGGGATTTCCTAAGTGGTACATTCCATGGTTGTAAGCTGATGCCATTTTATTAAAGAAACAGAGTAAAGGTTACTAAAATGACTTACTTGGCCTGCTAGATTTGAATCATGGGAGGTGGCAAAAGTGATGTTACAGTTACAACTTTAAAATTACGTAGATTATATTCAAGCGTGCAATAGCCTATCTAGAGGATGGCTTGTCTTAAAGAGTGGCTGAAACTCAACATTCTCTGGGTTTTGGGTTGGTTCAATCAGCAGGATATCACATAACTCGTTAAGAGCAACAAGAACAAAATAAGGATGGAATCCTTCATAAAATCATCTAGTGATTCTTAATAAGTGCGTGGGCTACCTAGGCAATTCTGCTGTATGGATTAAGCGGGGGGTTGGGCTCGTTGTGCATACAGACTGCGATAAAGGTTGCAGAACCCTGACAACCCAGAATAAAGGCAAGGTCGTGATCAATGCGGGAGGTGGTTGGTTACAGTGATCCCGGAGCATTGCTACGTGCGCGTGGGTGCCGCATTGCAATATCAAAAGATGGTCGATCCACGAATCTAATGGGGAAGAGTCGGCGTATTAAAGCCACTAAAGTAAAAAAAAGTAGGGTCGAAGTGAAAATTTTGTATGCGCGTATGAAAGTGATTACGCTTTGGGAGTTTGAGCGTGAGCGATTTTCCAGGGTGGTGCGTAACAGGCTCTGATGAACAAATGAAATAAAATAAATAATAATTCATTCATCATGTCTGTGATGTGTAGAGGAGTGATTACCGGAAAACCACAAAAGAAAAGGAAGGAATGCAACCTAAAAACATCAAATGCTTGATATATAAGAAAGTTGAAAATAATCAAAGCTAAATCAAGTGCCGGACCCTCTTGGGAAAATCCCGATTAGGTGTTTGACATCAGCCGTTACGATGGAAGAAAGGGGAAGGGAAGATTTTGATTTTGAAAAAAAAAAAAGAAAGAGGAAAGAGTCATGGGAGATACAAAATCGTGGTTTGGACCCAAGAGCAAAGAATGCAAAAAAGGTTTGAAAAGTTTAGATCATGAAACGAGTATGGAGAAACATAGGTGTACAAGTCTTACAAAAGATTTAATGAAATAAACAAGAAACCGCTTTAAGCGACTGGGGTGTGTTTGAAAAACGCTAGAAAAAAAAGGTTAGAGTCGGTTGGAAAGAGGGGAAAGTGGCAGATTCGATATTCTGCTTCGTCACCAAGGGCACCTTCCAACCTAACCAAAACTAGTTGCAAGGTTAGTTGAAAATTTCTAATTCTAGCTTTCAAATTTGCTCCAGCGTTTGGATGTTGTACATATATGATTTAGACTAAACATAACAATTGGATCGAGAGGGTTGTCTCTTGAGGTGTGATTGAAGTGGTGGCATTAGTTGTGTGTTAATTTTGATCATGAGGAGATCCGCAGAAAAAAAATACAAATGATGAGACTGGATAAAATGGGGTTTTCAAAATTTTATAAAATATCAAGAAATTGGATTTTGAGGAAGATCAATTTAAAGGTGCAGAGACAGGTAAATTTGAAAAATGGTTTTGACTTTGGTGTACTAAACATGAAGAGAAAACTTGGTTGCCAAGAGAGAAGAGAATGATCTTGGTATGTCACCAAAAAGAGGGATGTGAAAATCTTTGACATGCTGGTCTGGAGGGGTAAATTCGTGGCTTTAATTCTTAAACTTCATAGAAGGAAATGAAAGCGTGCTAAGGCTAGGAAACCATACTTTCAGCTCTTTCTGACTGAAAGGACAATACCTCAAATGCACTAATCTAAGAAACTAAGTAGGATGTTTAGCACATCACGGAATAGGAGAAGAGTAGCACAATACAAAATCGTGAAAGCATTTAAAGTGAAAGGGTGTGTAGATTTGGCCATCCCCAATGGGCGAGCGTTGGATAAGCCTCGTCGAAAGTTACCATTTGCGTTCGGTTAGTGGAAGGAAATCAAAAGGAACCCTTGACTAGCGTTGGACTAATTAAGCACGGTGTCAACTATATTTACACAATAAGCATTAGGCGGCTGACCAGCAAATAAACCGTAGAAACATAAACCACCGGTAACAGGCATAATGTCTAGATCTGAAGGAAGAGCCTAGGGAAACAAATAAACCGTAATCATGCAAGCATTACAAAATCAGCATATGAAACAAAATTGTACATTTGGGGGAATCTAGGCCATTCTAAGAGAATTGAGATAATAATCTAACTATTACATTTCTAGAATAAATACGCTTTTGCAAGTCAAACACTAATTACAATGTAGACCTCAAGAATGATTTACTGAAAATTTTAAATAACATAAGTATAAAGACCCAAACATAGACAAAACAAAAGAAAACTTAATCCCTAGAAAACACCCATTAAAATCATGCAAAACACGCAATGAGACATAATGGGGAAAGAGGGGATTTACCAAATACTTGGTGTAAGGGCCTGGTGGATCAGCAAATGAAGTGGGAATGGTTGCTCACAGGCCTGATATCTAAAGGGATCAGGTACCCAATTGAGGGAAAACCAATCAAAAGAAATTCCAAAGAGATATCTAAACAGGATTACTTATGGCAAACAGAATAATACTGGAAATAAGTATTAGATTACGGAACAAGAGCGGGAAATATATCAGGAATACAAAAACTTGAGGATTTAGCAGGTAGAAAAAAGCAGGAATGACTCCATGGCTCCGAATCAGCGTTACAAGCCGAAATCGAAGTTGAAGGGGGGGAAGCGGCAGTTAGAGCCTTGAGGACTCCAGCCGCGTAACCGTCCATCTCTTACGTCTTAATGCTCCAGGAAGATTGCTTTCCAGATAATACTCGCAAAGCGAAATAACCGAACAAGGATCCCATTTAAGCGTCAACGTATTCGTTGAGGATCATTAAGCAGTTAAAAGCGGAAAAAGCCGAATCTTAAGCATCAGCGTCGTCAAATAGACGCAAAAGGGAAGGAAGAAGCATTGGGGTAAGCGGTGGTTGCGGCGTATCCAGCGTTCTTCCGTCTTCAGAGTATTCAATTGAAAGCGGCGAATATTGCTTGAGGCTAGTCACATGAAGGTCCCCTTCGTTCTTAGCGGCTTAGTATTCAAGAGGAAGCGGGCCAGATTCACAGCGAAGTCATCCATGTATGATAGTCAGCGTTCTTCACGTCTTAGTGGAAAACGTTTTTTAAATTTATAAGGAAGAATCCGCAATGACTGTCGTGTGAGGCGTCAAAGCGTCGATTTTAAGCGTGAAACAAATCTCTTAGCGCTTACAAGGCTTTATAAACAAACCTTTTCAGCATAACAATGATAATCATCATCAAATATCATAAACTAAAAAACTATTCAAGACTAGTTTCCCACCAAAGGCCAGTTTCCGATATTTCTGATCAAAAATAGTAGATAAGATATGGGATCTTCAGGTCGAGCTTGGAAAGAAGAATTCAGACATCTTAACAATTGTTATGAAACCTAGAACTTGCTTCTTTACTTTCTTTTCTTACTCTTTTTTCTTTGATTTTGATCGTTTTCTAATACTTTTCATTTTCATCTGACCTCTCACCAGCTTTTACTCAGAAAAATCCTCTCTCCAAAAAACTCCACCATGCATACCTAGCCAAGGCTATTGCTTGCTTATTTCAAAACCAGCCCAGGGACATTAATTAATGGGGATGGGGTGTGAGCTAGATCTTCATGATTAGATGAAGTTGTTGAGGAGTTGGAGACGGGTTGGAGACATCTGTCTTCATCTGTTCCATGTTGACAGGAAATTACATTTTGGAAAAAGGATGATCAGGACATCTTACGGAAGATCGTAGTCGTTGACTAGAGTTAGATGGATAAAAAATAGCATTAGTGTATAATAAACTTTAGGTACAAGAAAACACCAAAGCATAAAGATGTTGAATGTCTTCAAATAAATAAAACATAAACATTCATAGAATTGGCTAGAACTCATCATCGTCAAGAACCCTACAATCCTTTGCATGTTTCTCTTTGTCTCTAATTCCTGGGCAGTCATGCACTTTTTATGCAGGGAATTGTGAGGAGTCGCCCTGTCTGCTTTTTTATTGTGATGGTACATGGGATCTAATAGCAATCGATATGAGACTCTTTGTAGGAAAGGTAACTTTCTTGAATCGAGGAAAGATGGTTGCTCATTTAAAAAATCCCAGAGAATTTGAAAAATTAAGGGAAGAGGTCAAATGCAACGGTGGCTCAAGTGAACTACTTTAGTGATAAACCTTCGGCGGATACAAAATTTCACGGTAAGGACAGAATTGTAAATCAAAGCCAAAAGCTAGCAGATCATAATGTCAATATTCCCGACCTTATGATAAATTGGTGACAATTTAGTTGTGTTTGAGGGGACAGATTAATTATGTACATCAAAAAAAATACATTTGTTTCACATACCTCACTATTGGACTGGGATGTCCAGACTTATCATTGGGATCTTCATTTCATATAAGTAGGATGTATCAATTTACATTTGGGTGGAAATTCATGAGCGGCATCTCTTGACTTCCATTTTAATTACATTTAATTCACATGTTTACCAATAGACACATATCTCTATAAACGTTCATAGTATCTAAAAATATACTTTCTTTCTTTACATTATTTACCATATATATGATTGGATTGTGAACATATGTTACCGACCCACAAGGTGGCAACTTGCCTTAGATTAGAGCTTTTGAATTGCTGCAGCTTATAGAAATTACGACATTGGTTTTAGAGAAATGGGTGTAAGCCAGTGAGACTCGGCAAATGCACTTCCACCTGCGTTACAGTGCATTGGTGTTAGGACTCATTTCCGATAGATTATGAATATAAATATCCTTCAAATAAACCAGACAGCTGAAGCGATTTGAATTATAATCTTCATGGGGATTCTCGATCAAGAAAATAATGGGTAACTATTAATTACCTTTACTAACGGATTTTCTCTCCTTGACCTTATCTTTTTATTTTGATGACATTTATTACTTAGCAGTTTTTGTACGGTATGGTTGTTGGTTGCAAATGAGGAGTAATTTTGACTTTCTTTTTTGACTTACCATAAGTGATCCAAATTTCTAAAGTCATATTTTATTTAGTTTCTGTTGGTCAAGCGTCATGTTAAGTATTTATTTTACATACATTGTTCTCAATTCAATTTAATACACTTTAAAAGCTACTAATTCCTTACAATTTTGCTTACTACATTTACCAAACAGAGGTTCGGGGTGTATTTGCAGTTTAATTTTACATACATAGCAAATCTTTTTTAAGGATAGAGTGTGTGCCCATTTCCTTTTCTTTTTCTTTTTCTTTGTTGTTTATATATTGGTTAGTTGGTTTATTGCCTTATCTCTAATCTATCCTTTTTAGTAGATACTAGAATTGATTCCTTATTATACAATGATTATTTGGTTTTTTTGCTAGATGTGGCCTAGATTGGATTTATTGTTCATATGTCTGTTGAATATGTCTATTCCATTATTCATAAATATTGTGTATTTGACATTTTAAATTACGCATTATATTTTATCATATAGTGGATCCCTGAATAAATCCCCATGTATTGCTGTAACAAATTACTTTTTCTCAATGATCTTATTCAAGTTATCAGACAAGTTTTTACTATATGTTTGAAATCACATAAAATTCGTCTCTCTTGCAAGTTTGCATTTTTTTGGGAGAATTTTGGAATAGCTGATGTTTATGGCCACAAGATGGTCCATTGGTTTCAAATCCAGGTGCAATTGAAAAGTGAAGAAAGAGTACATACCTTTGTTTGAAAACAAGATGAAACAAAATACGCAAAAGAAGAACTTATAGAATGAAAGGGGAACACAAAGTCTGTAATATAAAATTAGCATGCGGGTGCTTGATTGAACATAATACCATCTTACTTCTACACTGCACGGGTATCACCCTATATTTGCAGATATTAGGATTAGTTTGACTGCATATACATATATACTGCCCGTAGAATTGAATCTAATTAATTTGGTCCACAAAGGCCAGCATTCCTGTGCTCTGAAAGTCTAAAATACATGTAATATAACTTATATACTACTTGATATCTAAACCATTTTTTAAGAACCCAAACCAAAGCAAATTAATATAGTAAAGTTAGATGAAACGATGATGAATATCAAAATACATAAGAAATTACTCCCATCAAATGCAGAACGTTGTGACGCAGCACTTCATGGGTGAACTCATGTGTTGCCTCCATAGTCTTCCCTTGGATATGTTTTAGGTAATGCAGTACATATATATATATATGTATATATATTGCTTCAGCACCACAGCCGCGTTTATATATAAAGGATTTCATATTTTATCAAAATGAGACATTAGAGTTCTTGCAGATGTATGTGGAATAAACTTTTTTTGTATGTCAGCGATTAGAGGCGGAAACAACTAAATTAGCATTGATCAGTATATGTATAAGTTTTTGCGGAACATTGTGAATATATGAGTAAAGTCACAATTTATTAAATAGAGGTGCAAGACTTCCCACAAGAAAGGAACCGATGCTCAAAGGATAAAGTGGACATTTAACCCGATGGATTCACAGGGATCATTCATGATGTCGATTCTGAATGAAGGACTTTAAAACATTGCAGGAAGGCAGGTTAAAGAAAAGCAGAAGGAAGACCACCTCCTGTGTGTTTTACAAGAAAAACCAATTTTTAGAAGGTCATTTAACAGACCCTAGAATTTTCTTTGTAGACTCCGCCACCAATGTTCAAAACACCTGGGTCTTATAAAACACATATTTATAACCTAGACAAGAGTTCTTTACACTAAAGGTTTGAAGCCATTCTGATATTTTCTTTCTATGGCTTTATAAATGAATCTAATCATGCAGTGGAATGGTAAGAGTAAAAACTGCACATCTGTTGTAAACAAATTGCTCTTACTCAAAAAACTAGAGCTACCTACGACCTTGGATTACCTTCATTTAATATTTTATTCTTACACTCACATAAACTTAGCATCTATGTGTACTAGCGGCCCTATAAAGGAAAATGTGCCAGAATTAGCTTTCACTCAAGCATTTGCTGATATGGGGTCATTCCTTAAAATGATTACTAAGTAACATGTGGATCGAGATAGATTAATTTGGAGGAAAACTGATTCAATCATATTTGTCTTAGAGCAGATTCAGATAATGGAATTACTTTCCTTGGGTAAAATGTAGACCTGTTGTCTGCTCTCAAGGTTGGTGTGTATGACTTAGAGACCAACGATCCTAATAGAATTCATGGTGCCTGTGGATAAGACAGGCAA